>JABXJD010000267.1:307500-352500 GCA_013375575.1 Percina caprodes | reverse complement strand
ACAGACATGAACAGAAACAAACCTGGATGTTGAAACTAAATGGATCCGCTGTATTGGAAGTAAACCCAATAGCACTATCACCTACAACAAGACAAGGATGAATAAATAATATTCTGATTATAAATGTGAAGGTACTCTCCATTTAAGCTCATTATTTAGGGGTCAGTGGCCATTTTGTGGAATAAAGATCTCAATCCCTGCAGGAAACCTTTGGTCAATCAGGGGTGAAGTCCACTGATGGAAGTAGTTCTGACTTTTAATAACTCTGCTTTTCTTTTAGCTGGTGTGTGGTTTTACCTGGACAGGCTGCTTAAATTAACCGTGCATGGAAGGTTTTATGGGGAAAGGCATGTAAGCCAGATGTCGTCAAGAAGGAGTCTCAGAGGTCATATCTATCGCTGTCTCTCTTTCTTCCTCTCTATTTTATTTCATTCACTAAGTCAGCCTTACATCATTCAGAGTCTCTGTCCAGGCAGAGTGGTTCCCAATAAGTTTGGAAAATGGCCTTTTTTCCAAGGGACAACCTCCAGACATCAGCAGTGACTAACATCATGGCTGCATTCACTTTAAAAAGAACTTCAAATGTATTTCAGAACATCTTTGAACCCTCGTGTTGTCTTCCCTTTGACCATAAAAATGTTTTTCCCCTTAACGTTTTGGCTTTTGGGTCTCATGGGTCATGACCGAAAGAACGAGATCCAGGGTACATGCGGCCGAAATGAGGGGGGGAGGGGGGCTGGCGTCTCCCTTAGAGATCGGGTGAGAAGCTCAGTCCTCCGAGAGGAGCTCGGAGTAGAGCCGCTGCTCCTTCACGTCGAAAGGAGCCAGTTGAGGTGGTTCGGGCATCTGGTAAGGATGCCTCCTGGGGGGGTCCCTAGGGAAGTGGTCTAGGCACGTCCAGCTGGGAGGAGGCCTCGGGGAAGACCCAGGACTAGGTGGAGAGATTATAACTCCAACCTGGCCTGGGAACGCCTCTGGATCCCCCAGTCGGAGCTGGTTGATGTGGCTTGGGAAAGGGAAGTTTGGGGTTCCCTGCTGGAGCTGCTGCCCCCGAGACCCGATACCAGACAATCGGATGAAGATGGATGGATGGTTTTGGCTTTTTAATGAAGTTTTTTTATTTTTTTTATTTTTTTCCCATCAATTTTGATGCTTTTTCCAACATTTTTCACCCGTGTTTTGACTTCCTTTATTTCGGATATAAATCTTTTTTTAAAATCTTCAAAAACGAGTCAAATTTACCCGAAGACAACATGAGGGTTAAGGCATTTCTCAGCCACAGATTTGCCCCTGCCTTCCAACTATTGGATACATTAATTAAGTTATGTCTAAATCTCATTATTCCCCCTGAAAATATTAGTTTTTACGCGACACAGCATCATTTGACCTCATCATAGACCTTTTTGTCCAGAGTAACTTGTATTTTTTGCAGTACATACAGTACACATTGGAAGTAATATGATTGTAATGTGAAGGCACCATCCTTGCTGCACGGGTACAAACTGAGCTACAGTCCTCAGAGTATTAATATTAGTAGAATAGAGTAGTAATACGCAAAATCAGGATTACAACCAAGTCACGGAGAAAAAAAACAAATAAAATAATAAAATCCAGCATCCCAAGTGATTGTAATGCGTATAAGATCCTTCCTCAGTCCTCCAGAACAGAGGAGGAAGAAAGACTGCATTAATAATGCATCAGAAGCAAAATAAATAAAAAGAGCTTCACAATATTTTGCAAAAACACAAAAAAGTGCAGATTATTTTTGTGTTATAAAGGAGTGTCGCTGTTACACATTTCTTACTCATTAGCATAAAGTGATGCCTCAATGAATATCTGTCCAAATGCAGTCATGATCTGTGCTTTTCAGTAATATATGAAGCAAAACATTGGATCCTTTGTGGAAACGGCTCCCTTTTACTCCCTGTTGGTACTTTTCTATAGTTTTCACATGACCACAAAGTCCATTTAGTATCACACATTTAGTAGTATGTGTCTGGTATGCTTATGCGCTTTATGTATTTTATGTTTAATCTTTGTTTTTATGACTGTTTAAAAGCCCTTCTTAGTACTAGCAACAGCTATAAATGCTGTAACGCTGTGTTTTGGAGATGTGTTGCACAAATGTCTATTTCGTAGCATCTGTGCCTATTGCTACGGAGCACCCGAGGTGACATGGAGGGGGGGGGATCAAGGACAGAAATCACTTTGCGAGATCTTAACTTTGACATGGAGAAAAAAAACAAATCTCCATATACAGGATCACAGCATTTATAGCTGTTGCTAGTTTCCAATGCCTGTACCATGGATGGATCTAGATGATAATCACTGGAATATGTCAACTTTTACTCTCAATACTATTTCAAAAACACTTCAATTTGGTTTCAAATGCTATAAAATTGAATAAGACGCCCCAAAATGAATGAAAGTAGAGATTTGTACTTGACAAAGAGCGTTGTGTGGAATCAATCATGTTATTTTGGGGAATTAAAAAGAACATTGATATAGGACAACAGGTCAACTTGACCCGAGGACAACATGAGGACAACATGAGGACACATAAATCCCACACAGTGTATTTTAGAGATCCAACACTTAGTTCTGGAGCGAGTGGTCCGGCCCTGCGGCCTGCTGGAGGCTGCTGGGATCCAGAGTAAGCGGTCTGAAGGTCCGTGTCCGTTAAAGTAAACCCAGAGAACAGCTGGGGCTCGTGTACCCCCCATGCAGACCTCGTCTCCATCCTGTGCACGCCTGCGTGGTGACACGTGCGCCTGGTGTTTCACGCAGCTTTGAAGATGTCAAATCTGCAGCCAGTTTCACTGTTGTTATGTTACGTTGGGATGCAAAGCAGGAATGTTGGAAACTATGTGTTAATGCAGTGTTATGCATTAGATCTGATTCATGCATTAGATCTGATTCATGCATTAGATCTGATTCATGCATTAGATCTGATCTATGCATTAGATCTGATTCATGCATTAGATCTGATTCATGCATTAGATCTGATTCATGCATTAGATCTGATTCATGCATTAGATCTGATTCATGCATTAGATCTGTTTCATGCATTAGATCTGATTCATGCATTAGATCTGATTCATGCATTAGATCTGATCTATGCATTAGATCTGATCTATGCATTAGATCTGATCTATGCATTAGATCTGATTCATGCATTAGATCTGATTCATGCATTAGATCTGATTCATGCATTAGATCTGATTCATGCATTAGATCTGATCTATGCATTAGATCTGATCTATGCATTAGATCTGATCTATGCATTAGATCTGATTCATGCATTAGATCTGATTCATGCATTAGATCTGATTCATGCATTAGATCTGATTCATGCATTAGATCTGATTCATGCATTAGATCTGTTTCATGCATTAGATCTGATCTATGCATTAGATCTGATTCATGCATTAGATCTGATTCATGCATTAGATCTGATCTATGCATTAGATCTGATCTATGCATTAGATCTGATCTATGCATTAGATCTGATTCATGCATTAGATCTGATTCATGCATTTGATCTGATCTATGCATTAGATCTGATGCATGCATTAGATCTGATCTATGCATTAGATCTGATTCATGCATTAGATCTGATTCATGCATTTGATCTGATTCATGCATTTGATCTGATCTATGCATTAGATCTGATTCATGCATTAGATCTGATTCATGCATTGGATCTGATTCATGCATTAGATCTGATCTATGCATTAGATCTGATTCATGCATTAGATCTGATTTCTGAATTTGATCTGATTTTACAGAAATCTGCATTGTTTGTGGATAAAGGAGATAATTTATATCACTTTGTCCTGGAAGAAGGAAGAGGTTTGGGGTTTTTTATTACTCAAATGTCTAAGGATACCGAGGGCCGGGTGTTTTACAGATTTTAAAGCCCTCTGATTTGGGATTGTAAATATAATTGACCTGAGTCTTAGTCTGGTTTCAATGGAGAGTTTATGTGTTTAATGATGATTTCAAGTCTGATTTAAACTCTCCAGTTGCTCTAATTGAGCTCTAATGTGGTGAAAAACACAAAAACAAGCCAAGTAGAAACTGACAGGGAGGTGTGTTCAAGTGCATTCTGGGCGTGCTGGTCTTACAGGGATGTGTGTTCAGGTGCATTCTGGGCGTGCTGGTCTTACAGGGAGGTGTGTTCAGGTACATTCTGGGCGTGTTGGTCTTACAGGGAGGTGTGTTCAGGTGCATTCTGGGCGTGCTGGTCTTACAGGGAGGTGTGTTCAGGTGCATTCTGGGCGTGCTGGTCTTACAGGGAGGTGTGTTCAGGTGCATTCTGGGCGTGCTGGTCTTACAGGGAGGTGTGTTCAGGTGCATTCTGGGCGTGCTGGTCTTACAGGGAGGTGTGTTCAGGTGCATTCTGGGTGTGCTGGTCTTACAGGGAGGTGTGTTCAGGTGCATTCTGGGCGTGCTGGTCTTACAGGGAGGTGTGTTCTCGGCGTGCTAATACAAAGTGTACCTTCTTTCCTACTGTGTGCAGGTACTGGTCTGATCTGGATGGACGACGTGGCGTGTGCAGGGAGCGAAGACACCATCCATCAGTGCAAGTTTTCTGGCTGGGGCAAAACCAACTGCGGCCACGTGGAGGATGCCGGCGTGACGTGCGCCGTCTGAAACTCCCATGATCCTGTCCCTGCTGCAGCGGCCGGGCAGCTCCTCTCACACGGTGCCTTCAAGGTGCCGATGCCCTGCCGTCGCCTGGGTGTCACACTACCAGTATGTTGTTTTTTACCTGCGGAGACAAGGGACAAACCTCCATGTTCTACATGTTGTGCATGAAGTAAATCTGCAGCTTTTCGTTTTACCTGCAAGACTGAACCATGGGAGCAAAGAAAACGCACACCTGTTCAGACTGTGAGCAACCATAAGGGGACCAGGACCCTTCATCAGGACTGAATTACAGACCTCATGTCTTCAATGAAGCCAAAGGTCAGCTTCCATATAGTCTATATCAACAGCGTTCAAGTCTGCTGGATGGCCCTCATTTTGACCAGATGTCCGTCCCCGTCCTCTGTCTCTGTGTTGGCGCTCTAACCTGCAGCTGATTTCTGAGGGCTATGGTTACCTGGTCCTCAGATCTCTGCAGGGCCTTTTTGTCGCCTTTTTGTCGCCTTTTTCGTAGCATTTTTGTTACATTTTTGTCGCCTTATGTCGCCTTTTCGGATGTCCGTCCCCGTCTTCTGTCTCTTTGTTGGCGCTCTAACCTGCGGTTGATTTCTGAGGACTCTGGTTACCGCTCTATAATCTACAGATAGAGCAGGTCTAGACCACTCTATAATCTACAGATAGAGCAGGTCTAGACCGCTCTATAATTTACAGATAGAGCAGGTCTAGACCACTCTATAATCTACAGGTAGAGCAGGTCTAGACCACTCTATAATCTACAGATAGAGCAGGTCTAGACCACTCTATAATTAACAGATAGAGCAGGTCTAGACCACTCTATAATTAACAGATAGAGCAGGTCTAGACCGCTCTATAATTAACAGATAGAGCAGGTCTAGACCGCTCTATAATCTACAGATAGAGCAGCTCTACACCACACCACTAACAGTGCTGCTTTTCGGAGGAAGGCACCGTAGATCCAGTATAATCATAATAATCATGTAGGATTAACTGTACGGTAGGTTTATGCTTCATGTTAGTCTAATAGTTTTTCTTCACATGTTCAAAATCCCAAGAAATTACCTTTCTCTCCTTTCTCCAGGAATAATCTTCCTTAAAAAGAGAAATCCAACTCAAAGTTACAATTTTCTGGTCAAAATGGGTTCTGGAGACAGCAACATGGGGGGTCCGTGCAGACCAATCACATATCAAAACCTTACGCGCACAACTCAGCGAGCGTGCATGTCGTCTTTCTCACAGCGAGACGTATTTTGACTGGTTCCTTCCTGGCGAAGATGTCTCCCCTGATTGGTTAGAGGCTCCTCTGACCTCAGAGCCATGCTTCAGCTTCGCTGGGTCACATGACTCCACTACTTTGACTCTGAACATGTAATGCAGCCTAATGCCAGGACTTTGGAAAGTGAGACCACATCGCAAAGTGCACTTAACCACTAAAATGAGTCATTTTCTAAATGTATACTTGTTGTACAAAGACCTTACTGTGCTCTACTTTGGCATAACGGCTCTGAGCATATAGATACATACACGTGTGTGTTTTTGTGTTACATTGTGCTGGTCATGACTCATATAAGGGAATGTACAAACGCCTAAATCATAACAATGATGATTATGAAGAAAATACTCCATACAGAGCTTCACGTTTCCCTTGTGTTCTGTTGATTTGTACCATTAAAATGCTGTAAATGCACTGCTGAAGTAATAAAATGTAGATTTCTTTTAACGTGAACTCTGATTGTGATGTTTGGTGGTTCAGTTTCTCTTTGTCCTTCTTTGGTTTTTGGTCTCTGTCTTGTCTCCTTGTGCTTGTGTCCTAGTGTCCTCCTGGTCTTGTGTTGTAGTTCCTGTCTTGTGTTCCCCTGTGATGTCTGTATGTTCGAGTGTTGTCTTCATGTTGTCTTCATGTTGTCCTCATGTCGTCCTCATGTTGTCTTCATGTTGTCCTCATGTTGTCTTCATGTTGTCCTCATGTTGTCCTCATGTTGTCCCCATGTCGTCCTCATGTTGTCCTCATGTTGTCCTCATGTTGTCCCCATGTTGTCCTCATGTTGTCCTCATGTTGTCCTCATGTTGTCCCCATGTTGTCCTCATGTTGTCCTCATGTTGTCCTCATGTTGTCCCCATGTTGTCCTCATGTTGTCTTTATGTTGTCCTTATGGTGTCTTTATGTTGTCTTTATGTTGTCCTCATGTTGCCCTCATGTTGTCTTCATGTTGTCCTCATGTTGTCTTCATGTTGTCCTCATGCTGTCTTCATGTTGTCTTCATGTTGTCCTCATGTTGTCTTCATATTGCCCTCCTGTTGCCCTCATGTTGTCTTCATGTTGTCCCCATGTTGTCCTCATGTTGTCTTCATGTTGCCCTCATGTTGTCTTCATGTTGTCCTCATGTTGTCTTCATGTTGCCCTCATGTTGTCTTTATGTTGTCTTTATGTTGTCCTCATGTTGTCTTCATGTTGTCCTCATGTTGTCCTCATGTTGTCCTCATGTTGTCTTCATGTTGCCCTCATGTTGTCTTCATGTTGTCCTCATATTGTCTTCATGTTGTCCTCATGTTGCCCCCATGTTGTCCTCATGTTGTCCCCATGTTGTCCTCATATTGTCCTCATGTTGTCCTCATGTTGTCCTCATGTTTTCCTATATCAATGTCCTTTTTAATTCCCCAAAATAACATGATTGATTCCACACAACGCTCTTTGCCAAGTACAAATCTCTACTTTCATTAATTTTGGGGCTTCTTATTCATATATTATATACATAAAAAGGCTTTATTAGGTCAAATGAAGCCTTCCCAGAAGAGCGGAGGCTGTTGTAGCGGGATATTAACATCCATGAATTTAAAAATAACATGTTCAACAATCACATATGGGTGAAATATTTGAGTATCCACAACCACAAAGTCATTGATTCCTATGAGTTCTGTTTTTTTCACATTAATGTGTTTCAACACAACTTTGAAAATGGGATTTGGATTTGTGTTTGTGTTGTTTGAATGGACATTATGTATACATATTCAGAGCAAAACATCTGGCTCTCAGCAGTAAATTAAGAACATTACATACAATTATTTATTTGTTCTTTACTTGGTCATTACACTGAGCGTCCTCCTCTGTTTCTCTGGATGTTTCTCTGTGGTCTGACCCATCCTAATTCTATAAAAATGCACCACAACATGTGGCAGCATGAGCCCACAAACATGAGCTCATTTCCCTTCAGGGGAACGAGGGATGGGGAGAAAGAGAGAGAGAGAGAGAGAGAAAGTCACAGTCTTACCGTCCAGTCCAGTTGTCATCTGACCACATTCCTGCTATTCTTCCTCATAATGAAACGGTTATCCGTCCACACAACGAGAGGATAGAGCTAGGAACATCTGCACTATGTGAGGAGATGACACCACAATGGGATCATAAGCAGTGAGAGGTCGAGGTCAGAGTCATGGTCTGAATGAGTGACGTTAAATAGAGAACAGACACATGCTGGGATGAGGTTTTAACAAATAAAGGACTGTCTCTGAAATGCTAAAATACTGAATTCTGAAATACTGAACTCAAAACAAGTCAGGGAACAATGTTGTTGTATTGGTCATCTTCTCATTCATGATTTCAGTCACCTGTAAGCTATGCTGGCATCATCATTATAGTCAGAATAGCATGGTTTCTATCTATCTATCTATCTATCTATCTATCTATCTATCTATCTATCTATCTATCTATCTATCTATCTATCTATCTATCTATCTATCTATCTCTCTGTCTGTCTGTCTGTCTGTCTGTCTGTCTATCTATCTATCTATCTATCTATCTGTCTGTCTGTCTGTCTGTCTGTCTGTCTGTCTGTCTGTCTGTCTGTCTGTCTGTCTGTCTATCTATCTATCTATCTATCTATCTATCTATATCTCTCTCTCTCTCTCTCTCTCTCTCTATCTGAAAACTAATATTTCAGTCCTAGGTCCAACCTACTACCATAATATCATGACGTGACTGACCTCGGGTGGTTTAACGCTGCATTACAACTCAAAATGGTTTTAAAATCATGTTGAAATATAATAATGTATACTTTATTAATCCCACAAGGGGGAAATTACAATTTACACTCAGTTGTTATTACACACATTACACACAGGCCTGAACTACACACACATGCTCAGGTCCTATACATGCTAATGGAGAGTTGTCAGAGTGTGTGTGTGTGTGTGTGTGTGTGGGGGGGGGTTGTTACTCTATATTTAGGGTAACTCTGTCCCTCTTTTTAATCACAGTACAACAAATGCCCCCTTAAAGTATTTCCGATCAAAGATAAGGCGTGTGGTTTGTACTCTGCTGTTGCTTTTTCCAGACGCAAACGACATGCGTTCAGTTTGTCCCTCTGCGGGATCCGTAGAGCCTGCTGAAACGGAAGTACCGTTTTGAATGTTCGGCGGTTAATTTGGGCAGTTTTGTTGTGACAGTGAAAGAAAACGCAGGTAACGTTAGCTTCATTTACTAATAACACCATGAAACACAACTCAAATTAGACGGTTGTCACATAAGCGACATATCATTTGATGGCTGAAGTTAACTAGCTTAACTTTACGTTAAGTTTGGTTACTAACGTTACCGTGTCTCCGTTGTCCAGCTAAATGTTCATGTCACTCCCCGATGTGAGTCGAGTGAAGATAGTTGCGCATGCGTCACTTTGCGAAAAGTATCCTACAAAATGCTAACGAGAGACTTCTGTAACGTCAACACAGTAAAAATGGACCTACTTAACCAAGTTGGTTCACTGCTAGCTTAGCTACAAGTTAGCATCAAACACAACAAAGGCTGTCAGTTGAATGGTGTTTAGAGCTAACGTTAGCATAGAAGCTACAACGTTTCTGAAATGATTGCTAGCTTGTAACTTGTAGCTAAGCTAGCTTAGCTACAAGTTAGCGTCAAACAACAAAGGCTGTCAGTTGAATGGTGTTTAGAGCTAACGTTAGCATAGAAGCTACAACGTTTCTGAAAATGATTTCCATCTTCTGTTATTGTTCATAATGAGAAAACTTTATTATTTCATTAATTCCACTAATTTCAGTATGACCGTTATGTTGTAAACCGTTTACATCTGAGCATGCGCGACTCACATCTGCACTCGACTCACATCGCGCAGTGACAGTTCACCGAATAATATTAATAATAATGATGATGTGGCTAATATTCTTGGCTAATATTGTTGACAAACAAGTTATCCAACAGTTCGTGTCTCTTTATTATTTATTAATTCTGCAGCTGCCACTCTTCAGCCTGATGACTCATGTTATCAGGGCGGCTGTGGCAGAGCGGCAGGTCGCTGCCAATCGAAAGGTTGGGGGTTCGATCCCCATGCAGGCCCGGGTTGAGGTGTCCTTGGGCAAGACACTGAACCCTGAGTTGCCCCCAATGCTGCATCTGTGTGTGTGTGTGTGTGTGTGTGTGTGTGTGTGTGTGTGTGTGTGTGTGTGTGTGTGTGTGTGTGTGTGTGTGTGTGTGTGTATTTTTGGTGTGTAGATGTGTGTGTGTGTGTGTGTGTGTGTGTATTTTTGGTGTGTAGATGTGTGTGTGTGTGTGTGTGTATTTTTAGTGTGTAGATGTGTGTGTGTGTGTGTGTGTGTGTGTATTTTTGGTGTGTAGATGTGTGTGTATTTTTGGTGTGTAGAGTGTGTGTGTGTAGATGTGTGTGTGTAGATGTGTGTGTGAGTGTGTATTTGATGTATGAATGTGTGTGAGTGTGTATTTGATGTATGAATGTGTGTGAGTGTGTATTTGATGTATGAATGTGTGTGAGTGTGTATTTGATGTATGAATGTGTGTGAGTGTGTATTTGATGTGTGTGTGTGTGTGTGTGTGTGTGTGTGAGTGTGTGAGTGAGTGAATGGTTCCTGTACTATGTAAAAGTTGAGACCAGATAAGCGCGATATAAGAACCGTCCATGTTGTTTCCAGAATGGCGTCCGGTCCTGAATGCATCAACGAGAGCGCGTTCAAGACCCCCAAAAACGCCCGAGTGAAGAGCTTTGAAAGCATCGGCGGGACCCCGATCACGATCCCGGCCTCCCCCTTCATGAAGAAGTTGGGCTGTGGGACTGGAGTCAACGTTTACCTCATGAACAGGTTTGTAGTGGTCTGGAGATACAAGACCGGATCAGGTCTGCGTGAATCGATCACCGGCGATTGGCGCCTGTTGCATGCTGGGTAGATTTGTGTCCGACTTGATCCCGACTCGCTCTGACGTCATGAACACGTGGGCGACACTCGATACTCTCACGAGAGCGGGGCGGCCGCAGGTCTGAGACCAGGGGGCCGCAGGTTTGAGACCAGGCGGCCGCAGGTCTGAGACCAGGCGGCCGCAGGTCTGAGACCAGGGGGCCACAGGTCTTTTTCACCGACTGTAAGACCCAGGCGGACCCAGAGCATGCTTGTCCCCATGTTGTCTTCATGTTGTCCTCATGTTGTCTTCATGTTGTCCTCATGTTGTCTTCATGTTGTCCTCATGTTGCTCCCATGTTGTCCCCATGTTGTCCCCATGTTGTCCCCATGTTGTCTTCATGTTGTCCTCATGTTGTCTTCATGTTGTCCCCATGTTGTCTTCATGTTGTCTTCATGTTGTCTTCATGTTGTCCTCATGTTGTCTTCATGTTGTCCTCATGTTGCTCCCATGTTGTCCCCATGTTGTCCCCATGTTGTCCCCATGTTGTCCCCATGTTGTCCTCATGTTGTCTTCATGTTGTCTTCATGTTGTCTTCATGTTGTCCCCATGTTGTCCCCATGTTGTCCCCATGTTGTCCTCATGTTGTCCCCATGTTGTCCCCATGTTGTCCCCATGTTGTCCCCATGTTGTCCTCATGTTGTCCTCATGTTGTCCTCATGTTGTCCTCATGTTGTCCTATATCAATGTTCTTTTTAATTCCCCAAAATAACATGTTTGATTCCACACAACGCTCTTTGCCAAGTACAAATCTCTACTTTCATTAATTTTGGGGCGTCTTATTCAATTTTATAGCATTTGAAACCAAATTGAAGTGTTTTTGAAATAGTATTGAGAGTAAAAGTTGACATATTCCAGTCTGTGATTATCATCAACATCCATTCCTTTAATTTTAGTCTCAATAATTCCTAATTTCTGCTTTTCTAACTCAACCATTAGGTATAATTTCCTATAAATGAGGTTTACTGACCATAAAATCCAAAAACTAAAGTTAATAAGTTAGTGTTACGGGTCAGTTTGACCTGAGGGCAACATGAGGGTTAATGTTTTCATGTCTGAGTATAAGTAACATGTGTAATCCTGTGTAATCCTAGAATGGGGAAGTTAAATGCTTCTCCCTGGGCTGTGAAGAAGATCAACAGCAAGTGTGCCACCAAACAGCTGGCGGTTTACCAGAAGCGGCTGAACGAGGAGGCGAAGGTCCTGAAAGGAATCAATCATCCAAATATTGTTGGTAAGTCTTGCAGCAGCGCAGTACGTTCACTGTGATGTCACGACGTCCAGCGTAACAGACGCATGACCTTCTGCAGGATATAAGCACGCAGGAGAAGGATCGATGCTTCTTGGTGTCATTAGCATCACGAGCTAAGTTTCTAAGTTTCCATCCACTTATCAGTCAAATTATCTGAAGTAAAAGTTCAGTTAAAAAAAACCTGCTGAGAATAAATCTGGTGATAGTGTGTTTCCATCCAATGGCTTTACAGCCAATAACAACCTGTGGTGATGATGTCACATGACGCTGTTTTAGGGTCATATGACGCTGTTTTAGGGTCACGTAACGCTGTTTTAGGGTCAGATAACGCTGTTTTAGGGACACATGATGCTGTTTTAGGGTCACATGGTGCTGTTTTAGGGTCACATGATGCTGTTTTAGGGTCACATGATGCTGTTTTAGGGTCACGTAACGCTGTTTTAGGGTCAGATAACGCTGTTTTAGGGTCACATGACGCTGTTTTAGGGACACATGATGCTGTTTTAGGGTCACATGGTGCTGTTTTAGGGTCACATGATGCTGTTTTAGGGTCACATGATGCTGTTTTAGGGTCACATGACGCTGTTTTAGGGTCACATGGTGCTGTTTTAGGGTCACATGATGCTGTTTTAGGGTCACATGGCGCTGTTTTAGGGTCACATGATGCTGTTTTAGGGTCACATGGCGCTGTTTTAGGGTCACATGATGCTGTCTTAGGGTCACATGGCGCTGTTTTAGGGTCACATGATGCTGTCTTAGGGTCACATGGCGCTGTTTTAGGGTCAGACTGGTATATCGGATTAATTTGAGGCATTTTAAGGTGTTTCCATTTATTTTCGCATTGAATCACAACATTTAGTATCTAATATTTTTAGTATTTTATTATCTGTTTTCACATTTTTTGAGCCATAAAAAAGGTAAACAAATTAATTCAAATTATCTCGTTAAAGATACAAGTCGAGTGGACAAATGCATGAACTTTACAGACTTTTTTATGGCTTATTACAGCAGTCGGCTCATTTCAATTTCCCACCACACACATCCATCCCAGTTATAGTGTTCTCTAGTGCTGTTGTATTCTGCTGGTTAATTCTGTCTTTCTCATGCCAACATCTCAGGGTTTCGTGCCTTCGCCACGGCCAGAGATGGATCCAAGTGTCTGGCGATGGAATACGGAGGCGAGCAGTCCCTTAATGACCTGATCGAGAAGAGGAAAGAGGACGGCCTGAAAGCTTTCCCTGCTGCCAACGTAGAAAAAGTAGCGCTGCATGTTGCTCGTGGGCTTCAGGTAATCTGGATCAGAAAGACTGTATTAATCCCCGAAGGGGAACTCTGTGAAAGCAGTTGTACAAATGCACAAAAACACACAAATATCAAGTAGAAATATAAATAAAGGAATATGAGGAGTGTGGATATGTACGGTATTTACATAGTTAAAGGATTGTTATGATACTGTATTTACATAATTAAGGAGTTGTAATGGTGAACAGTAATAATAATAATAATAATAATAGTAATAATAATGGTAGCAGCAGAGTATTGCACACATTTCAAGCCGGTGTTATTGCACAAAACGGATATTGTCCATTATTAAACACTGTGTGTGTGTGTGTGTGCGTGTGCGCGTGTGTGTGTGTGTGTGGAGGTTACCTGAGGAGTGTGGAGTAAATAAAATATGACTTTAATAAAATATTCATGGGAAACTGCAGACAAACCCGCTCACATCAGCTGTTCCTTCTTTCCCGAGTCATATTTCTTTCATCCAAACATGAGCCAACGTTTTAATTTAATATGAAAGATGTGGCTTGTTTAACAAAATGAACACAGACGGACATTGTTGATTCTTTTCTCTTTCAGTATCTCCACAACGAGAAGAAGCTGCTGCACGGCGACATGAAGTCGTGCAACGTTGTCATTAAGGGCGACTTTGAGACCGTCAAGATCTGCGATGTAGGCGTGTCTCTGCAGCTCGACGAGAACATGAAAGGTAATAAGGGTTCGTGTCATTCAGGGTAACAGTCAACCCAGCAAGGCTGTAGGACTCGAGTCCAAGACCGGACTCAAGACCGTTTTTCTATGGTCTCAGACTTGTCTCGGACTTGCTAGTATTTGGTCTCGGACTCGCTAGTATTTGGTCTCGGACTCGCTAGTATTTGGTCTCGGACTCTCTAGTATTTGGTCTCGGACTTGTCTCGGACTCGCTAGTATTTGGTCTCGGACTCGCTAGTATTTGGTCTCGGACTCGCTAGTATTTGGTCTCGGACTCGCTAGTATTTGGTCTCGGACTCTCTAGTATTTGGTCTCGGACTTGTCTCGGACTCGCTAGTATTTGGTCTCGGACTCGCTAGTATTTGGTCTCGGACTCGCTAGTATTTGGTCTCGGACTCGCTAGTATTTGGTCTCGGACTTGTCTCGGACTCGCTAGTATTTGGTCTCGGACTCGCTAGTATTTGGTCTCGGACTCGCTAGTATTTGGTCTCGGACTTGTCTCGGACTCACTAGTATTTGGTCTCGGACTCGCTAGTATTTGGTCTCGGACTCGCTAGTATTTGGTCTCGGACTTGTCTCGGACTCGCTAGTATTTGGTCTCGGACTCGCTAGTATTTGGTCTCGGACTCGCTAGTATTTGGTCTCGGACTCGCTAGTATTTGGTCTCGGACTCGCTAGTATTTGGTCTCGGACTTGACTCGGACTTGTCTCAGACTTTTCTTGGACTCGCTAGTATTTGGTCTTAGACTCGCTAGTATATGGACTCGGACTTGTCTCGGTCTCGGCCACTGGTCTTGCCCAATATGGCTTTTGGTCTGGACCGAGTCCAGGTGTCTTTATTAAGTTGATATTAATATTGGAGGGAAAGTGAAACCCTAAATGATGGTCTTGATACTGTCATGCATAAGACCTTTATTCTGTCCTGGACTCGGTCTTGACTCAGACTCAACTAGTTGTGGTCTTGGACTTGTCTTGGACTCAACTAAGGTGGTCTTGACTACAGCCCCGCAACCGAGTAGCTTTGTACTCTGTACTGTATGGGTGATGTTATGGTATTTGATTATTATGGGTCAGCGAGTGCAAAGTACTGCGTGCACAAGTAGGATTAATCATGGATTAAAGCACAGAATTGGCAAAAAACCCCATTTGGCTGATGTGTCTTTGTCTCTGTGCCCGGGCGGAGACATAAGGTCTTTATTGTTGTGCTTTAATCTGTTTGTACACATACGGGACGCGTCCTCCGCCGGGGGATCTGAGCTTAAGTTAACTAATGGAAACCTTCTGGGTCTCTGCTTTGTTGTTGCACTCGTAAAATGCCCCAGTAGAACGTGATCTTTGTGTTTTTAACATACAAATTGAATGTTTTTTTTAATAGAAATGAATGTAATTAAATTGTCATCCAGTCAAATTTGCATTTGATGATTAATGTCTTTCATTTTCTGTCCCTAGTGTCCGACCCAAAGGCGGAGTACATCGGCACCGAGCCGTGGAGACCGAAGGAGACCCTGGAGGAGGGGGGGGAGATCACGGACAAGGCCGACGTCTTCGCCTACGGTCTGACTCTGTGGGAGATGATGACGCTCGCCATGCCTCATCTGGAGATGCTCAAGGATGACGATGAGGAAGAGGAGGATGAGGAGGATGAAGGTGAGACTCTGCGGCGGCCTAACCGTGCGTCCACGCCGCTCGAGTTTCTACGGTTACGGATTCAGGTCCCATCCGTCCTCACTGTCTGGCTGAAGGCTTCTTTTACGCTACAGCGCCGTCCGTTACGTTGCTGCTTCAATGTCAAATTCATACTTTTATGACTTTATTACTACATACTATACTATGACTTTATTACTACATACTATACTATGACTTTATTACTACAAACTATACTATGACTTTATTACTACATACTATACTATGACTTTATTACTACATACGATACTATGACTTTATTACTACATACTATACTATGACTTCATTACTACATACTATACTATGACTTCATTACTACATACTATACTATGACTTCATTACTACATACTATACTATGACTTCATTACTACATACTATACTATGACTTTATTACTACAAACTATACTATGACTATTACTACATACTATACTATGACTATTACTACATACTATACTATGACTTTATTACTACATACTATACTATGACTTTATTACTACATACTATACTATGACTTTATTCAACATACTATACTATGACTTCATTACTACATACTATACTATGACTTCATTACTACATACTATACTATGACTTTATTACTACAAACTATACTATGACTATTACTACATACTATACTATGACTATTACTACATACTATACTATGACTTTATTACTACATACTATACTATGACTATTACTACAAACTATACTATGACTTTATTACTACATACTATACTATGACTTTATTACTACATACTATACTATGACTTTATTACTACAAACTATACTATGACTATTACTACAAACTATACTATGACTTTATTACTACATACTATACTATGACTTTATTACTACATACTATACTATGACTTTATTACTACAAACTATACTATGACTATTACTACAAACTATACTATGACTTTATTACTACAAACTATACTATGACTTTATTACTACAAACTATACTATGACTTTATTACTACATACTATACTATGACTTTATTACTACATACTATACTATGACTTTATTACTACAAACTATACTATGACTATTACTACATACTATACTATGACTTTATTACTACATACTATACTATGACTTTATTACTACATACTATACTATGACTTTATTACTACATACTATACTATGACTTTATTACTACATACTATACTATGACTTTATTACTACATACTATACTATGACTTCATTACTACAAACTATACTATGACTTTATTCAACATACTATACTATGACTTTATTACTACATACTATACTATGACTTTATTACTACATACTATACTATGACTTTATTACTACATACTATACTATGACTTTATTACTACATACTATACTATGACTTTATTACTACAAACTATACTATGACTTTATTACTACATACTATACTATGAATTTATTACTACAAACTATACTATGACTATTACTACATACTATACTATGACTTTATTACTACATACTATACTATGACTTTATTACTACATACTATACTATGACTTTATTTAAAACTTTTTTTGACATACTATACTATGACTTTTTTTTACTTTTTTCGACATACTTATGACTTTTTTCGACATACTATACTATGACTTTTTTTTTAAAACTTTTTTCGACATACTATACTGACTTTTATCACCTTTTTTCCCCGAGATAAATCAATCTGAGAAAGAAGAATTACCTTTTAAAAGCCTGTGGTAATGTGTCACGATGCATTCAACGTTTGGGAACCACGCCTTAGAGCACTGCAGTTCGACTTCTTATTGTCCATTTTCTGATATCACAAGCAGCTACATTCACACCAGTATTACTGAGTGTGTTAAAATGTTGTATCTGTGTTTCAGAGGACTCAATGGAGGAGAGTTTTGACGAGGACGCGTACTACGAGAGGTTGGGGACCAGGCCGGGGCTGGATGCTGAGGCTCTGGGCAGCTCTTACCGGAGGATGGTGGAGCTTTTCTATCTTTGCACAGAGGAAGACCCCAAGAAGAGACCCTCAGCCGGCCAGATCCTCCAGGCTTTAGAGAGTAATTCCCCCCTGGATAAAAAACCCAGTGAGGTGATTGTTATTGACTAACTGGGAGCCATACGAATCCAGACTATTTACCATAATGACTGGGTACAGTATCTTTTGTCAGGGATTTAAAGATATAGCAGACAATATAAACCTAAATTCCGTCTGGAAAATCCTTTCTACTAGTTTGGGATTTGGGGTTTTGTTGTACTTTAGAAGCCCAGCTTAGATGTAGATACACATCAATTACTGTAATCTCTTTACTGTCCATGTATGCTGACACTAGGGCTGGGCCTTATAGAGAAAATCAAATATCAATATTTTTGACCAAATACATTTATACCACAACAATATTGTAGTGTTGACTGTTGGTGCTCTCACAAAATATTACACAATGAGAGTAATGTGAAATTAATGACTAAGTGGGTAAAGCCCAATAATAGAAGAGATCAGGAAATGACATCACGTTACTGTAACTCAGCCTTTAAAATAAAGACCCTAATGCCATATTACAATATCCAACATCTAAGACTATATCCACTCTCATGTCTCTTGATATATTGCCCCGCTCCAGCTGACACTTCACTAGTACATTTGTGTTGTTGTCTTTGCTTTACTGTATTCTTTCCATATGTATACTATTCATGTAAATGTTTTTACTTTTCTTAAAGTTTCTTCTATAAACTAATATTTCTTGATGAAACTCTTGAATTGTCCTGTATTTCTTCACTGATGTATCTATGGGGTGTTTAAAAAGCATAAATGCAATTATAGATTTTTGTAAATATGCTTACAATTGATTTTAAGTCTTAAGTGAACTGTTGTGTACAGAAAACATTTCAGAGAAACAGGTTTAAGATCATAAAACACAAAGGCAATGGTTTATTGAATGTATTTACAGAGCAAAAAGGCATCGCAGCAGGTCAAAACATTCCCCTTCACAATAAAATCTAAAACTTGTATGAGGAGGGAAAAATCCTCAACATCTGTTTTTATTTAATGCAAAAATGAGAAATATTCTCATTTGTTGCTCCTTATTAAGCAGAATATTAACATCTGGAGTCCTGCCGATATGCACACGTTCCACAGTAAATCAGGCAGGACTGAGTATAAATACTGAGCGATAACAGGTGAACCTTTAACCTTGTGTTGTCCTTCGGGGACTCCCGTTGTGGTCTTGCCCTTTAGGTCTCGGAGACCCTGTATTTGTATACGATTACATGTATGATCCACTACTCCCGCCTCATCCATCGGGTCCCAGGGACCCCGGAGGACGAGATGAGGCTATTGGGATACGCATTTGAGTACGGGACAGGTCTCTGGGACCCCGGAGGACCAGATGAGGCTATTGGGATACACATTTGAGTACGGGACAGGTCTCTGGGACCCCGGAGGACCAGATGAGGCTATTGGGATACACATTTGAGTACGGGACAGGTCTCTGGGACCCCGGAGGACCAGATGAGGCTATTGGGATACACATTTGAGTACGGGACAGGTCTCTGGGACCCCGGAGGACCAGATGAGGCTATTGGGATACACATTTGAGTATGGGACAGGTCTCTGGGACCATGGAGGACGAGGCTACGGTAGCAGAAAAGTACAGTAGGGTCTCCAGGACCTGAAGGACAACACAAGGGTTAAAACCTCTACACAACCCTGAACACAGAGTGTATTTATTATACATATTCAATACGAACTAAAGCAGAGTCAACATCATAAAACTCAACGAGTTGCTTTGCATATGAAAGACAACATTAACAGTTGTCTGGAGAGATGTTAATACTTCCAAATCATCGGTTAAAACAGATCTGCATTTAATTCACGCTACGAAGTTGTAAACCAGGAAGGCCGGTGTGTCGGAGTACTTGGTAGCAAACAGCTTCCCGTCAGGTGTCGGGTCAGAGAAGGCGATCTCCTGCTTGGTGAGACGGCTGCCGTACGTGAAGGTGCTCCTAAAACAACAGGAAGAGGGAATTATTCACCCGCATGTTGTCCTCGGGTCACATTTGACCCGTTTTAATTAATTTTGTGGGCCGTCGAAGTAAGCGCTGAAAATATACACATTAAAAATATCAAAAAACATTAAAAAAGTAACAAAAATGTCAGAAATAGTTAAACCAAAACGGGTTTTTGGTCTATTGGTTGAGAGGAAGACAACACAAGGGTTAAGAGGAAAGAATAATAATTAAATAAAGCTTCTCCCACATCCTGCAGTAGAGACCTCGTGTTGGCTTCCCGTCAAAGTAAAAGAAAAAAAAAATTCACTTTTATTGATTCTTTTTAAATCGATGTTTTAACTTTTGACGTTTTCAACACTACGTAACACTAACTTATTAACTTTAGTATTAGTTATTTTTGGAATTTATGGTCAATAAAGCTCATTTATAGGAAATTATACCTAATGTTTGAGTTAGAAAAGCAGAAATTAGGAATTATTGAGACTAAAATTAAAGGAATGGATGTTGATGATAATCACAGACTGGAATATGTCAACTTTTACTCTCAATACTATTTCAAAAACACTTCAATTTGGTTTCAAATGCTATAAAATTGAATAAGACGCCCCAAAATTAATGAAAGTAGAGATTTGTACTTGGCAAAGAGCGTTGTGTGGAATCAATCATGTTATTTTGGGGAATTAAAAAGAACATTGATATAGGACAACATGAGGACAACATGAGGACAACACGGGGGCAACATGAGGACAACATGAGGACAACATGGGGGCAACATGAGGACAACATGGGGGCTAATCCCTGATGTTATGTTGTACCTGACGGTGTCCAGCATGCGCGTGGCGATGCCCTGGCGTCGGGCCAGGCTGAAGACCCAGATCCGACTGATCCCACACACAGCTTGTTCTGGGACCGTGGAGCAGCACCAGGCCCGGTGGCGCTCCATGAAGTCGTCCCGGGTCATGTCTTTGTGGCGGTCCGGCTGCTCCAGGACTCGGTAAGCCTGCAGGGACAAAACATCGTGGAACAGCGTTATTTTAAATGTGGAGCATAGTGTAAAGGCTGCTGGAATAAATAATAACAACAACAACAACAACAACAACAATAATGCAATATGAACAGCTCTGAAATAGAGAATGATGAATAAATAAGTTGAATTATTGGACGTTTTGGTTGAACTAGCAAATGAAAAGAAGAGAAATGGCCGTCCAAGGTGTTGATGGAGGGACCAGAGACTAGTCCTGCCTACCTGGCGTACGGGCTCCGCCACGAGGCAGCCCACCACCATGCGGTCTGAGTTGATGAACAGGTAGGTCTTGGCCTGCGTGGGTCTGCTCAGGGTCACCTGCTGGAAGCCCAGCTCACTGTCGGCTACACGCCGCACGTCCTCCGCCTGAAAGTAGACGCACAGCATGAGCAAGACTTTCCATTTCATTTATAGTATCAATTCATAACAAGAGACGGAGACACTTTACAGGTCTAGACCTGCTCTATCTGTAGAGTATAGACCGCTCTATAATCTACAGGTAGAGCAGGTCTAGACCACTATAATCTACAGGTAGAGCAGGTCTAGACCACTATAATCTACAGATAGAGCAGGTCCAGACCGCTCTATAATCTACAGATAGAGCGATGAGGGAGGAGCCTGAGTGTAAAGCCACACCTTTTTAATGGCGTATTTGGGATCATCTGGCATGACCAGGAGGATTTTTCCATCCCAGAACTCGGCCACCACCCGCTCTTTCTTCCAGCCCTGGGAGGAGGAGGAGGAGGAGGAGGAGAAGAAGAAGGAGAAGAAGAAGAAATTACAACAACTATAGATACTAGATATATTGGCCTGGCTCTAAAAAGACTGAAGACACAGTAAGTGGTGCAAGTTAGATACGGAGGTTGTCAGTAATGGACATGATAGCGCTGATAAATCAGGATTATTAAAGAACTACTCGAACGTCATATGGTTTCATAAATTGAGCTGCACACGCAGGTGTCTCCGTACGAGAGTCCAGAGGGACCGGAGGAACCACAGACGTTTGTTTTACCACAAATTTGATGGATTCCAGGAAGCGCTGGTGGAACTGGTTGTGTTGGAAATGGTCCTCCGGGTTGTCTGCGCTGTAAACCATCCCACAAGAGCTGCAGGTCATCGCTCCGAACTGCTTCTGACCGGCATCCTGAGCCGGAAACACACAAGAGAAGAAGTCAGAAAGACACAAAGATACGGAACACAGTGAACAACTCCTCCTTCAGGCATACTCTATTAAATATACTGTAGTTGCAGATTAACCCCCATGTCGTCCTCATGTTGTCTTCATGTTGTCTTCATGTTGTCCCCATGTCGTCCTCATGTTGTCCTCATGGTGTCCTCATGTTGTCCTATATCAATGTTCTTTTTAATTCCCCAAAATAACATGATTGATTCCACACAACGCTCTTTGCCAAGTACAAATCTCTCCTTTCATTAATTTTGGGGCGTCTTATTCAATTTTATAGCATTTGAAACCAAATTGAAGTGTTTTTGAAATAGTATTGAGAGTAAAAGTTGACATATTCCAGTCTGTGATTATCATCAACATCCATTCCTTTAATTTTAGTCTCAATAATTCCTAATTTCTGCTTTTCTAACTCAAACATTTTCCTATATCTATCTATCTATCTATCTATCTATCTATCTATCTATCTATCTATAAATGAGGTTCATGGACCATAAATTCCAAAACTAACTGTAAAACTAATGTTATTAAGTTAGTGTTGAAAACGTCAAAAAAGTGACAAACGTTGGAAAATAGCAAAGTGTTGATTTTCAATTTGAATGGGAAGACAACAAGAGGGTTAAAATCTTATTAAGATTCAATCTTGAGAGGAAAAATGTAAAAGTTCAATCCAAAACCTCTGTATCCGTTTCTGAAAATATATTCTGGGCCCACTGAGACATACGAGCCTCAAATGTGTCCCAAAGTCTAGAGAGACATGAGGACATGAACGTACGATGATGAGCTGGTCGTCATCCTGCTTCTCTTTTCTCCTGCGAACAGGTCGCTCTTTGGCTGAAGGCGTAGTCTGTAGTGGTGTCATCTGGCCAGAGGGGGCGCTGCAGGACACCGGCGGCTGCAAAGCGGCATTCTTTAACCTACACAACGACAAATACCAGAACATACTGTAGTGTTAGAGCGGTGTCACTGCGGAGGAGGGTGCAGATCTGAGTCGTGCTACATCACTTTGAGACAAGTAGTTAGCATCTTTAACTGTCTATGGTTACGCAATGGGTCTCACCTCTTGGAGGCGGAGCCAAAGATGGGGTACACCGCTGTAGAGCCTGTGGAGAAAATTAGAAAACAATGTATTTTTAAGCATAGAAAGAGGGACAAAACAAAATGAGTGGACTGGATGGAGCTGATTTGATTTGTGTTAGTCAAGAGTTTCAGTGAAGTGGAAGAAGCTACTGAACTGGGATGCCGGGACATTTAAAACGTGTGTGTGTGTGTGTACCTGTGTGCCTGTGTGTGTGTGTGTACCTGTGTGTGTGTGTGTGTACCTTTGGGTGGGCTGGCAGCAGCACTGGTGGGACTTTTGTCACTCAGGTACAACATGGGCTCAGAGCCAACATCCTGGAAGACGTAGAGACCAAAATAAGAGCAACAAATGAAGGTTTGCTAAATAATTGGAGTTCAACACAGGGCCTGACATTAAGCCCCGCCCACCCACCAAATGCAGGTGAATTTGGCAATTGGTGGGTAACACTGTCAATCTACCTGCCACGTTGGCTGGTAGCCAATGGCTGGTAGCGTCTGAATGTGATTCAGACGCGTAACTATCTGTAAGCAGGGTACGCAGTTGCTTACAGGCCCTTATCATACATACATACATATATATGTGTGTGTGTGTGTGTGTGTGTGTGTGTGTGTGTGTGTGTGTGTACCAGAGAACTGCGGGATCCAGATGTGGATGCAGGACTCGCTGTGGGAGTCCGTGACAACACAATCGTCAGCGCCTTGGTAATCCCATATTTCTCCGACAACATTTTAGGAGAGCTGCAGGAAGATTATTATCATCATCATCATCATCATCACCTGGAACAATGAACCATCTCTCCATGCACCAAAGCTTAGTCACAAATTCATACACAGGACGCCCAAATTAAATATTGTCTTTTGTCTCTTATCCTTCCTGCTGTCTTCAGGTCTAATCTGACCTCTTTTCAGAAGTTTCTATATCAGAAATTAAGGTTTCTGTCAAACTAATTGTCCAAAAGTAACGAGGACGGTTCCCGACAACGCTCCTCACACGGTACATTAATCATCAGCTCAACACTGTCACTGGATTTGGGTGTTTTTTGTCAATTTTAGAGCGAGAGAGAGAAAAAGCTATTGGTAAAAGAACTTTTTAAAAAGTGTAAAAAAAAAGATAAACATTTCAATAAAAGTGACTCAAATGTGAAAATATGTTGAAAACTGTAACAAAAAAAAAAACGGTATCTATGACAACACGAGGGTGAAAACGTCCAGACACGTGTCACCTGAACGGTATCTATGACAACACGAGGGTTAAATGTCACCTGGACGGCTGTGGAGTTCCAGGCGGTTCATCCGAGTCCTTCAGGTCTGCTGCGTCCATCCAGTCCGACGGATCAAACCTGGTTCTCTGCTTGGTGCCCGGCTGCTCCTCGGCCACATCTGCTGTCTGCAGGGAACAACCACGACAACAACAGGACGATGATGGCTACTCACGTCAATTAACCACTTGAAGCCATTAACCTGGGCGCATATTGAATATAATGAATAATTTGAAGTAATGTGTATAAATAAAGGATCCATTATAATTGTATTTAATTAATTTAAATGAAGGTTTTTAAGTGCTGTAATAATGTTTTATTTTTGTTGTTTGATTGTTGTCTTATTACTGTTTTTACTGTATTTTTATTTACATGTTTAAAATAAAGACATTAATCAATCAAACTCCAGCTCTGGGCTGCAGAGTAGAAACACACAGAAGCCCCCCCCCCCCTCACCTGTCCAGGAGGTTTCACAGCCGCTGGCGTTGATTTCTCGCTCGTTGTCCGTGGCGGGACAGCTGTGCGTTTTGCTGGGACCGAAGCGGGCCTGGTTGAGGATTTCGGGGCGGATTTCTTGTACATGGATGTAGGTTTCTTCCCCGTAGCGAAGAAGGCGGCGCCAACAAAGATCTTGGGTTTGGGCTTCAGGCTGCTGAAAGTGATGCCGACTGCCTTCTTGGGCTCTGCCGGCGTGGTGCTGCCGGCCGGAGCAGCAGTCGTAGACGCGGGTTTGGCAGCGACGCTGTGGAATAAATCATGCAACAATCACAAGAACCAATCGAAAGATTAGTAATGCTGTTTTTTTAACTTTAGTTTTCATTGAATATTCAGTACATTGTTACAACTGATCTTCTATTTGTGAGTAATGCATGAAAAAAGAAAAACATAAAAGGGGGGGGATGGGGAAGTCAAAGCTTTATCCACTGAGACCAAGCTGTGAACCAATGTCCTTCTGCTTTATTTAAGTAAAGTGTCCCCTTCTGCCATCTTTTGGTATACAGACCTTCTCTCAAACCTAGCACAAAAGTATGTTATATCATGTTATTAATTATACCTTACAGCGAAAGGCCAAAAACATGTCAGACCACACACCCCCACACCCCCACCCACACACACCCACACCCACACCCACACAGGAGATGAGACATACAGGATGTCTTAAATTGAGGACAGCTACGCTCGTTATTGTAAGTGTAATGATGAGTTAAAGTCCAATAAGTACTTTATTAAACCGTATGCGTGTCCCAGGCCAGGATAGGAAATTAACTAACAATGTAAAGATCAACAAGCTACTGACAGACATCTTCAAATTTGATTCATTTAATAAATTATTGTTTTTGTCTTACATCCACTGGCCATTTTCATTTGCAGCATCCTCAGCCTTGTTGGTTACTATAGCAACACTTAGCCTAGAGTCATTTTATTCTCCTCAAAACAGATCTCCTTTTTTATTTTTAATAACTATACAAAAAAAGTCAACTATTTTTGCAACTTTCTCCCTCTCCTGCATCAAACATACAAAAAACAATGCAACTTTTATCGCAATTTCTTTAACAAAAGCTCCCACAACATTAGCATTTTGGGCCACAACAATCTCAAAAAAGGCCTCAAAATCCTGGCGGGACGGTTTACACCTAGAATGCACACGCCTATGATGTCTAAGAAACTACAACATGTGTTAGAGAGTACAAATAAACCCGCTATGAGCACAAACCTGCTGTTGAGTTTGGGCAGCAGGATCATCTTTGAAGACTTGGTTTTGGCACCCGTCTTCCCCACATTACCGGATCCTGCAGCTCCGTTTCTCTTCCTACGGCCTCCTTTAACATTCCTCTTTCTCTTCTTCATCTCCTGGGAAGGAGGGGAGGGCAGAGGACGAGGGGGCAGCAACTCCTTTATCGCCTTCCTCTCTAGTGGAGTGAGGTAGATGGGCTTCTTATGGCCATAGAAGGACCTGGTAACCAATGAAGGTTTGAATGGAGATGCAGGAAGTGATTTGACCGGAGAGCCTAAAAAAATAATAATTAAAAAAAAGATAAACATACTGCATCAGAAATACTTTATTGATCCCCGAAGGGAAACTCTGTGTCACAGTAGCACCAGTAGAAAGAAGACAGAGACGGAGCAGTGCAACAGGCAGCGTGCACGTTAGCACATGCGCACTCTTCACTTCAGATGCATCAGAACCAGAATCTGAACCAGCTTTATAGCAACATAGTGTACAAGACATAACATCACAACATAATGCACAAGACTACACACGCTACATGTGGATACGTGAAGGAATTTCTTATGGTGACTCGGGAGGATGGGGGCATGTATGGTATGGAGTGAGAGTTGTGTGTGTGTGTGTGTGTAATATGAAGCGTCAGACTGTCCAAATTGTTAGAAAGTTCAGTTCATTCGACCTTGAGGGAGATAAGCCGCAAAGGAGTAGATAGTGGTCCAGCTGCAGGCTGTTTACCCGCTCGGGTGAAGGATGGGGGATGGGATGGGGGGGCATAGATCATAATTTCAATCCAGTTTAGGTTGATTTGTCATGTGAGGAAAAAAAGGAGGAAGAAGAGTCATTGGTCAACATGCCCTAACAGCGTTGTTTCAGACTTAAAAGCCAAATCTGCTGACCCAAAAGGATTACCTAAACCACTGATTTCACTTGGCCACCCTACCTTCTGCTCTACGTGGGGACTTCTGTGTGGAGGGACAGTTCTCCTTGAGCAGACCCCCGACTGGCTTCTTCTTGGTCGGAGACTGTCGGGGCTTCCTGGGGGATCTCCTCTTCACGGGGGACATCTCCTCCCTCACTCTGAACAGAACAGAATAGAAAGCCTTTATCATTGTACACAAGAGCAGCACCTGTGCAACGAGACTGAAGCAAAACCTTTAGAGTCGACAGATTCTCTTCCAGACTGTGGAACCACTGGCGAATATGTCTGTATATTAGTCACTGAACACTGTGGAAGGCTCTGTATAATCACTCACACTCACACTCTCACTCTCACTCTCACTCTCACACTATATTTCTGTGTTTTGATGGTGATATGGATCCCCCTGGGTCTGAAATAAACTGTATATATTCATATGTATTGAAGGGCAGTACATTTTGAGAGTATAACAGCCAGTCAACTATTAAAAAGCTTAAACCCAGAGTTTCACAACTCACCTGTCAGAGTCCAGAGAGGAGAGCTTCCTCTTCCTGGTAGCAGTGGGAATCATTTTCACAAACCTCACCTACACAAAAACACACACTACCATTAGCAGGTCTTCCATGTTAATATAGAATATCACTATTATTAAAGAGGGGGAAGAACGTACCCTGAGATATTTGTAATTACACAACTTACATATAGTAGCACTGAATGTGCAGGAAAACAAAGATGGTTCAAGCTAGATGGATTAAGTATAAACTACTATAATTATTATTATTATAATCGACAGGTGCAATTGAGGGTCACTGATTGGAGTGAATGAAAATAATTTGTTAAAATGTAAGTTTGATAGCTTATGAAAGTAAAAAAGTGTTTTCTTTAAAACAATAACAGCCACAAAACGTCCAGTGGGGCGTAGGAAATGTCAGACTCTCCCCGATGTGAGTCGAGTGCAGATGTGAGTCGCGCATGCTCAGATTGACACGGTTTACGGCATAACTGTCATTCTGAAATTAGTGAAATCCACGAAATAATAAACTTTTCTCAGAAACGTTGTAGCTATCTATGGTTGTTTGATGCTAACGTTAGCTCAAAACACCATTTAACTGACAGCCTTTGTTGTGTTTGATGCTAACTTGTAGCTAAGCTAGCAGTGAACCAACTTGGTTAAGTAGGTCCATTGTTAGTGTTGACATTACAGAAGTCTCTCGTTAAGTCGCAAAGTGACGCATGCGCAACTCAAATCTGCACTCGACTCACATCGGGGAGCGACAGCATCTTTCTGTAACTTTTGTGTTTGATGTTAAATCACCATATTTATATTATTAGTTTGGCATGACTGTCTCAATACCAGTGCAAGAGAGTATAGAGGCTTGATTTGGATAACGAACCGCGTTCTCAATTGACCATATCGCCTGAAACGACACCGAATTTCATCTTGTTTGTGCACAAATGTGAATGTATCCCAACATGAACGTAGCTAACGTTAGCTTAGCGTTACGCGTTAGCTATCGCAGCGCTTATTTAACAGCTAAAATGGAGACGAACGGATAATTGGCGGGATGACTAGCTAGTACTAAAGCTGACTGCCTCAATACTAACTAGCTAACGTGTCGATATATATCGATATAGCGTTACATCGATATAGATCATATTTCACCCGATTGTTTCCATGGTAATCTCTGTTTAAAACCTAGATCTCAGACACTTGTTTAACGGGACGCTTCTTACGTTACTTTTACGTCAACGTCTTTTAGGAGGGAACGACGCAGTGTATCAGACCCGTAAAAACACAACCATGAAGCACGTATAACGGTTCTTACCGGACACGGTTCTGTCGTGCTGTATAAAACGATAAATGTCGGTATAAAGTTTGAGTCGCTGCTTCTTCTGCCCGCGTTTCTTCTCTGTGTTTTGAAGTGCGCGCCAGACTCGAACCGGAACCGGAAACATTATTTTTTTTAACCGATTATTATTTTTATTTTTTTGAATCTTATTTTTTTTTTTTTTTATTCTTTTTATTATTAAAGACTCGTATCAAAACATACAACAAGGCACATTTAAAAAAATATTCTGTCAATTCTACAACATGAATTGAACATGGAGTACAACACTGATGCATTTTCCTCAAAACAAAACAAAAATAAATAACGGGAAAAGAGACCAAGGAACTCAGCAATAAGGAATGAGTTTGCATACGTACTCATGAAAAAGTACTTTATACAGAATTATATAATTTAGAAAGAAATTAAAGACAGGGGATGTTTTCAGAAATCGACATTTGTGTGTGAAATATTTTGCCAATAAAATCAGATTATTCACTCCAAACTATAGACCGTTAATGTTAATAATTCAGTATATATATATATATATATATATATATATATATATATATATATATATATATATATATATATATATATATATATATATATATATATATATATATATATATATATATATATATATATATACATACAGTCTATGCTCAAAACTCAGTTGTTCCATTTATTACCCAGGTTATCACCAGGAGGGACTTCTGGTCCTCGCCTTCAAAATAAAAGATAATTTGTCTTCTTCCTCTTTGACGTTCGCTGGCGGTGGAAAACAACGAGTTGGTGCTGGCGGTAATCAGTCAATTAATCAATCAAAAATGTATTTATTAAGCACTTTACAGCAACAAGCAGGTATCCAAAGTGCTTCACATCAGAAACCAAGAGTAAAAAACACACATCATACGATAGAAAGAGTGAACATAGAAAACAGTGAAATCAGAAATGGTTGCCTAGCAACGGGACAATGAAGCTATCGCACCGCTGCTACGTAGCTAGCTAAAGCCAGACTCGACATATATGTTTTGATATGATATGTTGGACCTGTAAAGAGTAATCTGTAGTAGTAATAGTGCCAATATCAGGGCGTAACTTGTTCCAAAGTCTCGGGGCAGCAACTGCAAAAGCCTGACTTTTATTTTGTAAAACAATTGTGGGTACTTCCTTTTAGCTACATGCTAAATCTTTGTAGCTTAGCGCAGCTAGCTTTTAACTTCCCGGGTCAACTGGTACATGCGAAAAGTGACAGTCGGCACACAGCTGTTTCTATTTCTTTGTGTTCATAATTAGCTGTAAGCTTTCAAACGATATACACTTAATATTCATTTCAGGGGCGAGTTTTAATCCACGTAAAATGGTGTTTTACTTCACAAGTGCCGGTGAGTAAAAGCTCTCTTATACTGTCAGCTAAGCTAGCTGTAATGCTAGCTAGTAGCTCTGATTAGCCATTATTCTGAAACTTAATTTCTCATTTAATGCGACTCTGCGCTGTTTTCCTCTATTAATTATGGATTTGTTGTTTCTCTGTCAGTGGTGAACCCTCCCCACACAATCTACATGGGAAAAGATAAATATGAAAGTAAGTTGTGACACACACACAGACACACACACTCACTGATAGCCTAGGATCACACACACACACACACACACACACACACACACACACTCACTGATAGCCTAGGATCTCACACACACAGACACAAACTTCAGGTTAATGAACGTGCTTTATTACGCCTCAATAGTACAAAAATAACTTATGTAATAAGATAAAATCTGTAACAACCTGAAACAAAATAATAGCTCTTTTCAAATAAATTATATATATATATATATATATATATATATATATATATATATATATATATATATATATATATATATATATGGCTACCTCTCGGGAATTACATAACAAAGTACCGTAGTATTGTGTGCAAAGCACCGGGCAGGTTAAGTACATGCTTAATGCTAATAGACTCATGAAAAACAGTGAAAACTGGACATTTTCATGAATTTATAAGCATTTAGAAGCATTTATAGGCCCTTTATAAACATTTAGAAGCCATTTACTAGCAATTAATAAGCATTTCTAAGCCATGCTACAGGAGTCTGAGGGTAGTTTAGCTCCGTGCAGCAGCAGCACATTAAGAGGCGTTTATACACTTTGTTGTATACTATGATAATATTCATTATCATGTTCATATAATATTCATGGTGTCCAACAGTCCATAACATATTGACAAATGGCTGAGCTCGAAGAGAAAGTCCATTTTAATTTCCCTCCGTCCCTTAACCTCTGAGAGAGGAGATTTTAAAGAAACGTTGCATTTCCCTCCACAGTAACCGTAGTCTACACACAGGTGGAGTATCAGCTGTTTGTGGCAGGAAATCCATATTTCATTATTTACCGGCTGGTTTTCAGGGGTTTGGTTATTTGTTTTTATTTCCCTTCATCTAAATGCCGTAATACCAATTAAATACCGTTGTCTTCAACAGCTGTACCAGTCAATACAAGAGTTAAAAATTGCCATGGCAACGCTTAACTTGCTGGGTTTGTTTTTGCAGACGAGGATCTCATAAAGTACGGATGGCCTGAAGACATCTGGTAAGACTTTCTTAACCTCGAGTCGTCTTCCCGCCAACGTGGAAATTGTTTTTCTGAGTCAAAATTTCAAAATAAACCCTTTTTATCAACGTTTTGGTCGTCTTTTTCGCCCCTTTTGTGTTTTTCCTCCAATGTTTTTGTCACTGTTTCAACATTTGTCGACTTTTTCTGGGCCTTTTGAAATTTAAGTGAGTTAAAAAGTCCAAAAAAGGGACGAAAATGTCAAATGTCAGTTTTTGACCCGCCACCTTTTTGAAATTTTTGTGCATTTTCCCCTCTTTTTTCCTTACATTTGTCACTTTTTGGGATGTTTTTGTCACTTTTTCCGACATCTTTTCACATTTTTGTCAATTGTTTTTGATATTTTCGTCACGTTATTTGACATTTGTTCTCATTTTCGTCACTTTTTTTTAGTCAATAATTATTTTATTGACATTTTTCTCTCTTTTTCAGCCAAATGTGGAAGTCTATTTTTCTCTCAGACCACTTTAATGACAACATGCTGAAAGATTATTATGGAAGGACTCCCAAAATAAAATGCCTACCACAGCTTTAAAGTGCTGAACAGATGTAGTTTAATAAATTGTAAATATTATATATTATAATAAATATTTTAACCCTTGTGTTGTCTTCCCGTCAAAATTGATAATCAACGCATTTTATCAATGTTTTTTACTTTTTTCTTACGTTTTTGTCCCTTTTTTCAACACTTTTGATGCTTTTTTTCAATGTTTGTCACTTTTTTTCACGTTTAACGCACGTATCACTAACTTATTAACTTTGGTTTCACAGTTATTTTTTGAATTTATGGTCAATAAACCTCATTTATAGGAAATTATACCTAATGTTTGAGTTAGAAAAGCAGAAATTAGGAATTATTGAGACTAAAATTAAAGGAATGGATGTTGATGATAATCACAGACTGGAATATGTCAACTTTTACTCTCAATACTATTTCAAAAACACTTCAATTTGGTTTCAAATGCTATAAAATTAAATAAGACGCCCCAAAATTAATGAAAGTAGAGATTTGTACTTGGCAAAGAGCGTTGTGTGGAATCAATCATGTTATTTTGGGGATTAAAAAGAACATTGATATAGGACAACGGGTCAATTTGACCCAAAAACAACATGAAGGTTAATAACAATTAACAGAAATATCGATCTGAATATTACGAGTGAATGACGTCTTGTTGCTTTTCCTCGTGCAGGTTTCATGTGGACAAACTGTCTTCGGCTCACGTTTACCTGAGACTGCCAAAGGTAAAGAATCAGACAACGAACCTGAAAAACTGAACTGTAAGAACACAAGAACGCCTGAGAAAGACCTTGGTATCAAGGTCTTTCAAGGTCAATGTACATGTAGCCAAGTGAGACGATAATGATGCTCAGGTTGGTGAAATATGTATAAAATTCCTTCTTTTTCTTTCTCAAAACACTAAAACTTCTGTGTCTAATGCATTGGGAATGTAATTTATCTATTTCAAGATAATACTTTATACTGTAAATTACAATTCACTCTGTTAGTAATCACTACACACAGGCCTGAACTACACACACGCTCAGGACCTGTTGGTGCACAAATGGAGAGGTGTCGGGGGGGAGGGGGGCTTCCAGCTGGACCACCGCCTTGAGGGGGTACGGTGGCTTGCTCAAGTAGGTGAAGTGGCATCTCTCCAGCTACCGACCCACACGCCGTACTTGAGTCCATACGGGGTCTTGAACCGGCGACCTGCCGGTTCCCAACCCAACTCCCTATGGGTTAGAGCTCCTGCCCCTGCCCCCCCCTTAAGGCGGTGGTCCAGCTGGAAGCCCCCCCCCCGACACCTCTCCATTTGTGCACCAACAGGTCCTGAGCGAGAGATGCCATTTCACCTACTTGAGCCACCACCCCCTCCCCCAGGATACAAAACAGGATACATTTCATTATCAGCACTTTATATATTTTGATGTTCTGCTGCAACAATAAAACGAATTATCATCATATTATTTTAGTAAGAACTCATAAATAACTAACGTTAGGGGAAATCTGTATATATCGGCCGATATATCGGCATATCGGATTTTAAATAACCAAATATCTGCATCCGTATCGGCCTTAAAGACCCTTTATCGGCCGGGCTGTAGTGTCAGGTGGTCAGTTTCAGGGGTCTCAGACCCTTTTCCACCAATCACGTGTGCTCTGCTGACCTCTGTGTGTCTTTTCTAGGGAAAATCAATAGATGATATTCCCCCTGAGGTGCTGATCGACTGCGCACAGCTGGTGAAGAACAACAGCATCCAAGGTAAAGATTAGCTTGATGACAGAGTCATTGTGGAGGCTCCTATATGCCTCGGTGTGGATGGCGTGGGCCTCAACGCGTAGCCTCGGTGTGGATGGCGTGGGCCTCAACGCGTAGCCTCGGTGTGGATGGCGTGGGTCTCAACGCGTAGCCTCGGTGTGGATGGCGTGGGTCTCAACGCGTAGCCTCGGTGTGGATGGCGTGGGCCTCCACGCGTAGCCTCGGTGTGGATGGCGTGGGCCTCCACGCGTAGCCTCGGTGTGGATGGCGTGGCTCTCAACGCGTAGCCTCGGTGTGGATGGCGTGGGCCTCCACGCGTAGCCTCGGTGTGGATGGCGTGGGCCTCAACGCGTAGCCTCGGTGTGACATGAATGTTTTTGTCACTTTTTGACGTTTTTGTCACTTTTTGACGTTTTTGTCACTTTTTTCAGCATCTTTTCACATTTTTGTCACTTTTTTGACGTTTGTCACATTTTTGACACTTTCGTCCGGTAGGAGAAAAGCTGCTGCAGCTGCCTCGAGAAGACATCCTGTCAAAGCCTTGTTGTTGTTGTGTGTGTGATTAATCAAAGTGTGTTGTGTTCTGCCAGGCTGCAAGATGAACAACATTAACGTGGTGTACACGCCGTGGGCCAACCTGAAGAAAACCGGAGACATGGACGTAGGACAGATCGGCTTCTTTCGGCAGAAAGAGGTCAGTAGACCAGCACTGGAAATATAACTAGAGCCCGACCGATAAGGGATTGTTAGGACCGATACCGGGACGAATATATCTGGTTATTTAAAAATCCGATATGCCGATATATCAGCCGTCACTAACAGGGACGTTGTAGAGCGTCCTCTGGTGGACAGACTATGCAACGCCATCACTAACAGGGACGTTGTAGAGCGTCCTCTGGTGGACAGACTATGCAACGCCATCACTAACAGGGACGTTGTAGAGCGTCCTCTGGTGGACAGACTATGCAACGCCATCACTAACGGGGACGTTGTAGAGCGTCCTCTGGTGGACAGACTATGCAACACCATCACTAACGGGGACGTTGTAAATTCCCAGCTTGTTGTTAAGCTTTAGTTTTATTGGTGTCGCCCAATATCACGAACCTGAGTGTGTTAGCGCCGCTGACGGGCCGCTGTGTTTCGCAGGTGAAGGTCGTGGCGGTGGAGAAGAAGGTCAACGAGATCGTAAACCGTCTGGAGAAAACCAAAGTGGAGCGCTTCCCCGACCTGGCGGCGGAGAAGGAGTCGCGGGACCGAGAGGAGAGGAACGAGAAGAAAGCTCAGCTCCAGGACCAGAAGAAGAAAGAGAAGGAAGAGCAGAGGATGAGGAAAGAGATGGAGGAACTCAAGTACGTCTGCACATGCCCACCCCCCCATTGTTATAATAATAATATTAATTAAAAGAGAGCTTTCTATTTGTCTATTTGACATTTTAAGAAGTTGCTCTACATTGGGGGTTAACGATGATCTTCTGCTAAAGCTTTTCAGATAATGGCCGCCTCACGCTGTCTCAACATCCTGACTACTAAAGCTGATAATTTAATATTATTATGCATACTGCATATTATTATTATTATTATTATTATTATTATTATTAATAAATCCTCTTAAAATGTATTAATTGGTTTCCTCCAGGAGCTACACTGCACTGATGAAGTGTGAAAATATGACGACTAATGAGGTGAGGACAAAAACAAATCAATATTTTAATAACCCCTCTAGACCTGCTCTATCTGTCAATTATAGAGCAGGTCTAGACCGCTCTATAATCTACAGATAGAGCAGGTCTAGACCGCTCTATAATCTACAGATAGAGCAGGTCTAGACCGCTCTATAATCTACAGATAGAGCAGGTCTAGACCGCTCTATAATTTACAGATAGAGCAGGTCTAGACCGCTCTATAATCTACAGATAGAGCAGGTCTAGACCGCTCTATAATCTACAGATAGAGCAGGTCTAGACCGTTCTATAATCTACAGATAGAGCAGGTCTAGACCGCTCTATAATCTACAGATAGAGCAGGTCTAGACCGCTCTATAATCTACAGGTAGAGCAGGTCTAGACCGCTCTATAATCTACAGATAGAGCAGGTCTACACCGCTCTATAATCTACAGATAGAGCAGGTCTACACCGCTCTATAATCTACAGATAGAGCAGGTCTACACTAGGCCATGGCCGGGTCATTTTCTCCACATTAACTTGTGCTTCTCTGCTTGTCGTTGCAGGACGGTAATGATTCAGACGACTTCATGTGAGAGGTGACCACCAGGCAGCAAGCAGACCGGACCCCCCTCGCCCCCCCTTCCCAACCACCACTCTAACCTGGATGCCCCCCCCACCTCCCCCCCACGGCTGCTGAACTTGCTCTAACTGCACTGACATTAAAAGAAACAACAAAAGCAAATGGATACCTCTTTGCTTTTGGACACTTGGAGCAGAAAGCGAGCCAATGGGGGACAGCGCTGGGACTTTACCCCACATGCAGACACTTCCTCATCAAGGGACTATTGGGGGGGGGGGGACAGGACAACAAGAATACAGAGGATGATTTCGAAGGGGAAACACTCGCTAGCATAACTGTTTCCACTGATGCTGATGCATGCTGTGTTCGGGGGTTTCACCCCCTGCAGACCTCTCTGTGTGTGCATGTCCCGTTTTATTCAGCGTATTAAAGTCGTAGATCTTAACGGACAAACCCTTATATTATTTTACAAAAACCCTACGAACCAGTTGCAGCCACCGTCATCCAAGTCCATCCATACAACCAGAATATGTGGAGCCACTGACGCTCTGAAAGATTTTTAAAAAGATCTCACAGTCGACAGCAAGTCAACTTTGAGTTAAAAAGTCTTTTTTGTGAAGATTCTGCAGAACGAACTGAGGATGAAATATAATAATAACTGCCTCTCGTGTTGTTGTAGAAAGACTACGAAGTGGAGGATGCGGGCATCGACCCCGCTACCTCTCGCATGCTAAGCTAGCTCTACCATCTGAGCTAATCCCCCATGATGCACCTCTCCATACGCTGCTTTCACACCCGGCAGAATGAAATTAGTAGTTTTTAAAAAGGAGAATATAATTAATAAAAGATTGTGTGTGACAAATGTTAATAAAAGTGACTGAAATGTGAAAAAAATGACGAACAAAGACACGAAAGTTTCAAAACAAGTGACAAATTTAAAAAAGAAAATAAAAACGTCGAAAAAGTGACTGAAATGTGAACAAATGTAAAAAAAAAAACTTTAAAAATTTGGGAAAACCCCAAAATTTTCAAAAGTCTCAGAAAAGTCAAACATTGAAAAAGTGACAAAATCATCGGAGGAAAGACACAAATGTTAAAAATATTTTTTTAAAAACATGACAAATGGAAAAAAAAGTGACAAAAATTTGGGGAAAAGAAACAAAAATGTCACTTTCGCCATCTGAGCTAATCCCCCATGATGCTTTGTTCTCTACGTTGCTATGACACCCGGCAGAATGAAATTAGCTTTAAAGATTTGGGGGGAACAAAAAACCCAAATTTCACATTTTTTTTTTACATTTTTCTATTTTTTTTACATTTTTCACAAGTTATTTTATTAATTATGTTTTTCTCCAAATATAAATCTCTTTGATGGTTTTGTCACTTTTTCAACGTTTGGCGACTTTTTCTGAGACTTTTAAATTTTTGGTGTTTTTTCCCCAAATTTTTAAAGTTTTTTTTTTCACATTTTCGTCACTTTTATTGACATTTGTCTTTTTTATAGACATTTTGTTTTTACATATGTCAAAAAAATGAGATTTATGGTTTTCCCCCAAAATTTTTTTTGATGTTTTTCTATTATTTTTTACATTTGTCACACAAGTTAGTTTATTATTAGAATTTTTTTATGCCAAAAATAAAACAAATGTCAATAAAAGTGACTGAAATGTGAAAAAATGCCGAACAAAGTCACAAAAATTTCAAAAGAAAATGACAAATTCAACAAAAAAAAGAGAAAAACATCAAAAAAAAGTCAAAAGTGACAAAAATTACATTTTTTTTGTGTTTTTCCACAATTTTTTTAAAGCTTTGTTAATTTTTTTGTTGACATTTTTCTATTTGTTTTTTTTACATTTGTCACACACAAGTTGTTTTATTAAATATATTTTGAGTGTTTCCCAAAACGTCTCCATTGTGACCTTTGACCCAACTTCTGTAATTTTGTAAAAACTGAGATTTTGTTGATAATTGATAAACTTTTGGGGAAAGCCGTCTGTTATATGATGAGAATGCTGTTAGCATATTAGCAACATGATGCTAACCTCTACGCCTCCGGCTGCACTAGCCCCAGCTACCTCTCGCATGCTAAGCTAGCTCTAGCATCTGAGCTAATCCCCCGGGGGGGGGGGACATGTGGGATTGTGTGTACACACACACACACACTATGGCTGTTGTAATGGGAAAATTACATTTAACCAATGATTTTCATATTATTCATAATAAGATCTCCAATGTCTCTCAGAGTAAATGTCTCTGTGTCTGTCCTCAGTGTCTTCTCCTGGTAGGAGACAACTGGATTTGTTATGTCTCTGCATTTGTCCTCCAAGGACAAAATGGCATAAAGTCTGACAGAAACAGTTGTCTAAAGCCGTGTTTATCATAGCAGGTCCCAGGTCCCTGGACCAGGTCCCTGGACCCAGGTCCCAGGTCCCTGGACCCAGGTCCCTGGACCCAGGTCCCTGGACCCAGGTCCCTGGACCCAGGTCCCTGGACCCAGGTCCCAGGTCGAGACCATAGCCTATCCAAAGAGACAAGATGTCCTTTTTCAGCTAAGATAGACTGACCGGTCAAGAGAACTTGACGCACGGAGGACAGATCCAGAAAGACGTAGTAGATCCAACGGTCTGCTGCTGGGCTAGGATCCGGCCCTCCTAGTCTTCAAGTCCGTAGGCTGGATTAAAACGTTTATTCAGATAGAATATATTCTAGAGACAAAGTTACAGAGAACATGGATCCATGGTTCTCCCAAGGTAGTCTGACCCTCTAGTCCTTCCTGCTGGGGGGCAGCTGCTACGGCGTGACATGTCCGTGTGCTGTCTTTTGTCTCCATAAGGTTCGTGTCCAGCAGAGACCGACCTGCACAATAGATAACAGGGACCAGACTGCTACTGGAGAGGACCTCCACCCAAAACCAGGACGGGTCCCAGACCCCCCCTTGGCCCTGCTTTTCAGCATCAACACACTCGGCAGAGCTATGGTTAGACACCTTGTACCAAAACCACCTCTGATGAGGTCCCGGTGAACTCTGAACTACATGCTTCTTATTAAATTTTATTTATAGTATCAATTCATAACGAGAGTTATCTCGAGACACTTTTTTACATTTTGTTTTTACATTTGTCAAAAGAAAGATGTCAAAAAAGTGACATTTATGGTTTTTCCCCAAAATTTTTAAGTTTTTTTTTTTTTTTACATTTTTGTCACTTTTTACATTTGTCTTTTTTTGTTTTTTTATTTTTTTTTACATTTGTCACACACAATATTATTAGAATTTATTTATGCCAAAAATAAAACAAATGTCGATAAAAGTGACTGAAATGTGAAAAAATGCCGAACAAAGTCACAAAAATTTCAAAAGAAAATGACAAATTTAAAAAAAAGAGAAAAGTTTAAAAAAAAGTCACATTTTTGTCACTTTTGACTTTTTTATTTATAGTATCAATTCATAACAAGAGTTATCTCGAGACACTTTACAGATAGAGCAGGTCTAGACCAGATAGAGCAGGTCTAGACCAGATAGAGTAGGTCTAGACCAGATAGAGCAGGTCTAGACCAGATAGAGCAGGTCTAGACCAGATAGAGCAGGTCTAGACCAGATAGAGTAGGTCTAGACCAGATAGAGCAGGTCTAGACCAGATAGAGCAGGTCTAGACCAGATAGAGCAGGTCTAGACCAAATAGAGCAGGTCTAGACCAGACTCCATAATTTACAAGGACCCAACAGGTCTAGTAGTTTCCTCCAGAACAAGCAACAGTGCGTCAGAAGTGAACCTGATAACCTCACTGACACCAAGCAGACTGTGTGATGCTGTAGCTCTTTTAGCTCAAAATCTAATGAATTTAACACATATGATGAATATAATGCACTAGATGAATATAATGCACTACATGAATATAATGCACTACATGAATATGTTTAAGAGCACACGTGATATGAAAGCATTAATTTCAACACTGCCTGAGGTCCACTAAGTGTTACGTTTAAGATTAAACTGGTTTCCAAACAAGGGTTTTTCCCTCTGGGGGGGCCTGGATATAAAGAAGTGTATTACTGATTGAATTCACACAGAACTGTGGCCACTGTAACTGGACCCTGGGAAAGCTGTTCTTGTCATTCTGCAGATTATCTTCATCCCCCTCTATGTGTCCGTCTGTGTCTCTCTTTCCAACACCCTACGTTGCATTTCGGCGAGTTACGCTCTACGTAGTCCATCTACACACTGTGTAAGACGTCTGTGACATCACGGGGGATTAGCTCAGATGGTAGAGCGCTCGCTTAGCATGCGAGAGGTAGCGGGATCGATGCCCGCATCCTCCAAGTTATTTCTTCTAAATAATGAAAGATGTTCATGACAAACATCACAACCTTTCATATATAACCGTTTAATTTCATTCAGAAACTCAGGAACTCATTCTGGCTATGACCACTTATGTTTTTTCCAAGATAAGAAGTGTTTCTAATTTTCTATTCTAGACTTGTGTGTGAGTAGTGGTGGAATGTAACTAAGTACAGTAACTAAGTACAGTAACTAAGTACAGTAACTAAGTGTATGTACTATGTACACAAACTTAACCCTGAATCATCTTGGCGTGAAGTCGTCTTGTTAACCAGAAAAAAACCCAGGTCCCAGGTCCCAGGACCCTGGACCCAGGTCCCTGGACCCAGGTCCCAGGTCCCAGGTCGAGACCATAGCCTATCCAAAGAGACAAGATGTCCTTTTCTCAGCTAAGCTAGACAGACCGGTCAAGAGAACTTGACGCACGGAGGACAGATCCAGAAAGACGTAATAGATCCAACGGTCTGCTGCTGGGCTAGGATCCGGCCCTCCTAGAGTCTTCAAGTCCGTAGGCTGGATTAAAAAACATTTATTCAGATAGAATATATTCTAGGTAGCGGGATCGATGCCCGCATCCTCCAAGTTATTAACCATTTAATTTCATTCAGAAACTCAGGAAATCATTCTGGCTTTGACCACTTATGTTTTTTCCAAGATAAGAAGTGTTTCTAATTTTCTATTCTAGTGGTGGAATGTAACTAAGTACAGTAACTAAGTACAGTAACTAAGTACAGTAACTAAGTACAGGAACTAAGTACAGGAACTAAGTGTATGTACTATGTACTATGTAGTCGTCTTGTTAACCAGAAAAAAAACGGACAAAAGTCTTTTTAAGTAAAAGGAGTGTTTGGAGGATGCGGGCATCGATCCCGCTACCTCTCGCATGCTAAGCGAGCGCTCTACCATTTGAGCTAATCCCCCATGATGCACCTCTCCATACGCTGCTTTCACACCGGCAGAATGAAATTTATTAAATGTTAATAAAAGTGACTGAAATGTGAAAAAATGTAAAAAAAAAAACTTTTAAAATTTGGTGAAAAATCCCCCAAAAATATTTTTTTAAATGTCAAAAAAAAACATGACAAATGGAAAAAAAGTGACAAAAATTTGGGGAAAAGAAACAAAAATTTCACTTTCGCCATCATTTCGACACCCGGCAGAATGAAATTAGCTTTAAAAATTTGGGGGAAACAAAAAACCCAAATTTCACATTTTTATCACTTTTTTTTTTTTTTTTTTAAACATTTTTCTATTTTTTTACATTTGTCACAAGTTATTTTATTAATTATGTTTTTCTCCAAATATAAATCTCTTTGATGTTTTTGTCACTTTTTCAACATTTGTCGACCTTTCAATTTTTGGTGTTCTGTGACATCACGGGGGATTAGCTCAGATGGTAGAGCGCTCGCTTAGCATGCGAGAGGTAGCGGGATCGATGCCCGCATCCTCCAAGTTATTTCTTCTAAATAATGAAAGATGTTCATGACAAACATCACAACCTTTCATATATAACCGTTTAATTTCATTCAGAAACTCAGGAAATCATTCTGGCTATGACCACTTAAGTTGTTTCCAAGATAAGAAGTGTTTCTAATTTTCTATTCTAGACTTGTGTGTGAGTAGTGGTGGAATGTAACTAAGTACAGTAACTAAGTACAGTAACTAAGTGTATGTACTATGTACACAAACTTAACCCTGAATCATCTTGGCGTGAAGTCGTCTTGTTAACCAGAAAATAAATGGACAAAAGTCTTAAGCAAAAGGATTGTTTGGAGGATGCGGGCATCGATCCCGCTACCTCTCGCATGCTAAGCGAGCGCTCTACCATTTGAGCTAATCCCCCGTGATACGAGAGGTAGCGGGATCGATGCCCGCATCCTCCAAGTTATTTCTTCTAAATAATGAAAGACATTCATGACAAACATCACAACCTTTCATATTTAACCTTTTACACTGCGATATTTAGAGTTCCATCATGTGGGTAATGGAAAAAAAACTACTGGAGGATGCGGGCATCGATCCCGCTACCTCTCGCATGCTAAGCGAGCGCTCTACCATTTGAGCTAATCCCCCGTTAACACCAACCGCGTATACGTTAGGCCTTTATACCTGCCAGTAGTATTGGCACATAAGGTACTTCCATGATATTTATGGTGTGTCCCACACACATCTAACCCGTTTGCTCTTTACGTATGGGTATTACTAACTAAATGTAAAACAAGCCGTGTACTAATACCGTATTAGTACGCGGCTGGTTTTACATTTTTTTGCACTTCAATGTATACTGCCCAATTGTGGCGGCGCTAAAAATAGCAGTGGCATACAACGAGGCTGCTGTTGACCTCATAATCATAATCATAGACTCCCCCAAACCCCCAAACCCCCATGTCCCAGCAGATCAAATGGCATTCATTTAACTTAACCCTTGGATGGTATTCGAGCAATTTCAAATTTTTACAAGAAGAAAAAGGGTCCAAGTTGAATTTTTTCTACCTGAAATCAACGGCCTGACCTAATTTTCTGCGATAAACATGTGTTCAACTTACCGGACGTCCACGCCGCCGCCGCCGCCGAGCCGCTAAAGTTACCGGATTCATCTTCATTTGAAGCTTCTCTCAGCTGCGAGGAGCCAAACCTGTCGGCGCCGCGTTTTGAGCACCAATCAGAAAGCTGAAATATTTCACCTTTATGCTAATGAGCTATGACGCGGTGCAGCCGCCAATCGGAATATAGACGTCCTTCATGCTGGCTGATCCCGGAGAAACACATGATGAACATTTTGGTTCCTACCAAATTATTCATTCTGAGGACAAGCTCGTGGGGGTGTACGTACGGTTAGATTTAGACTTCTCTTTATAAATCCTTTTGGGATGACTCCCGCAAGGAAATTTAAATTTCCAGCATCACTTGCTAAAACTGATGCTGGAAATTTCAATTTCCTTGTGGGTCATCCCAAAAACACGTCATCCCAAAAGGGAAAAAAACGGACAAAAGTCTTTTTAAGTAAAAGGAGTGTTTGGAGGATGCGGGCATCGATCCCGCTACCTCTCGCATGCTAAGCGAGCGCTCTACCATTTGAGCTAATCCCCCGTGATGCACCTGGTCATCTAACGTCTGTATATGAACGTTCTAATACGAAAGCGATCTATTTTTAGTCGTTGACGGAGTGAAAAATCATAAATAGCGTACCTGTATTATAGGTAAAAGATAAGTTTATGGGTAAAGGAAGTTGTTTTCTACTAACGATACCTTGATAAGGCACTGATGTCGACTAGCTATTTCCGCCCGTGTTGTCTTTCCCTCAACATGAAAAAACACGTTTGTTTTCCCTATCTCAATGTTTTTGTTGCTTTTAAAAGAAAAAGTATTACGTTTTTTGGGAGGTTTTCAACATTTTTTATCGTTTTTCCCCCAATGTCTTTGTCCCTTTTGTTGACGTTTCGTCACTTTTTCACATCCAGTGTTTTTTTCCGTAGTTTTTGTCACTTTTTACATTTTTTACGCTTTTTTCCCCAATATTTGTCGCCTTGTTGTTGCCTTGTTGACATTTTAGACCTCCTATATTTGTGATATGAAAAAAAACTTTGAAACGGGACGAATTTGACCCAGGATATGTTAACAAAATGAAAATGTTCCTCCTTCGAGCCGGATTTGAACCAGCGACCTAAGGATTTCATGTGTTTTCACTCTACAGTCCTCCGCTCTACCAACTGAGCTATCGAAGGGGCTGAACTGACTCTAATAGAAACAGAAGAATTACCTGACATCAATTATTGATTAATTGATTACACAATCACAGAAGTCGTATGTTTCGAGACAATTAGTGTGTCGTCTCGTGCAACCTATGCTATGCTATGTATTGTATGCTATGCTATGCTATGTATTGTATGCTATTTATTTTATGCAATGTATTGTATTGTATGCTATGTATTGTATGCTATGTATTGTATGCTATGTATTGTATGCTATGTATTGTATGCTATTTATTTTATGCTATTTATTTTATGCTACGTATTGTATGCTATGCTATGTATTGTATGCTATGTATTGTATGCTATGCTATGTATTGTATGCTATGTATTGTATGCTATGCTATGTATTGTATGCTATGCTATTATTATGTATCCTTGGGATGACAATGAAACTTTACCATTATTTCACCTGTCTTTCAGGTCAGTAATGTGTAAATAAACAAATAAAATAAATAGATACTGTAGATAGATAACTTTCTTTGTCACAAATGGCAACACGAGGTCAACATGAGGTCAGACTAATCAGTGGGGTTGGGGTATTTATTATAAATCATTTACATTACAAATTAAGAAATCAGTCATTTCGATCCAAACAGAATCAGCCAATCAGCTGCTCAGACAGACGAGAAGGTTATTCTGGCACCAACCCAGATCCTATTACTGACAACAAGCTGGTTGATCATTTTACACACTTACACACACACACTTACACACACACACACACACACACACACACACACACACACACACACACACACACACACACACACACACACACACACACACACACACACACACACACACACACACACACACACACACACACACACACACACACACACACACACACACACACATCTTTAAATAAAAATTGTTTATAAATCATCTACAAACCTACATTTTCTATAAATTACACAATCTGTTTAACCCAACAGAGGAAGTCTGCAGTAAAAAACTCAGAGACAGAGACAGAGAGACAGAG
>JABXJD010000267.1:277500-305000 GCA_013375575.1 Percina caprodes | reverse complement strand
CCCTTGGTCCATTAGTGGCCCCAAGACCCGCGCGCACTCGGAGTAATAATAAGGAGTATTTGTCTCCAACCAGCTGCAGAGGACACAAAGACACAAAAGAAGAAGTTAAAGGATTCGTTATAATGAAGACTAATTAAAGATGCAGTGATGTCACTAGATGATCCAAAACCCTTATGGATGTCTCGTTGTTGTAGAGCGTCCTCTGGGGGACAGACTATGCAACGCCATCACTAACAGGGACGTTGTAGAGCGTCCTCTGGTGGACAGACTATGCAACGCCATCACTAACAGGGACGTTGTAGACTGTCCTCTGGAGGACAGACTATGTAACACCATCACTAACAGGGACGTTGTAGAGCGTCCTCTGGTGGACAGACTATGCAACACCATCACTAACGGGGACGTTGTAGAGCGTCCTCTGGTGGACAGACTATGCAACACCATCACTAACGGGGACGTTGTAGAGCGTCCTCTGGTGGACAGACTATGCAACGCCATCACTAACGGGGACATTGTAGAGCGTCCTCTGGTGGACAGACTATGCAACGCCATCACTAACAGGGACGTTGTAGAGTGTCCTCTGGTGGTGGACAGACTGTGCAACACCATCACTAACAGGGACGTTGTAGAGCGTCCTCTGGTGGACAGACTATGCAACACCATCACTAACAGGGACGTTGTAGAGCGTCCTCTGGTGGACAGACTATGCAACGCCATCACTAACAGGGACGTTGTAGAGCGTCCTCTGGTGGACAGACTATGCAACGCCATCACTAACAGGGACGTTGTAGAGCGTCCTCTGGTGGACAGACTATGCAACGCCATCACTAACAGGGACGTTGTAGAGCGTCCTCTGGTGGACAGACTATGCAACACCATCACTAACGGGGACGTTGTAGAGCGTCCTCTGGTGGACAGACTATGTAACACCATCACTAACAGGGACGCTGTAGAGCGTCCTCTGGTGGACAGACTATGCAACACCATCACTAACAGGGACGTTGTAGAGCGTCCTCTGGTGGACAGACTATGTAACACCATCACTAACAGGGACGCTGTAGAGCGTCCTCTGGTGGACAGACTATGCAACGCCATCACTAACAGGGACGCTGTAGAGCGTCCTCTGGTGGACAGACTATGCAACACCATCACTAACAGGGACGTTGTAGAGGTCGGCTCTAACACGTACATGAAGGTCTGAGGGTGGGGTCGTACCTGAAGGCCTGTGTGGAGTAGACCTTTACTCTGCTCCAGGCCTGCTGGGACACGGCTGTGACCCCTGAACTCCGCAGATACAGGGCTGTGGTGGAATCTGGAACAGAACACCAACATCAGACCTCATCAACAAAGAAAGGTCAAAGGTCACATCCATGCTGGTTCTGATATTCAATTCAATATTTATAGAATCAATTCATAACAAGCGTTATCTCAAGACACTTTACAGATAGAGCAGGTCTAGACCAGATAGAGCAGGTCTAGACCGCTCTATAATCTACAGATAGAGCAGGTCTAGACCAGATAGAGCAGGTCTAGACCGCTCTATAATCTACAGATAGAGCAGGTCTAGACCACTCTATAATCTACAGGTAGAGCAGGTCTAGACTCAGACCTGTGAAGGAACCGTGAGATCGGATGTCGTGTGTGATGAAGCCTGCAGCAAACACGAGCAGAACCATGAGCAGCTTGGACCACGGGAACCCCCGTCCACGCATCTTCACCTGCAGGTTCTGGAGACAGAAGACAATTATTTCAAAGGCCCATTTATTGTGATAAAAAACACTCAAAACGGCTCAAATGTGACACCATGAGGGTAGATCTGACACCATGAGGGTAGATCTGACACCATGAGGGTAGATCTGACACCATGAGGGTAGATCTGACACCATAAGGGTAGATGTGACACCATGAGGGTAGATCTGACACCATGAGGGTAGATTCTGCGTGTAAGTGAGCAGTGGTCTAACCTGGCACAGGTGATTGCAGTCCTGAAGCTCCTGAGATTCGATGACATCTTTCATCTCTTCATTGGTGACTCTGAAGGACCGGATGGTTTCTTCAAGGTTCTTCCGAAGCTAAAGATGGAAAATAAAGCCCAAGATGCCATGAAGAGATGTCACGTTACTATGAGAACCACTGTTACCCCCTTTATTCTTAAACATCTCCTCACTATCTGCTAGCTGCCTGTCCCCAGAACACACTGTAAAAAACATCTCCTCACTATCTGCTAGCTGCCTGTCCCCTGAACACACTGTAAAAAACATCTCACTATCTGCTAGCTGCCTGTCCCCTGAACACACTGTAAAAAACATCTCCTCACTATCTGCTAGCTGCCTGTCCCCTGAACACACTGTAAAAAACATCTCCTCACTATCTGCTAGCTGCCTGTACCCTGAACACACTGTAAAAAACATCTCACTATCTGCTAGCTGCCTGTCCCCAGAACACACTGTAAAAAACATCTCCTCACTATCTGCTAGCTGCCTGTCCCCTGAACACACTGTAAAAAACATCTCCTCACTATCTGCTAGCTGCCTGTCCCCAGAACACACTGTAAAAACATCTCCTCACTATCTGCTAGCTGCCTGTCCCCAGAACACACTGTAAAAACATCTCCTCACTATCTGCTAGCTGCCTGTCCCCTGAACACACTGTAAAAACATCTCCTCACTATCTGCTAGCTGCCTGTCCCCTGAACACACTGTAAAAACATCTCCTCACTATCTGCTAGCTGCCTGTCCCCTGAACACACTGTAAAAACATCTCCTCACTATCTGCTAGCTGCCTGTCCCCAGAACACACTGTAAAAACATCTCCTCACTATCTGCTAGCTGCCTGTCCCCAGAACACACTGTAAAAAACATCTCCTCACTATCTGCTAGCTGCCTGTCCCCTGAACACACTGTAAAAACATCTCCTCACTATCTGCTAGCTGCCTGTCCCCTGAACACACTGTAAAAAACATCTCCTCACTATCTGCTAGCTGCCTGTCCCCAGAACACACTGTAAAAAACATCTCCTCACTATCTGCTAGCTGCCTGTCCCCTGAACACACTGTAAAAAACATCTCCTCACTATCTGCTAGCTGCCTGTCCCCTGAACACACTGTAAGAAACATCTCCTCACTATCTGCTAGCTGCCTGTCCCCAGAACACACTGTAAAAAACATCTCATTATCTGCTAGCTGCCTGTCCCCTGAACACACTGTAAAAAACATCTCCTCATTATCTGCTAGCTGCCTGTCCCCTGAACACACTGTAAAAAACATCTCCTCACTATCTGCTAGCTGCCTGTCCCCTGAACACACTGTAAAAAACATCTCCTCACTATCTGCTAGCTGCCTGTCCCCAGAACACACTGTAAAAAACATCTCCTCATTATCTGCTAGCTGCCTGTCCCCTGAACACACTGTAAAAAACATCTCCTCACTATCTGCTAGCTGCCTTTCCCCTGAACACACTGTAAAAAACAGCTCCTCACTATCTGCTAGCTGCCTGTCCCCTGAACACACTGTAAAAAACATCTCCTCACTATCTGCTAGCTGCCTGTCCCCAGAACACACTGTAAAAAACATCTCCTCTCTATCTGCTAGCTGCCTGTCCCCTGAACACACTGTAAAAAACATCTCCTCACTATCTGCTAGCTGCCTGTCCCCAGAACACACTGTAAAAAACATCTCCTCACTATCTGCTAGCTGCCTGTCTCCTGAACACACTGTAAAAACATCTCCTCACTATCTGCTAGCTGCCTTTCCCTGAACACACTGTAAAAACATCTCCTCACTATCTGCTAGCTGCCTTTCCCTGAACACACTGTAAAAACATCTCCTCACTATCTGCTAGCTGCCTGTCCCCTGAACACACTGTAAAAACATCTCCTCACTATCTGCTAGCTGCCTGTCCCCTGAACACACTGTAAAAAACATCTCCTCACTATCTGCTAGCTGCTTGTCCCCTGAACACACTGTAAAAAACATCTCCTCACTATCTGCTAGCTGCTTGTCCCCTGAACACACTGTAAAAAACATCTCCTCACTATCTGCTAGCTGCCTGTCCCCTGAACACACTGTAAAAAACATCTCCTCACTATCTGCTAGCTGCCTGTCCCCAGAACACACTGTAAAAAACATCTCATTATCTGCTAGCTGCCTGTCCCCTGAACACACTGTAAAAAACATCTCCTCACTATCTGCTAGCTGCCTGTCCCCAGAACACACTGTAAAAAACATCTCCTTACTATCTGCTAGCTGCCTGTCCCCTGAACACACTGTAAAAAACATCTCCTCACTATCTGCTAGCTGCCTGTCCCCTGAACACACTGTAAAAAACATCTCCTCACTATCTGCTAGCTGCCTGTCCCCTGAACACTGTAAAAAACATCTCCTCACTATCTGCTAGCTGCCTGTCCCCAGAACACACTGTAAAAAACATCTCTCTATCTGCTAGCTGCCTGTCCCCTGAACACACTGTAAAAAACATCTCCTCACTATCTGCTAGCTGCCTGTCCCCAGAACACACTGTAAAAAACATCTCCTCACTATCTGCTAGCTGCCTGTCCCCTGAACACACTGTAAAAAACATCTCCTCACTATCTGCTAGCTGCTTGTCCCCTGAACACACTGTAAAAAACATCTCCTCACTATCTGCTAGCTGCCTGTCCCCTGAACACACTGTAAAAAACATCTCCTCACTATCTGCTAGCTGCCTGTCCCCAGAACACACTGTAAAAAACATCTCATTATCTGCTAGCTGCCTGTCCCCTGAACACACTGTAAAAAACATCTCCTCACTATCTGCTAGCTGCCTGTCCCCTGAACACACTGTAAAAAACATCTCCTCACTATCTGCTAGCTGCCTGTCCCCTGAACACTGTAAAAAACATCTCCTCACTATCTGCTAGCTGCCTGTCCCCAGAACACACTGTAAAAAACATCTCCTCACTATCTGCTAGCTGCCTGTCCCCTGAACACACTGTAAAAAACATCTCTCTATCTGCTAGCTGCCTGTCCCCTGAACACACTGTAAAAAACATCTCCTCACTATCTGCTAGCTGCCTGTCCCCTGAACACACTGTAAAAAACATCTCCTCACTATCTGCTAGCTGCCTGTCCCCTGAACACACTGTAAAAAACATCTCCTCACTATCTGCTAGCTGCCTGTCCCCAGAACACACTGTAAAAAACATCTCCTCACTATCTGCTAGCTGCCTGTCCCCTGAACACACTGTAAAAAACATCTCAATATCTGCTAGCTGCCTGTCCCCAGAACACACTGTAAAAAACATCTCAATATCTGCTAGCTGCCTGTCCCCAGAACACACTGTAAAAAACATCTCATTATCTGCTAGCTGCCTGTCCCCTGAACACACTGTAAAAAACATCTCCTCACTATCTGCTAGCTGCCTGTCCCCAGAACACACTGTAAAAAACATCTCCTTACTATCTGCTAGCTGCCTGTCCCCTGAACACACTGTAAAAAACATCTCCTCACTATCTGCTAGCTGCCTGTCCCCTGAACACACTGTAAAAAACATCTCCTCACTATCTGCTAGCTGCCTGTCCCCTGAACACTGTAAAAAACATCTCCTCACTATCTGCTAGCTGCCTGTCCCCAGAACACACTGTAAAAAACATCTCTCTATCTGCTAGCTGCCTGTCCCCTGAACACACTGTAAAAAACATCTCCTCACTATCTGCTAGCTGCCTGTCCCCAGAACACACTGTAAAAAACATCTCCTCACTATCTGCTAGCTGCCTGTCCCCTGAACACACTGTAAAAAACATCTCCTCACTATCTGCTAGCTGCTTGTCCCCTGAACACACTGTAAAAAACATCTCCTCACTATCTGCTAGCTGCCTGTCCCCTGAACACACTGTAAAAAACATCTCCTCACTATCTGCTAGCTGCCTGTCCCCAGAACACACTGTAAAAAACATCTCATTATCTGCTAGCTGCCTGTCCCCTGAACACACTGTAAAAAACATCTCCTCACTATCTGCTAGCTGCCTGTCCCCTGAACACACTGTAAAAAACATCTCCTCACTATCTGCTAGCTGCCTGTCCCCTGAACACTGTAAAAAACATCTCCTCACTATCTGCTAGCTGCCTGTCCCCAGAACACACTGTAAAAAACATCTCCTCACTATCTGCTAGCTGCCTGTCCCCTGAACACACTGTAAAAAACATCTCTCTATCTGCTAGCTGCCTGTCCCCTGAACACACTGTAAAAAACATCTCCTCACTATCTGCTAGCTGCCTGTCCCCTGAACACACTGTAAAAAACATCTCCTCACTATCTGCTAGCTGCCTGTCCCCTGAACACACTGTAAAAAACATCTCCTCACTATCTGCTAGCTGCCTGTCCCCAGAACACACTGTAAAAAACATCTCCTCACTATCTGCTAGCTGCCTGTCCCCTGAACACACTGTAAAAAACATCTCTCTATCTGCTAGCTGCCTGTCCCCTGAACACACTGTAAAAAACATCTCCTCACTATCTGCTAGCTGCCTGTCCCCTGAACACACTGTAAAAAACATCTCCTCACTATCTGCTAGCTGCCTGTCCCCTGAACACACTGTAAAAAACATCTCCTCTCTATCTGCTAGCTGCCTGTCCCCTGAACACACTGTAAAAAACATCTCAATATCTGCTAGCTGCCTGTCCCCTGAACACACTGTAAAAAAGGGTCGTACCTTTGGTGGCAGGATATTCCAGGACTTTGATAAATGGCTCAACAGCAGACTGAAAAGGAAAAGAGGGGAGTAGTCAGCTCTGATATATCAGTATACACGCAACCAAAATACAGAAAACATGCTTTTTATGCACAATTGCATTTAATTTCACGTGTTTTAGCGACGTCACAATTCACGGTTTAACCTCCCGCCGTCCTCGGGGTCCATTTGACCCGTTTTCAAAACATTTCTAAAGCAGAAATTTGGGTTTCCTTCTACCAACTTGTAAAAAATAACGTGGATACGACGCTCTTCACAAGTTACATAACTGATAAGTTCACTATTTTGATTTAATTTGGGTGTTTAATTTAATTTCATAGCATTTAATTTCATAGCATTTAATTTCATAGCATTTAATTTCATAGCATTTAATTTCATAGCATTTCGCAGAATAGCCAGAAAAAGATTTAAGAACACTGGAAAAAAAGTGACAGAAATGTAGGAAAAACAACAAAAACGTCCAAAAAAAAATAGTCGACAAAGACATCGTAAAAAGTGAGAAAGAATTTCGGGAAAAGTTAGAAAATGTCAAAAAGCTTCAAAAACTAAAAAAAAAAAAAAAAACAAGAAAAATGTCCCAAAAAATAAAATGAATAAAAAAAAAAAAAAAAGGTTTTAACTTCAAATTTTGACCCAGAAAAACCCAAAGTTGGTCTACGGGAGACAGCAGGAGGGTAAAAGAGGCAGAGCAGGTGACTCACCTGGATACAAAGAGGCAGAGCAGGTGACTCACCTGGATACAAAGAGGCAGAGCAGGTGACTCACCTGGATACAAAGAGGCAGAGCAGGTGACTCACCTGGATACAAAGAGGCAGAGCAGGTGACTCACCTGGACTGGGGTAAGTGCTTGGTGTACAGCTGCCTCCACACTCCGAGACTCTGGACGTCCACACACAGACACTCAGTCATGCTGCTGAGGAGCTGCAGACACAAAATGGAGGACAACAAAGACTCATTTTAACAGCCGTGGGTTCCTGAACGCCTTCTTCCAACGCTGACATGTTTAATGGCTTTTTCCTGACGTTTCTGTGAGTTTTTCAATGTTTTTTCATTATTTTTACATTTCTGGCACATTTTCTGAAGTTCTTTTGTCAATTATTTGGCAGTTTTTCGTTGTTTTTCTTGCTTTTCCTAACGTTTGTCTTCATTCCATCCAGCTCAGCCATTTGTGGATATGTTATGGACTGTTGGACACCATGAATATTACTATAACTATTGCTATAAAACAACAAAGTGTATGAACGCCTCTTATCAATGTGCTGCTGCACGGAGCTAAACTACCCTCAGACTCCTGTAGCATGGCTTAGAAATGCTTCTAAACTCATGAAAATATCCAGTTTTCACTGTTTTCATGGGTCCATTAGCATTATGTGTGTACTTAACCTGCCCAGCGCTTATATATATATATATATATATATATACCTTATATTTTATTATATATTAAGCTAGCACATATGTTTCAGTGTCTAATGAAGGAGCTGGAGATCTCAAAGCTCACATGGACACCGAGAAACCTCAATATCTTATTACACTGAAAAGGTTTTAAGGGACATTTAGTTGAAGCTGACACAGAATGTGTATGTGTGTGTGTGTGTGTGTGTGTGTGTGTGTGTGTGTGTTACCTCTCTCTTCATGTCATCTGGACAGTGTGGTGTCGCTCTGGACAGAAACGATGGCAGGTATGTGTGTAATGTGCTCTCGGGTTTGGCTCCAAATGCGAGAGCCTTCAGTCGAGGATACAGACGCCTCAGCTGCTCCTGCAGACTGGACACAAACAAAAAGGTCTTACTTCATTACACACACACACACACACACACACACACAAAGAACTAACGAGAGACTTCTGTAACGTCTGAAGTAGCCTCCGAGATGCTAACGAGAGACTTCTGTAGCGTCTGAAGTAGCCTCCGAGATGCTAACGAGAGATTTCTGTAACGTCTGAAGTAGCCTCCGAGATGCTAACGAGAGACTTCTGTAACGTCTGAAGTAGCCTCCGAGATGCTAACGAGAGACTTCTGTAACGTCTGAAGTAGCCTCCGAGATGCTAACGAGAGACTTCTGTAACGTCTGAAGTAGCCTCCGAGATGCTAACGAGAGACTTCTGTAACGTCTGAAGTAGCCTCCGAGATGCTAACGAGAGACTTCTGTAGCGTCTGAAGTAGCCTCCGAGATGCTAACGAGAGACTTCTGTAACGTCTGAAGTAGCCTCCGAGATGCTAACGAGAGACTTCTGTAACGTCTGAAGTAGCCTCCGAGATGCTAACGAGAGACTTCTGTAACGTCTGAAGTAGCCTCCGAGATGCTAACGAGAGACTTCTGTAACGTCTGAAGTAGCCTCCGAGATGCTAACGAGAGACTTCTGTAACGTCTGAAGTAGCCTCCGAGATGCTAACGAGAGACTTCTGTAACGTCTGAAGTAGCCTCCGAGATGCTAACGAGAGACTTCTGTAACGTCTGAAGTAGCCTCCGAGATGCTAACGAGAGACTTCTGTAACGTCTGAAGTAGCCTCCGAGATGCTAACGAGAGACTTCTGTAACGTCTGAAGTAGCCTCCGAGATGCTAACGAGAGACTTCTGTAACGTCTGAAGTAGCCTCCGAGATGCTAACGAGAGACTTCTGTAACGTCTGAAGTAGCCTCCGAGATGCTAACGAGAGACGTCTGTAACGTCTGAAGTAGCCTCCGAGATGCTAACGAGAGACTTCTGTAACGTCAACACAGTATAAATGGACCTACTTAACCAAGTTGGTTCACTGCTAGCTTAGCTACAAGTTAGCATCAAACACAACAAAGGCTGTCAGTTGAATGGTGTTCTGAGCTAACGTTAGCATCAACCAACCATAGAAAGCTACAACGTTTCTGAAATGATTCCCATTTTCTTATTGTTCATAATGAGAAAACTTTATTAAGTATGACCGTTATGCCGTAAACTGAGCAGGAGACTCACATCAGGGAGCGACACCTCTCTTCCCAAAGTCGCGTATTACGTATAATTTAGGGCTAAATCCCCAACAAGCCGTTCTCTACAGCCAAGTCTTCCTATGCTGTGTAGCCCCGCTGTGCGGTGTGGGTCACATTTACCTCGATGACAGGGCGTTTTTGGGCATGAAGGCGAAATCCAGTAACGGGAAGAACTCTTTAGGACCCATGATGCCAAATCCCTTCGTTAGGTTCGCATGAAGTCTGGCAAAAGAAGAACAGGAAGCAAAGTCTCGCTATAATATCATTTAATTTAGTCGACATTAAAAAAAACACAGAGCCCTCATTAAATATACCTGGGAATTAATCACAAAGAAAGAAAGAAAGATATATTCGGGAGTTGCACTTCCATGAATATTGTAGTTTGGTGTAATGAAGAGAAAAGTATATCACTAAAGAAGTGTGGCCGGGTTGGTTCAGTGGGTAGAGCAGGCGCACATATACTCACTATACTAATATACTATATATATATGCAGAGGTCCAGGGTTTAAATCTGACCTGTGATGATTTCCTGCATGCCCCCTCTCACCTAGCTGGCCAAATAAAGGCAGAAAAGCTTTGAAAAAAGCAACAAACTATTTTAAAAAAAGTGGGGAAGAAATTCTAAAATTACACAAAAATGTTGAAAAACAGCGAAAAAAGACAAATTATTTTTAAAAAAAGTGGTAAAGAATAAAAGAAATGAGACAAAAATCTTGAAAAACAGCAAAAAACTTTGAAAAAAAAACTAATTATTTTAAAAATGCGGGGAAAAAAAATCTAAAATGACACAAAATTCTTGAAAAATCACATAAAAACTTTGAAAAACAGCCGGGTTGGTTCAGTGGGTAGAGCAGGCGCACATATACTAATACTAATATATACTTATACTAATATATACTAATATACTATATATGTATGCAGAGGTCCAGGGTTCAAATCTGACCTGTGATGATTTCTTGCATGCCCCCACACACCTAGCTGGCCTATCAAATAAAGGCAGAAAAGCCCAAAAGACTTACAGGAGGAGTCTCTCCAGGTATGCGATGGCATATGAAGACAAGGACTTGACTCCCAGCACAGGGAGCATGATGCCCAGCCACACTGGAACACAAACAACACAAATACACAACGGGAGTCACACATCACAGGAACCTTCAGCTCTGGCATCACCCCCCCTCCTGGTGTCCCCTTTACCCCTCCTGGTGTCCCCTTTACCCCTCCTGGTGTCCCCTTTAACCCTCCTGGTGTCCCCTTTACCCCTCCTGGTGTCCCCTTTAACCCTCCTGGTGTCCTCTTTAACCCTCCTGGTGTCCCCTTTAACCCTCCTGGTGTCCTCTTTAACCCTCCTGGTGTCCTCTTTAACCCTCCTGGTGTCCTCTTTACCCCTCCTGGTGTCCTCAGGCCCAATCTGTCCCCTTTAACCCTCCTGGTGTCCTCGGGCCCAATCTGTCCCCTTTAACCCTCCTGGTGTCCTCGGGCCCAATCTGTCCCCTTTACCCCTCCTGGTGTCCCCTTTAACCCTCCTGGTATCCCCTTTAACCCTCCTGGTGTCCCCTTTACCCCTCCTGGTGTCCCCTTTAACCCTCCTGGTATCCTCAGGCCCAATCTGTCCCCTTTACCCCTCCTGGTATCCTCAGGCCCAATCTGTCCCCTTTAACCCTCCTGGTGTCCTCGGGCCCAATCTGTCCCCTTTAACCCTCCTGGTGTCCTCGGGCCCAATCTGTCCCCTTTACCCCTCCTGGTGTCCTCGGGCCCAATCTGTCCCCTTTACCCCTCCTGGTGTCCTCAGGCCCAATCTGTCCTCTTTAACCCTCCTGGTGTCCTCGAGTCAAATCTGTCCCCTTTAACCCTCCTGTTGTTATGAGGGCAACATGGGGGCAACGTGAGGGCGACGTGAGGACAACATGAGGACAACATGAAGACAACACAAGGGCAACATGAAGACATCATAAGGGCAACATGGGGGCAACGTGAGGGCAACATGAGGACAACACAAGGGCAACATGAAGACATCATGAGGGCAACATGAGGGCAACATGGGGGCAACATGAAGACAACACGAGGGCAACACGAGGGCAACACGAGGGTTGTTGTGTAGAAATGATCCTCCATGCAGCAGACCCAGAGCAGCAGCTGAGATTTTGGAGTTACCGTGGTTACCATGTGTTGCTGCTGTTGCTCCATTAACCCCCAACCCAGAAATTATGTCAGCACGTTGTTGGGAAAGTGGGGGAAAGAGGGGTGGGGGTGTGGGGGGGGGGCACAGACGGAGACTAATACCCTGCAGAGGGTACGTCTACACATGATTTTTTTTTTTACATTTATCACTTTTGACATTTTTGTGACTTTTTTCGACGTTTTGTCACATTTGTCTTTTTTTTTTTTTTTTACATTTGTTGTGGGGGGGGCACGCGTTGTGTGTTTTACCTCGGAGTCCCTGGCTCAGGTCATAGAATCCAGCTTGGCCGAGAGCCCACATGATGGTCAAACACTTCACGGGACGATTCTGGACTGATCGCAGTAACTCCAAATACTAGAGAGGAGGACAAGGGACAAGTCAGGAAGGCAGACAGACAGACAGACAGACAGACAGACAGACAGACAGACAGGCAGACAGAGACAGACAGAGACAGGCAGGCAGACAGGCAGACAGACAGAGACAGACAGAGACAGGCAGACAGGCAGGCAGACAGACAGACAGACAGACAGACAGGCAGACAGACAGACAGAGACAGGCAGACAGACAGAGACAGGCAGGCAGACAGGCAGACAGACAGACAGGCAGACAGACAGGCAGACAGACAGACAGAGACAGGCAGACAGACAGAGACAGGCAGGCAGGCAGACAGGCAGACAGACAGACAGAGACAGACAGACAGACAGACAGACAGACAGAGACAGACAGACAGACAGACAGACAGAGACAGACAGGCAGACAGACAGAGACAGACAGGCAGACAGACAGAGACAGACAGGCAGACAGAGACAGACAGAGACAGACAGACAGAGACAGACAGGCAGACAGAGACAGACAGGCAGACAGACAGATTATAATGTTCCAGCAGCAAAAATCAGTCACACAGCACAGAATATAAATATAATGAAATACCAGGATACTGTATACATGAAGTAATACTAGGATACTGTATACATGAAGTAATACTAGGATACTGTATACATGAAGTAATACTAGGATAAAATATAAGAACAGATATTTGAATATATACACGTTGGGAATACAAAAATGTGCAACTTCTTACATATAATGATGAATATGTAGATAAACCAACTGTGTAGGTTGGGTTAGTGCAGAACTGTGGTGTCTCAGTCTTATTATTATTATTATTATTATTATTATTAGAGTCTCAGAGTCTTATTATTATTATTATCATTATTATTATCATTATTATTATCATTATTATTATTATCATTATTATTATCATTATTATTATTATTAGAGTCTCAGAGTCTTATTATTATTATTATCATTATTATTATCATTATTATTATTAGAGTCTCAGAGTCTTATTATTATTATTATTATTATTATTATTATTATTATTATTATTATTATTAGAGTCTCAGAGTCTTATCAGCACCCAGTGAGGACGTGTTAAAAGGTTTTATTGACTGTGGTAGAGGTGATTTGTTGTTACAGCAAATACGTCGGAGCAGACAAGACCAGTGAAGCGTAATCTGAAGGACACGCACGTGCACGTGCACACACACACACACACACGCACACGCACACGCTTACCTCTGGCAGGTTTTGGGTCGCTATGCTGGGTTTGTCCTGCAGGACTGCCTGGATGCAGAGCCTGTAGCCATGCAGCGGTTCCCCTGGAAACAGAGAGAGACGCTTTAGTCTCTTTACCTTTGACCCTTACAGGATATGATCGGATTCGATTAGGTGTCCTGGTAGCCATCATCATCATCATCATCATCATCATGTTCATCATCATCATCACACACAGTCTACCACAGTATCTCACCTTGTACTTTAAATTAAGACTCAGTGTCAACTCTACAGTGTCAACACAAAAATATAAAATGGAAGTAGTGCAGAAAATAAGAGAGGAGGGGAACGTGGTGCACAGTCCTGAGAACTATATACATATAGAAATAAAGTAGTAGAAGAAGAAGAAGTAGAAGAAGTCGTAGTAGAAGGATAAAGGGTTTGTATATTACACATTATGCAGAAATATAGTTAAGTGTATCAAAAGTTCGGAGTATTAAATATTGCACAGTAATGAGATTAAATATGAAGTATTGCACTGGAATGAAATTGCACAGCATTCCAGTGTCCTTTTAGGTTTTAGATAACAGTATTGCACAGTAGGCGGGAGAAGAAAGTCTGATGGGGGCGACGACCTTTGTGTGACCTTTTACAAAGTAAAAGCTGGGTGGTGAACGCTGGTGACAGCCGAGAGAAGAGATGACGTAACTCAACAATAAATAGTGCAATAACACCGGCATACTCTGCTGCTACCATTATTATTATTATTATTATTATTATTATTATTATTATTATTATTATTATTACTACTACTACTGTTCACATTATAACTCCTTAATTATGTAAATACCATCTCATAACATTCCTTTAACTATGTAAATACCGTACATATCCACACTCCTTATATTTCTTTATTTATATTTCTACTTTCTACAAAATGCACACACAAAATCTTCAAAATGGTCCAATAATGGTTCATCTTCACATGCCAGTGACGATGAAGGCTGACGAGAGGAAACAGACGAGAGCATGACAGCGTCTGCAAGGCTCCTCGAGGGGCAGTTTATACAATCTGAACAACTGTAACACAGGATTTCCCTTCAGGGATTAATGAAGTATTTCTGATTGTGATTAAACTCTCATTACTGCGTCAGTACTGTCTCGGTCCACGGCGAGTACCACTCCGACCCCCCAGGATCTCATTACTGCGTCAGTACTGTCTCGGTCCACATCGAGTACCACTCCGACCCCCCAGGGGGGTCTGACCCCTACCTGTCTGTCGGTCCATCTCCCTGAGCATGGTGTAGACGCAGTGGTCCAGGAAGTCTGGCAGGATGTCACTGCAGCGGCCGATGAGGCCTTTGATCACACCCTTCAGCTCCTTTCCTGAAAGGCAGTATGGGTAATCTGGGGACAAAAACACACACTGGACATAAAATAAGAGTTTTCATCGTGTCATCAGAAAGACAGTTTACTTAACTAAGAACTTATGGTAAATGTCTTTATAGATAGATAGCATTGTGTGGAACCAATAATGTTACTTTAGGGAATTAAAAAGAACATTAATATAGGACAACATGGGGACAACATGGGGACAACATGAGGACAACATGGGGGCGACATGGGGACGACATGGGGACGACATGGGGACGACATGGGGACAACATGAAGGCGACATGGGGACGACATGGGGACAACATGAAGGCGACATGGGGACGACATGGGGACGACATGGGGGCGACATGGGGACAACATGGGGGCGACATGGAGGCGACATGGGGACGACATGGGGACGACATGGGGACGACATGGGGACAACATGGGGACAACATGGGGGCAACATGGGGGCGACATGGGGGCGACATGGGGGCGACATGGGGGCGACATGGGGGCGACATGGGGGCGACATGGGGACAACATGGGGACAACATGGGGGCAACATGGGGGCGACATGGGGACAACATGGGGGCGACATGGGGGCGACATGGGGGCGACATGGGGGCGACATGGGGGCGACATGGGGACAACATGGGGACGACATGGGGACGACATGGGGACGACATGGGGACGACATGGGGACGACATGGGGACGACATGAGGGCGACATGGGGGCGACATGGGGGCGACATGGGGGCGACATGGGGACAACATGGGGACGACATGGGGACAACATGGGGGTTAATAAAGACAGTCCAAGTCTAAACTAGAGTAGAAATCAGGCTGTTTTGAATGTCTTCTTCTTGCCTAAAGATAAAATGGCGTCTGGCTTCGACCCACCGTGAGCATAGCTGCTGAGTGTGGGCTCCGCCTCCGGTGCCGTCAGATGGAGGTTCAGGTACCCGGCGAGGTCTTTGACCCACACCGATGGGTTCTCTGGGAACAAGGTCTGACTCCGAGCCAGCTGCTGCTTCAGGTCCCCAACGTCCAACTCAGAAGAGAACGAGACAGAGAAAACTTTAACCCTCGTGTTGTCTTCCATCAAAACTGAAAATCAACACTTACTGAAGCTTTTAATCGATGTTTTTAAGTTTTTCTTACGTTTTTGTTCATTTTTCAACACTTGACACTTTTTCAAAGTTTGTCACTTTGACGTTTAACACTACGTAACACTAACTTATTAACTTATTACCTTTAATTTTACAGTTATTTTTGGAATTTATGGTCAATAAACCTCATTTATAGGAAATTATACCTAGAAAAATGAAGACAACATGAAGACAACATGAAGACAACATGAAGACAACATGGGGACAACATGGGGACAACATGGGGACAACATGGGGACAACATGAAGACAACATGAAGACAACATGAAGACAACATGAAGACAACATGAAGACAACATTCTAATTTCTGCTTTTCTAACTCAAACATTAGGTATAATTTCCTATAAATGAGGTTTATTGACCATAAAATCCAAAAATAACTAAAAATAAAGTTAATAAGTTAGTGTTACGTAGCGTTAAACATTAAAAAAAAGGGAAAAAGCGTCAAAACTGTTGAAAAAGGGACAAAAACATAAGAAACCGGTAGATTTTCCCTTTTGACGGGAAGACAACGCGTCCATTATCAACAACAGGCCGTGCTGCAGCATGTGATCGCTCGCTAGACAACGGCCACAAAGCAGCATTGTTTCTGTTAGTGTGGAGATATTTAAGCTTTTAGAGGTTTTACAAAGCTGATTACTTTTAATTTTCTATTCCAGTCACTTGCAAAAATCAGCCATATGTTACATTATCAGCTTTAATCTGAACTTTAAGCAACAACAAAATGTGTTTTAGGGCAAAATCACACACAAAATCTTCAAAATGGTCTAATAATGGCTCCTCTTCACATGCCAGTGACGATGAAGGCTGACGAGAGGAAACAGAGCTGTACTCACTGTTTTGAAGGCTTCCTCGAGGGTCTTGCGAGTTGCCGAGGTTACCGGGCTGCTGGTCTGGGACTTCTTAGACGGTTTACTCGAGGTCTTCTTGTTCTCGGGCTCGGCCGGGGGGGGGACCTGCTCCTTGTTCTGTTTCTTTCCCATCTTCTCAAAGCCGTCAAACAGCGTCTCGGACATCTTCAGGGGCGCTGAAGGGAGACAAGCTGGATCAGGACCCGCCTCCGTGCAAATACCAGCAGCCCCCCCTGCGTCTGTAACACTGAATATTAACCCCGCGTTGTCTTCCAGGCAAACCTGGAAATCTACACTTTGGTTGATGCTTATTGTCGATGTTTTTAACACTACGTAACACTAGCTTATTAACTTTAGTTTTACAGTTATTTTTTGAATTTATGGTCAATAAACCTCATTTATAGTAAATTATACCTAATGTTTGAGTTAAAAAAGCAGAAATTAGGAATTATTGAGACTAAAATTAAAGGAATGGATGTTGATGATAATCACAGACTGGAATATGTCAACTTTTACTCTCAATACTATTTCAAAAACACTTCAATTTGGTTTCAAATGCTATAAAATTGAATAAGACGCCCCAAAATTAATGAAAGTAGAGATTTGTACTTGGCAAAGAGCGTTGTGTGGAATCAATCATGTTATTTTGGGGAATTAAAGGAACATTGATATAGGACAACATGAGGACAACATGAGGACAACATGAGGACAACATGAGGACAACATGAGGGCAACATGAGGGCAACATGAGGGCAACATGAGGGCAACATGAGGACAACATGAGGACAACATGAGGACAACATGGGGACAACATGGGGACAACATGAGGGCAACATGAGGGCAACATGAGGACAACATGGGGACAACATGGGGACAACATGAGGACAACATGAGGGCAACATGAGGGCAACATGAGGACAACATGAGGACAACATGAGGACAACATGAGGACAACATGAGGGCAACATGAGGGCAACATGAGGGCGACATGAGGGCGACATGAGGGCGACATGAGGGCGACATGAGGGCGACATGAGGGCGACATGAGGGCGACATGAGGGCGACATGAGGGCGACATGAGGGCAACATGAGGGCAACATGAGGGCAACATGAGGGCAACATGAGGACAACATGAGGGCGACATGAGGACGACATGAGGACGACATGAGGGCGACATGAGGGCGACATGAGGGCGACATGAGGACAACATGAGGACAACATGAGGGCGACATGAGGGCGACATGAGGGCGACATGAGGGCGACATGAGGACAACATGAGGACGACATGAGGGCGACATGAGGGCGACATGAGGACAACATGAGGACAACATGAGGGCGACATGAGGGCGACATGAGGGCAACATGAGGGCAACATGAGGGCAACATGAGGGCGACATGAGGGCGACATGAGGGCGACATGAGGGCGACATGAGGACAACATGAGGGCAACATGAGGGCGACATGAGGGCGACATGAGGACAACATGAGGACGACATGAGGGCGACATGAGGGCGACATGAGGACAACATGAGGGCAACATGAGGGCAACATGAGGGCAACATGAGGGCGACATGAGGGCGACATGAGGACAACATGAGGACGACATGAGGGCGACATGAGGGCGACATGAGGACAACATGAGGACAACATGAGGGCGACATGAGGGCGACATGAGGGCAACATGAGGGCAACATGAGGGCAACATGAGGGCGACATGAGGGCGACATGAGGGCGACATGAGGACAACATGAGGGCAACATGAGGGCGACATGAGGGCGACATGAGGACAACATGAGGACAACATGAGGACAACATGAAGACTACATGAGGGTTAAGATACCACCCTGTGTCCTCAGTTAATGCATGAACCATAGCATTCCCCTCCCCTCACATTCCTCCCTCCATGACTTGCCTAACAGGCCGTTATTATCCAAGACGAGATTCATTGCAACACTCGTTACAATCCACCAAGGAGCAGAGACCAGCAGCAGGGTCCCCCTACGGTGGTCCCTAGGACCATTAGTAACCCCACTGAGGTGGACCAGTTGTTCACGGATCCTTCACATGTACATGCTGCTGACCAACCTCAATCTATTCTGGTCTCTGTGTGTGTGTGTGTGTGTGTGTGTGTGTGTGTGTGTGTGTGTGCGTGTGTGTGTAACATAGGACTGTGATGCAAAGACAGGACTGGTTTCATCACATACTGGATTCAGTTCCCTATTCAAATGTTGGTCACTCAGGATTATTCTTCACTTCCCCGAAATCATAGAGCGGTCTAGACCTGCTCTATCTGTAAATTATAGAGTGGTCTAGACCTGCTCTACCTGTAAATTATAGTGGTCTAGACCTGCTCTATCTGTAAATTATAGAGCGGTCTAGACCTGCTCTATCTGTAAATTATAGAGCGGTCTAGACCTGCTCTATCTGTAAATTATAGAGCGGTCTAGACCTGCTCTATATGTAGATTATAGAGCGGTCTAGACCTGCTCTATCTGTAAATTATAGAGCGGTCTAGACCTGCTCTATCTGTAGATTATAGAGCGGTCTAGACCTGCTCTATCTGTAAATTATAGAGCGGTCTAGACCTGCTCTATCTGTAGATTATAGAGCGGTCTAGACCTGCTCTATCTGTAGATTATAGAGCGGTCTAGACCTGCTCTATCTGTAGATTATAGAGGGGTCTAGACCTGCTCTATCTGTAGATTATAGAGCGGTCTAGACCTGCTCTATCTGTAAAATTGCCCCCAACGCTGGTCCAGCACTGACAGCCCACATGTAGTGCATGTATAGAGCGCACTGCCAAGGTGCTATTGACCCAACTGCCGGGGCAACTTTCCATGGGCAAAGAGTTTGACATCTCTCCTTTAGTGCATGTACAGGTACTGAGCATATGTGTGTAATAACAATATTGTAATTTCCCCTTGCAGGATTAATGAAGTATACATTATTATATTAATTTCCCATTTTGTTGGGATCAACATCTGTCTGTCTGTCTCTCTCTACCTGTCTGTCTGTCTGTCTCTCTGTCTGTCTGTCTGTCTGTCTGCCTGTCTGCCTGTCTGCCTGTCTGTCTGTCTACCTGTCTGTCTGTCTGTCTGTCTCTCTGTCGTCACACAGAGGAACAGCTCCTTAGTGATGACGTTGCCTTTGTTGACACATTGCTGGAAAGGATGCTAGCATCAAGCTAACTGCACAAGCTAGCAGCGATTCCTTCTAGGACATAACTGTGGCAGGAGTACACTGTCCTGAAAGGGCAGCTAGCTTTCATTATGTTGTCAGCAGAGAAGCTAAAGTAGCTGGAGGTGAAAGCCCAAATCAGACATATGTTACCGAGGAGGTCCCGTTACTGCGCGTTGCGATGCTGCTAGCTAGTTAGCTACTGTGGCTAGCTAGATAGCTAGCTGGCTTCAAATGACAGATATGAGCCATTGCTGTTAAGAGACAGTTAGCTTTCATTTTGAGAAGCTATGGCAAAGAAAATCATATTAACTGGTGGTGAAACCTCAAATCAGACAGATAAAATATTTCACCTAGGAGGTTACTGCGCGTTGCGATGCTGCTAGCTAGCTAGCTACAGTGGCTAGCTAGCTATCTTAACGGCAATGGCTCATATTTGCCATCTGAAGCTAGCTAGCTAGCTACAGTGGCTAGCTGGCTACAGTGGCTATCTGGCTAGCTTCAGATGGCAGATATGAGCCATTGCCGTTAAGATACATTATAAGAGATCATTTAGCTCGTATAACAGCCGCACATCTCCACCATTTGTCTTTATTTTGGGGTAAATGGGCCGTGTTCTCTTACGTCTGGAGGGCAGGTTGGATTCGCCCAGGGCTTTCCTCCCCCCGATGCCCCCGCCGGGCTTCTTGTCATTCGGGTTCTTGCCTCCTCCTGCGCTGTTATTTTTCTTTCCTTTCTTCACTACCTCCCATTTCCCGGCTGAGCCGTTATTTGAAGCCATGTCTCTGTTCCAGATGGGCTGTTACGAGGTCGAGGTACCGTTACTTCCTCCTTCCTCCCAGCTGAATGAAACAGGACGACCCAACTCACAAGATCATTTAATGCTGCATTCAGGTGCTGCTCGGACAATCCAGCCTCCTCAGGTGGGAAGTCGTTCAAACTCACTTGATACATTTGTGGGGAAAGTGGACGCTACAAAGAAGACATGTTGTATTTTATTGCTCAGGGCATTCAAACAATGGCTGTTGTTAGTAGTTATTTCCAGTTTGAAGTGTTATAGAACAGAATAGAGTAGAATAGAGTAGAATAGAATAGAATAGAATAGAGTAGAGTAGAGTAGAGTAGAATAGAGTAGAGTAGAGTAGAATAGAGTAGAATAGAATAGAATAGAATAGAATAGAATAGAATAGAAAAGAGTAGAGTAGAGTAGGATAGAGTAGAGTAGCATAGAGTAGAGTAGAGTAGAGTAGAGTAGCATAGAGTAGAGTAGGATAGAGTAGAGTAGAGTAGAGTAGCATAGAGTAGAGTATGATAGAGTAGAGTAGAATAGAGTAGAGTAGAGTAGGATAGAGTAGAATAGAATAGAATAGAATAGAATAGAATAGAATAGAGTAGAGTAGAATAGAATAGAATAGAATAGAAAAGAGTAGAGTAGAGTAGGATAGAGTAGAGTAGCATAGAGTAGAGTAGAGTAGAGTAGAGTAGCATAGAGTAGAGTAGAGTAGAGTAGGATAGAGTAGAGTAGAGTAGAGTAGGATAGAGTAGAGTAGAGTAGAGTAGGATAGAGTAGAGTAGAGTAGAGTAGCATAGAGTAGAGTATGATAGAGTAGAGTAGAATAGAGTAGAGTAGAGTAGAATAGAATAGAGTAGAGTAGAGTAGAGTAGGATAGAGTAGAATAGAATAGAATAGAATAGAATAGAATAGAATAGAGTAGAGTAGAATAGAATAGAATAGAATAGAAAAGAGTAGAGTAGAGTAGGATAGAGTAGAGTAGCATAGAGTAGAGTAGAGTAGAGTAGCATAGAGTAGAGTAGGATAGAGTAGAGTAGAGTAGAGTATGATAGAGTAGAGTAGAATAGAGTAGAGTAGAGTAGCATAGAGTAGAGTAGAGTAGAGTATGATAGAGTAGAGTAGAGTAGAGTAGAGTAGAGTAGAGTAGAATAGAATAGAGTAGAATAGATTCTACTCTATTCTATTCTATAGAGTAGAGTAGAGTAGAGTAGAATAGAACAGAATAGAGTAGAATAGAAAGCCTGTATTGTACTCTGCGAGAGATTGAAGCAAAACCTTTACAGTGTCAACACGAAATATAAAAATATAGAATATAAAAATATAGAATATAAAAATATAGAATATAAAAATATACAATATAAAAATATAGAATATAAAAATGTAGAATATAAAAATATAGAATATAAAAATGTAGAATATAAAAATATAGAATATAAAAATATAGAATATAAAAATGTAGAATATAAAAATATAGAATATAAAAATGTAGAATATAAAAATATAGAATATAAAAATGTAGAATATAAAAATATAGAATATAAAAATATAGAATATAAAATATAAGTAGGCTGTGGAGTGGAGTCAGCGCTGTGTGAGTTCTGGGTGGTTTTGGCTTTTGGGAAGAAACTTCTAGAGTCTGTTAGTCCGAGCTCTGATGCACCTGCAGCGCCTACCTGAGGGCAGCAGGTCAGACAGATCGGGGGATCAGGGTGTCCATCAGGGAGGGGAGAGGGCAGCCTAGGATCTGACCTTACGACCTTCTGCAGCCTCTCCCTGTCTGCCGTACCAGACTGGGATGCAGCAGGTCAGCAGGGTCTCCATGGGTAAGGTTGGAGTCCAGGTCCCTGAGGACCCTCAGGGAGTCTGGTCGCTGCTGGGCCTTCTTGATGACCGCTGTGATGTTGTCTGTCCAGGAGATGTCAGCGGAGACGAGGACGCAGAGAACCCGGAAGACGCGGTCCCCCTCCACGCGTTGATGTGCGTTATGTTAGGGATTGTGTCCCAGACCTGCTGCTGGACCAGGAGCCAAACCCCCCAAAACACTACAATTGTGCATCACCTGACTCGTTATCAGTGTTACAATTATATAACTTTTCTAACTAATGCAACGTTATCGTCAAATACCATATTACAAATACCATGTGGGAAGAAAACTGACATGAAATCCGTTAATTAATCAACGCTCTTTCATTAACAACATCTACACAACATGGTAGGGAGCAGTTGGCCGACTTCATTATTCACCGTATCACAGGAGACTACATCCATGACCATGGGGCACTCACATGAATTTTCCCAGTCGAAAACTCATTTCTCCGATTATTCTGGCACGACTTGAATGCAGCACAGCAGCACAACATGCCACGTCTCTTCTCCAACCACTAACAGCTGTGATGATTGGTGATTAGCTGATGGATCACCAACTAATCAGTACTTGTCATTAAATTATCTAAAATAATACTTTTCCCTCACAACAGGAAGTAACTTCTGCCCCCCGAAGTCTTAGACTATCAGACAACACAATGCTGATTAACTGTGTTTGTGAATTTCTCATTTACATGACAGGAACCTTTTGATTTGAGACGACCAAAAGGGGGCGGGGTTTAGAGCCATGTCCTTCCTAATTGGACAGCGAAGATGCGCTCAATATGTTGCCATGCCAACGGCGGACCAATGAGAAAGGATTTGAATGCACCAGGTGAAAAGGAACCGCCCCCAGGTGAAGGGGATAAATGTGTGATTTAGGAATATTCAGGACTGATGTCAGCTGCTGTGTTATCATATACACATACACATATACATATATACATATATATATATATAGTTTTATACTTTCTGGAATTCATGGTCAATAACCCTCATTTATATAGAATTATACCTGATATTAGAGTTAAAAATCAGAAATGATGAATTATTGTGACTAATAGTTGAGATCAGAGGAATGAAAGAGCGTTGGAAGGATCCATTTTATGGTAATTTGGTTAAAAAGAAACTCAGATTTCAGATATAGACATTTTTTTAGAAGACAACAGGAGGGTTGCTAACGGCAACCGCAGAATAATGATAGCAGCTAACACGTTAAACTCCAATAACAGTCAGACATTAGCATGTAGTAGTGTCTTCTTACATTTTATTTATTATTTTACATTGTCTCATTCGTAGAACTCTTACACGGACACTCGGAGGAATAAATGCAAATAAAAAACTTTAAAACCAATCTACAAAATATAAAATTGCATCTTTCTGTATCTTTCGGACCATTTCAGTCGAGTTCTGCTACATTCGGTGCGAGAAACCTCAAACCAACCAAAAGAGAAATAAATAGAAACATAAATACATCAGCTCAGGAATGAAAGCAGGAACCTGTGAGTAGTTCAAAGTCTGAGCTACAGGGTGGGAAAAAGCACGCTCACGCGTCTTCATACGCAATAAGATCAACACATCCAGTGTGTGTGCAGGCCTTCTCCTTAAGGACGCTTACGATGTCTCCTTAAGGACGCTTACGATGTCTCCTTAAGGACGCTTACGATGTCTCCTTAAGGACACTTACGATGTCTCCTTAAGGACACTTATGATGTCTCCTTAAGGACCCTTACGATGTCTCCTTAAGGACCCTTAAGATGTCTCCTTAAGGACACTTACGATGTCTCCTTAAGGACACTTACAATGTCTCCTTAAGGACGCTTCACAGCCAAAAAGGCTAAAAATCGTCTTATTGGGAGGAAAAGATTAAAGAAGAATAACGTCTCCAGAGAAGCCTGCACGGTTCCTTCCTTCCTTCTTTACTTCCTTCCTTCTTACTTCCTTCTTTACTTCTATCCTTCCTTCTTTCTTTCCTTCCTTCCTTCTTTCCTTCTGTACTTCCTTCCTTTTATCCTTCCTTCCTTCCTTACTTCCTTCCTTCTATCCTTCCATCCTTCCTTCCTTTTATACTTCCTTCTATCCTTCCTTCCTTCCTTCTATCCTTCCTTCCTTCTTTACTTCCTTCTTTCTTTCTGTATATATAATGCGTAAATGTGTGTATACATACATACACACATACTGTATATATATATATATATATATATATATATATATATATATATATATATATATATATATATATACAGTATATCTTATATTCTACATAGAGTCCATGGTGTGCAGTCATCAGTCAAAGTGCATGGTGGGAGAAAGGGAGCTTCCTCTTAATAAACAGATTCAGGCTGTGATCTATCGCCATAGCAACCTTATATTAACAGTTTCAGCAGGCGAAACCAGCCCTGCAGTGCAGCTGTCCCCTTTGGGACCTGGTCTGGGCTCTAGTCCAGACCGGTCTGGGTTAGTGTCCTTCGTTTTGGGAAGCGAGGCTGTGCAACAAAGTCGTCATGGAACAGGACGGGAGATAATTAAATACAGGGGGTCACTGCCCGATGTGAGGAGAGCATGCGTCACTTTGCTATATTAGCATATAAGATGCTAACGAGAGACTTCTGTAACGTCTGAAGTAGCCTCCGAGATGCTAACGAGAGACTTCTGTAACGTCTGAAGTAGCCTCCGAGATGCTAACGAGAGACTTCTGTAGCGTCTGAAGTAGCCTCCGAGATGCTAACGAGAGACTTCTGTAACGTCCGAAGTAGCCTCCGAGATGCTAACGAGAGACTTCTGTAACGTCCGAAGTAGCCTCCGAGATGCTAACGAGAGACTTCTGTAACGTCTGAAGTAGCCTCCGAGATGCTAACGAGAGACTTCTGTAACGTCTGAAGTAGCCTCCGAGATGCTAACGAGAGACTTCTGTAACGTCTGAAGTAGCTTCCGAGATGCTAACGAGAGACTTCTGTAACGTCTGAAGTAGCCTCCGAGATGCTAACGAGAGACTTCTGTAACGTCTGAAGTAGCCTCCGAGATGCTAACGAGAGACTTCTGTAGCGTCTGAAGTAGCTTCCGAGATGCTAACGAGAGACTTCTGTAACGTCTGAAGTAGCCTCCGAGATGCTAACGAGAGACTTCTGTAACGTCTGAAGTAGCCTCCGAGATGCTAACGAGAGACTTCTGTAGCGTCTGAAGTAGCCTCCGAGATGCTAACGAGAGACTTCTGTAGCGTCTGAAGTAGCCTCCGAGATGCTAACGAGAGACTTCTGTAGCGTCTGAAGTAGCCTCCGAGATGCTAACGAGAGACTTCTGTAGCGTCTGAAGTAGCCTCCGAGATGCTAACGAGAGACTTCTGTAGCGTCTGAAGTAGCCTCCGAGATGCTAACGAGAGAGGTCTGCTAGCTTAGCTACAAGCTAGCAATCAAACACATCAAAGGCTGTCAGCTGAATGGTGTTTTGAGCTAACGTTAGCATAGATAGCTACGACGTTTCTGAAATGATTCCATCTTCTGTTATTGTTCATAATGAGAAAACTTTATTATTTTATAGATTTCACTAATTTCAGTACGACGGTTATGTCGTAAACCGAGCAGGAGACTCACATCGGGCAGCGACAGGAGGAAGACGGGATTACGACAATAATGATCAGGTAGGTTAAAGCGTGGGGGTGGGGGGTGGGGGGTGGAGAGAGGAAGGTTCAGAACTCCTCCTGGTCTCGCTCGGCCCCTTCCTCGACGTCTTCGTCGTCCGGTGGTGCGAATCCGTCCTGTGAAAGAAGGCTGAGGTCAGTGAAGGTCAGCAGGACTCACAACGAGCCTCTGAATGAATGTGTGTGTGCCGGGGTGGCCCAGCGGGCGGAGCAGCGGGCGGAGCAGGCGCACATATACTGCCAGGTTTAGGCCTCAACGCAGAGGTCTGGGGCTCGAGTCCGGCCTGTGACGATTTCCTGCATGTCTCCCCCCCTCTCTCCCCTTTCTCACCTGACTGTCCTGTCAAATAAAGGTGGAAAAGGCCAAAAAATTATTACAAAATATTTTTAAATAAAAAAATTAAAAAATTAAAAAATTAAAAAATTAAAAAATTAAAAAATTAAAAAATTAAAAAATTAAAAAATTAAAAAATTAAAAAATTAAAAAATTAAATTAAAATTAAAATTAAAAAATAAAATTAAAAAATAATAAAATTAAAATGTGTTGGTGTTATTGGTAACGTCTCTTCCTTGTAGTAAAATATGTTCCACATCATACTTCAGACGCCCCGGTACTGTACTGTAGGTGTAGCTAGTCGACCGGCGAGCAGGTGAAAACCCTCCAGGTGAGTCCGAGAGGACGATGATAAGACGAGATATTTATTATTAACTCAAGTAAACAAACAAAAGATAACTTCCACAAAATAACAGGAATTAACGTGAGAGTCAAAAAGATCATAAAAACATCGAGGGGTTTCACTGACGTCACATCCTGGGTGGGCGGCCATATTGGAGATACTCGGTGTAACTGAACGGAGTATAATGGAGTATTGTGCACTTTGGATACTTTCAGTGACTGTTGCCATGGCTACACAACAGAAAAGCATCCAAAATGCATTAAGGGGAGGACTCGGACCACAAGGACTACGCAACACCATCACTAACGGGGACGTTGTATATATATATATATATATACACATACATATATACACATACACATATATATATATACACACATACACATATATATATATATATATATATATACACATACATACATACATACATACACACACACACACACATATATATGTTTTTTAATCGTAATCGTAAAAATAAGAACTTTAACTGATGGTGTGAAGATGTTACACTCAACACGACGTACGTCCA
>JABXJD010000267.1:270000-272500 GCA_013375575.1 Percina caprodes | reverse complement strand
TGATATTACTCACTGAAGTGCGCCGCGTTGCTGTCGCCGCCGTCCCGTTGCCGTTGTCTGATGCTGCCGTTGCTATACGCCCGACTGTTGCCTTAGCAAAGACTGGCCCCGCCCCCAACCAAGCTGCCGGAGCAGTGCGCATGCGCAGGGCAGTTGCAGAGTTTTCCTATAACTTTTAAGGGCGACGGGGTCGGCCTCTAGCTCACCACGTTAGAGTGTTCGCTCCGTGATGGCGGAGCCCTCCGGGGACCTGGGATCGAATCCCCGACCGGCGGCTTGCTGCGTGTCGTCCCCATCTCTCCTCTATCATGTTTATCCCGTTATTAAACAACTGCTAAAGAAACTGGCTCAGTGGTAGAGGAGGTGCACTTATACTGAGATATATACCTTGATGCAGAGGTCTTGGGTTTGAATCCGACATGGGACAATTTCCTACATGTGCAATGCCCCCCCCCTCTCCTTTCTCACCTAGCTGTCCTATCAAATAAAGGGTCTCTGTTTTTTATTACATATTAAAACAGTGACCACAGATCTTTCAATTCAATTTTATTTATAGTATCAATTCATAACAAGAGTTATCTCGAGACACTTTACAGATAGAGCAGGTCTAGACCAGATAGAGCAGGTCTAGACCAGATAGAGCAGGTCTAGACCAGATAGAGCAGGTCTAGACCACACTCTATAATTTACAAGGATCCAACAGTTCTAGTAGTTTCCTCCAGAGCAAGCAACAGTGGGACAGTGGCGAGGAAAAACTTCCTTTTAGGCAGAAACCTCGGACAGACCCAGACCCAGACCCAGACCCAGACCCAGACCCAGGCCCAGGCCCAGACCCAGACCCAGACCCAGGCCCAGGCCCAGACCCAGGCCCAGACCCAGACCCAGGCCCAGACCCAGACCCAGACCCAGACCCAGGCCCAGGCCCAGACCCAGACCCAGGCCCAGACCCAGGCCCAGACCCAGGCCCAGGCCCAGGCTCTTGGTAGGCAGTGTCTGACGACCGGTTGGGGTTAGAATGAAGAGTGGCAAGAAAAGCCACAAAGAATAGTAGTTTGTAGTTCTTTGTAGTAGTTTGTAGTAGTTCATGGCGTAGCAGGGTAGATCTTTTGAGGCATTTTAGAAAGAAACAGATGAGACAGAAAGAAAGAAGTTGCTATTGTAGTTATTATCTTTATTTAGCTGTTATCGTGTGGTAAGAAACAAGCAGCCACTTACAGAGCCAACACAACAACAACCTACAGACACAGCCAGCGACCGTCACAGCGCCAACAACAACTACACCGTTCAACACTTAAATAACGTAGTCGGAGGCAGTGGTAAAAAAACAGCACCAGTTGTTGAGACCTGACTCCTCCGTCTCCGTGGGGTGCTCTTCATGCATGGGTGGGGGTGCTGCACGGGGGTCACATTGGCACATTTACTCTTTCAGCTAAAAAACAGAACAGACATCCTAAATACACAATACACAGATGATGTATGACTGTAATACTAAGCAGGAAGTGGAAGGATCGGTGTGTTCTTCACACTCAGTCTTCCTGCTCTGTGGCGTCTCCATGACAACAAATCCCTCAGACCTCCTACAACTCTCACAACACCGTCCACGAGATGCTACTGGGACCTCGTCGTGTATACCCACTTCTTCTTCTCTCTCTATGAATTCTTCTTCTCTCTCTATGTATTCTTCTTCTCTCTCTCTATGTATTCTTCTTCTCTCTCTCTATGTATTCTTCTTCTCTCTATGTATTCTTCTTCTCTCTCTCTATGTATTCTTCTTCTTCTCTCTCTCTATGTATTCTTCTTCTCTCTCTCTATGTATTCTTCTTCTCTCTCTCTATGTATTCTTCTTCTTCTCTCTCTATGTATTCTTCTTCTTCTCTCTCTACATGTATTCTTCTTCTCTCTCTGTATTCTTCTTCTTCTCTCTCTACATGTATTCTTCTTCTCTCTCTATGTATTCTTCTTGCTGAAAACTGATGCTGGAAATTTCAATTTCCTTGCGGGAGTCATCCCAAAAGGATTGATAAAGACAAGTCTAAGTCTCTAAGTCTCTAAGTCTCTAAGTCTCTAAGTCTCTAGGTCTCTAAGTCTCTAAGTCTCTAAGTCTCTAAGTCTAAGTCTCTAAGTCTCTAAGTCTCTAGTCTAAGTCTCTAAGTCTCTAAGTCTCTAAGTCTCTAGGTCTCTAAGTCTAAGTCTCTAAGTCTAAGTCTCTAAGTCTAAGTCTCTAAGTCTAAGTCTCTAAGTCTCTAAGTCTAAGTCTCTAAGTCTAAGTCTCTAAGTCTAAGTCTCTAAGTCTAAGTCTCTAAGTCTCTAAGTCTCTAAGTCTCTAAGTCTAAGTCTCTAAGTCTAAGTCTCTAAGTCTCTAAGTCTCTAAGTCTCTAAGTCTAAGTCTCTAAGTCTAAGTCTCTAAGTCTAAGTCTCTAAGTCTCTAAGTCTAAGTCTCTAAGTCTCTAAGTCTCTAAGTCTCTAGTCTAAGTCTCTAAGTCTCTAAGTCTCTAGTCTA
>JABXJD010000267.1:265000-267500 GCA_013375575.1 Percina caprodes | reverse complement strand
TGTGTGTGTGTGTGTGTGTGTGTGTGTGTGTGTGTGTCTGTGTGTGTGTGTGTGTGTGTGTGTGTGTGTGTGTGTGTGTGTGTGTGTGTGTGTGTCTCTGTGTGTGTGTGTGTGTGTGTGTGTGTGTGTGTGTGTGTGTCTGTGTGTCTCCGTGTGTGTGTGTGTGTGTGTGTGTGTGTGTGTGACATTACTTGCGTTTCCACCATTAAAACTGAACTGGTTTTGATCGTTCACAGTGACGAGCAGCGTGAGAATGAGCAGACGTCAGTGGTCGTATGATCAGCTGGAATTTGGCAAAACATTTGAAGTTCCCAGGCAGCCCTTCAATCTCGTGCTGTTACTCAGGTCAGTCGCTCCAATTAAGACACAAATTAGATGTGTTAAAGTCACTTTGGCGAATCTCTGCTCATCATTTCCTCTTTACTGTAGGCCTGTGATTTAAAATCAGTGCAGTTTTCCTGGTTGGGCAGAATTATACAAAACAAGGAGAGTCGGACGGGTGACGCGCCGGCACCAACGATTACCAGATCCCACTGGAGCGGCCGCCAGGGGGGGCCAGGATCCGGGCCGAGGACCTCTTGGGGATGTGGTCGTCGACCTGAGAACCTGAAGGAAACATAACGACGTAAAAATCACCAAAAAAATAAAACTACAGTTCTGAAGGGTTTACTCAAGACTCACTACTCACTGGGGGGGGGGGATAACACACACACACACACAGACACACACACACACAGACACACACACACACACACACACACACACACACACACACACACACACACACACACACACACACACACACACACACACACACACACACACACACACACACACACACACACACACACACACACACACACACACACAGGCCTACCTGAGAGGCTAAAGGAGGACTCGTGGAGGTCTCGGACTCCCTGGTGTGCGCGGGGACAGGCTTTGTTGGACGCCTCTCCGTCTACGTGGCCCAAACCAAGCTCCTTCTTCATGGTGTTTGCCACCTTGGCCACATCGCCAGAGTAGGGGTCCCTGTCGACCCTTTTATACGCCTGAGTCTGAAACGGGGGGGGGACGACAGTAAGGTCAGAGTCTATTTCTATAGCACATTTACAACCAGTCACTACTGCCCCCAGTGCTGTTACAGAGAACAACATAAGATAAAAAGCATAAGAAATAGCTGAAAACACCATGCCAAAAACAAAAATAACAGCAAAAAGATGTTTTTAAAAGTGATTTAAGGATAATAATAATACAATAAATAATGTTGAGAGGAAGAGAGTTCCAGAGCACGTTGAAAACTAAAAATTCTGAAAATGCTTTTAAAAAATGTATGAAACAACAACAAAAATGTCAGAAAGAGAGCAGGAAAGAAATCAACAAAAACTTTGAAAAAAGTGACAAAAAACGTTGAATAAAGTGATGAAAATATCAGAAAAGTGACAAAAATGTCAAATAAAGTGACAAACACGTTGAATAAAGTGACAAACACATTGAATAAAGTGACAAAAATGTCAAATAAAGTGACAAAAACGTTGAATAAAGTGACAAACACGTTGATTAAAGTGACAAAAATGTCAAATAAAGTGACAAACACGTTGAATAAAGTGACAAAACGTTGAATAAAGTGACAAAAACGTTGAATAAAGTGACAAACACGTTGAATAAAGTGACAAAAACGTTGAATAAAGTGACAAACACGTTGAATAAAGTGACAAACACGTTGAATAAAGTGACAAAAACGTTGAATAAAGTGACAAAAACGTTGAATAAAGTGACAAACACGTTGAATAAAGTGACAAACACGTTGAATAAAGTGACAAACACGTTGATTAAAGTGACAAAAACGTTGAATAAAGTGACAAACACGTTGAATAAAGTGACAAAAACGTTGAATAAAGTGACAAAAACGTTGAATAAAGTGACAAACACGTTGAATAAAGTGACAAAAACGTTGAATAAAGTGACAAACACGTTGAATAAAGTGACAAAAACGTTGAATAAAGTGACAAACACGTTGAATAAAGTGAACAAAATGTTGAATAAAGTGACTGAAACCTTTTCTCTCTGGACCATCTTCTTGTAGAGGTAGTCAGGAAAGGTGCGCTGAGGGTAGAACTTTCCGGATCCCTCGGCACACATGAACACACCGTTCTCACACACCAGACGCCCTCGGCTGATGGTGACCAGGGGAACGCCATGGCAACGCATCCCCTCGTACAGGCTGAAGTCTCCGCCCTGCACCTGGGTGCTCACGGAGATCGTCCTGCACAGACACAACCAAGATTAACCCCATATACACACACACACACACACACACACACACACACACACACACACACATATATATATATATATATATATATTATATATTCCTGTTGTCCTTTAATAAATATCTATATCTGAAATATGAGTTTTTTTTAACCAAATTACCATAAAATGGATCCTTCCAATCTTTCATTCCTCTGATCTTCACTATTAGTCACAATAATTCATAATTTCT
>JABXJD010000267.1:250000-257500 GCA_013375575.1 Percina caprodes | reverse complement strand
GCTGCAAATGCATCTTTTCATCCGTCGTCCCTGGACAACAGACTCTTAAAATTATCTCCCTAAAAAACATGCAGAGCTTAAAAAAATAAGACATTTGAAAACATAATTTTGGGCTCTGGGAATTTGGACATGTGACACTTAATACACCAAATAATTGATCAGTTAATCGAGAACCAGATTGACTGACTATGCCACTGACAGACAGATTTGAGACAATCTGGCGTTAAACTCGTGACTATATCTGACCAGATGTGGCACATGCACACAGTCAGCAGATGATCCAGCAGCGATGTTGAAGCCAAAGGCTGAATGAGGCCCGTTGACTCATAGAATCTGCCTAATGTGCCCACTGAGCACGTGTGTTAACCTACTTCATGTAAGGTTAGATCTAGGTCAGTGCACATTTCCCCGTAAATTAAAAGGTTAGTCTGCTTTTCATTCAGCGAGGATAAAACCTGAAGGAGCAGCTGACTCTGTGCAATATATATCTCATGTGAAATATTACAATACATCCCATGTGCCATATTACAATATATCCCATGTGAAATATTACAATATATCCCATGTGAAATATTACAATATATCTCATGTGAAATATTACAATACATCTCATGTGCCATATTACATCTGAGCATCATTTTGAGTGTAATTTTACTAATTCATGTGTAATTAATTTATTGTCTGACTTATGTGCATTGCCCTTCTACGAAGTTTTTGCATTTCATTTCTTCATTCTTATGTGTAATCTATCTTATGTTGTGTGTAATTGTTTTATATTTTATGAATGAATACATGAAATACTGTAAATGGAAGTACGGTACCTTTACTGTACAAAGAATTCACAGGAACTTGCTGGACAACGTTACAGGAAGTTACTGTAAATTTTACGAGTATGGAAAGTATTTATAAAAACAGAATACTAAGAAAGGCAAATAGCATTGTGGGTAATAAGAAGCCCCCCCGCTACCCTCAGGACGACGATACCGTCCTCTGTTTACAAAAACCAGGTCCAAGCTCTCCTTTGGTCCACAGGCCATGAAACTCCTTAATAATGAAGGTTCTGTATGATAATAAGTAGATTTGGTTAATTTATTGTTATTTATTTTTCTCCCAGCTGCTCAGGAACTCTACCCCCCCACCCCCCCATTGCTTTGGTCTATGTTATGAGAGGCGATGTATACATGCTTTCTTGTCTTGTCTGTCCTAAAGTTGTTTCAAATACCATGTGATGTGATTTCTGCTGCAACATAATGTCCCCATGGGGATGATAAACACAAACAAACCAACGAACAAACGCTGTTGTTGTTGTTACACCTTGCATTTTTACTTTTTACTTTAATTGGAACCGGTGTGCCGTCTTGGCCCGGTCTCCTTCGGAAAAGAGATTTCAATCTCAAGGGACTTCCTGGTTAAATAAAGGTTAAATAAATCAAACCAACATGCTGACACCTCTTTGGCCTTACCTTGGGCCCCCACCAAGTCACCCCGACATGCAGAGCGTAGTCGCAGCACGCCTTGGCGTCGGCCAGAGCTCGGCACTTCTCGTAGACGTCCAGCAGGGAGCAGTGTTGTTCAGGCAGGGCCAGAGCCATCACCATGGTGGTCCCACCCATCAGAGCAGCCTGGGCAAGGGGAGGGAGGGAGGAGGATGGAGGGAGGGAGGGATGGAGAGAGGGAGGGAAGGAGGGAGGAAGGAGGGAGGGAGGGAGGGAAGGAGGAAGGATGGAGGGAGACAATGGGAGGTAGAGAAAGAGAAACAAGAACAATGATTCCACTGTGAAGCACACAGACACGTTGTCCTGGTGACAAAGAGACATGGTCCTTCCTTATGAACTGGTTTCTCATCATAAAGGCTTCCTGCTCCTGTTGTTACACACAGAGTGTCTCTGGCCAATGGGAGGAGAGCGCAGATGTGAGTCGTGCACTGTCTCTCATGCATGCTCAGATTTACGGCATAACTGTCATAATGAAGTTTGTGAAATCCATTAAATAATAAAGTTTCTCATTATGAACAATAACAGAAGATGGCATCTCGGAGGCTACTTCAGACGTTACAGAAGTCTCTCGTTAGCATCTCGGAGGCTACTTCAGACGCTACAGAAGTCTCTCGTTAGCATCTCGGAGGCTACTTCAGACGCTACAGAAGTCTCTCGTTAGCATCTCGGAGGCTACTTCAGACGCTACAGAAGTCTCTCGTTAGCATCTCGGAGGCTACTTCAGACGTTACAGAAGTCTCTCGTTAGCATCTCGGAGGCTACTTCAGACGTTACAGAAGTCTCTCGTTAGCATCTCGGAGGCTACTTCAGACGTTACAGAAGTCTCTCGTTAGCATCTCGGAGGCTACTTCAGGCGTTACAGAAGTCTCTCGTTAGCATCTCGGAGGCTACTTCAGGCGTTACAGAAGTCTCTCGTTAGCATCTCGGAGGCTACTTCAGGCGTTACAGAAGTCTCTCGTTAGCATCTCGGAGGCTACTTCAGACGTTACAGAAGTCTCTCGTTAGCATCTCGGAGGCTACTTCAGACGTTACAGAAGTCTCTCGTTAGCATCTCGGAGGCTACTTCAGACGCTACAGAAGTCTCTCGTTAGCATCTCGGAGGCTACTTCAGACGTTACAGAAGTCTCTCGTTAGCATCTCGGAGGCTACTTCAGACGCTACAGAAGTCTCTCGTTAGCATCTCGGAGGCTACTTCAGACGTTACAGAAGTCTCTCGTTAGCATCTCGGAGGCTACTTCAGACGCTACAGAAGTCTCTCGTTAGCATCTCGGAGGCTACTTCAGACGCTACAGAAGTCTCTCGTTAGCATGTCGGAGGCTACTTCGGACGTTACAGAAGTCTCTCGTTAGCATCTCGGAGGCTACTTCGGACGCTACAGAAGTCTCTCGTTAGCATCTCGGAGGCTACTTCGGACGTTACAGAAGTCTCTCGTTAGCATCTCGGAGGCTACTTGGACGTTACAGAAGTCTCGTTAGCATCTCGGAGGCTACTTCGGACGTTACAGAAGTCTCTCGTTAGCATCTCGGAGGCTACTTCGGACGTTACAGAAGTCTCTCGTTAGCATCTCGGAGGCTACCGGACGTTACAGAAGTCTCTCGTTAGCATCTCGGAGGCTACTTCGGACGTTACAGAAGTCTCTCGTTAGCATCTCGGAGGCTACTTCAGGCGTTACAGAAGTCTCTCGTTAGCATCTCGGAGGCTACTTCAGGCGTTACAGAAGTCTCTCGTTAGCATCTCGGAGGCTACTTCAGGCGTTACAGAAGTCTCGTTAGCATCTCGGAGGCTACTTCAGGCGTTACAGAAGTCTCTCGTTAGCATCTCGGAGGCTACTTCGGACGTTACAGAAGTCTCTCGTTAGCATCTCGGAGGCTACTTCGGACGTTACAGAAGTCTCTCGTTAGCATCTCGGAGGCTACTTCGGACGTTACAGAAGTCTCTCGTTAGCATCTCGGAGGCTACTTCGGACGTTACAGAAGTCTCTCGTTAGCATCTCGGAGGCTACTTCGGACGTTACAGAAGTCTCTCGTTAGCATCTCGGAGGCTACTTCGGACGTTACAGAAGTCTCTCGTTAGCATCTCGGAGGCTACTTCAGGCGTTACAGAAGTCTCTCGTTAGCATCTCGGAGGCTACTTCAGGCGTTACAGAAGTCTCTCGTTAGCATCTCGGAGGCTACTTCAGGCGTTACAGAAGTCTCTCGTTAGCATCTCGGAGGCTACTTCAGGCGTTACAGAAGTCTCTCGTTAGCATCTCGGAGGCTACTTCGGACGTTACAGAAGTCTCTCGTTAGCATCTCGGAGGCTACTTCGGACGTTACAGAAGTCTCTCGTTAGCATCTCGGAGGCTACTTCAGGCGTTACAGAAGTCTCTCGTTAGCATCTCGGAGGCTACTTCAGACGCTACAGAAGTCTCTCATTAGCATCTCGGAGGCTACTTCGGACGTTACAGAAGTCTCTCGTTAGCATCTCGGAGGCTACTTCAGACGTTACAGAAGTCTCTCGTTAGCATCTCGGAGGCTACTTCAGACGTTACAGAAGTCTCTCGTTAGCATCTCGGAGGCTACTTCAGACGTTACAGAAGTCTCTCGTTAGCATCTCGGAGGCTACTTCAGACGTTACAGAAGCCTCTCGTTAGCATCTCGGAGGCTACTTCAGACGCTACAGAAGTCTCTCGTTAGCATCTCGGAGGCTACTTCAGACGCTACAGAAGTCTCTCGTTAGCATCTCGGAGGCTACTTCAGACGTTAATCTACCATTTCATCAACTAATGATTAAATAGGGGTGCGTGTTGTTATTATAATTTCAATATTAAAAACTCATATTCCATTCATTGCATTCAGTTATTGTTGTTTATTTGCTCCCTCTAGAGGGAAACCAACCAACCAAAAGCAATCTTAATGTTTCTCCAAGAAAGCAGCAAATTAGAGAAGACAAATATGAAAAGAAAAACAAGGACTGATGAAGAAAGGGAGAAAGTGAGAGAGGAGAAGCCAGAAAAGGATGAGAGGAAGGATGGAAGATGGTGCAGTGAAGGCAGTGGTGTGCAGTGACTCGCCTCAGTTGGCTGAACGGTAAATGCACTTTAACGTAGCCATGACAACAAATACTGCTCAGCCATGCCTGTCACATGTCCCCACCCTCTTCCTCCCCCTCCTCCTCTTCCTCCTCTTTTTCCATCCACAACTGCAACAGTCACCCATTCAATATCCTGTAACAGGGATATTGCACAGAGGAGTGATGAGAAAACAGACAACAATCATTCATGAAAGAGGAAATGGACAGAAAGAGGTAATAATGGACAGAGAGAGGTAATAATGGACAGAGAGAGGTAATAATGGACAGAGAGAGGTAATAATGGACAGAGAGAGGTAATAATGGACAGAGAGAGGTAATAATGGACAGAGAGAGGTAATAATGGACAGAGAGAGGTAATAATGGACAGAGAGAGGTAATGGACAGAGAGAGGTAATAATGGACAGAGAGAGAGGTATTAATAGACAGAGAGAGTTAATTATGGACAGGTAGAGGTAATAATAGACAGAGAGAGGTATTAATAGATAGAGAGAGAGGTATTAATAGATAGAGAGGTATTAATAGATAGAGAGAGAGGTATTAATAGATAGAGAGGTATTAATAGATAGAGAGAGAGGTATTAATAGATAGAGAGAGAGGTATTAATAGATAGAGAGAGAGGTATTAATAGATAGAGAGAGAGGTATTAATAGATAGAGAGAGAGGTATTAATAGATAGAGAGAGAGGTATTAATAGATAGAGAGAGAGGTATTAATAGATAGAGAGAGGTATTAATAGATAGAGAGAGAGGTATTAATAGATAGAGAGAGGTATTAATAGATAGAGAGAGGTATTAATAGATAGAGAGAGAGGTATTAATAGATAGAGAGAGGTATTAATAGATAGAGAGAGGTATTAATAGATAGAGAGAGAGGTATTAATAGATAGAGAGAGGTATTAATAGATAGAGAGAGGTATTAATAGATAGAGAGAGGTATTAATAGATAGAGAGAGGTATTAATAGATAGAGAGAGGTATTAATAGATAGAGAGAGAGGTATTAATAGATAGAGAGAGGTATTAATAGAGAGAGAGGTATTAATAGATAGAGAGAGGTATTAATAGATAGAGAGAGTATTAATAGATAGAGAGAGGTATTAATAGATAGAGAGAGAGGTATTAATAGATAGAGAGAGGTATTAATAGATAGAGAGAGGTATTAATAGATAGAGAGAGAGGTATTAATAGATAGAGAGAGGTATTAATAGATAGAGAGAGGTATTAATAGATAGAGAGAGGTATTAATAGATAGAGAGAGAGGTGATAACATTGCTTCTGCCAGCACTGCAGACTTTCTTCAATTTATCTTCAGCTCACATTAAAAAAAGCAAAACAGGTGTGTCATGGTATAGTCGTTCACACGACAGACGCGGGGGGGGGGGTCTGATGCATGGTCACACTGATGCATGAGTGACAGCGCCACCAGCCAATGAGCTATCAGGTTTCTAATTACCATAGTAACAAGGCCGAATCATCTGCAGAGTCAGCATTGAAGGTCTCTGCATATGTGTGTGTGCAGTGTCATTGATCACTGTCAGTGTGTGTGTGTAAGAGAGAGAGTGAGAGAGACAGAGAGAGAGAGAGAGAGAGAGACAGAGAGAGAGAGAGAGAGAGACAGAGAGAGATAGAGAGAGAGAGAGAGAGAACAAGACAGAGAGAGATATAGAGAGAGAGAGAGAGAGAGAGAGAGAACAAGACAGAGAGAGAGACAAATCGAGACGGAGAGAGAGAGAGAGAGACAGATCGAGAGGGAGAGAGGGAGAGAGCGAGAAAGAAAGATCGAAAGTGAGAGACCGAGCGAGAGAGAGAGAGAGAGAGAGAGAGAGAGAGAGAGAGAGAGAGAGAGAGAGAGAGACAGAGAGAGAGAGAGAGACAGAGAGAGAGAGAGAGAGAGAGAGAGAGAGAGAGAGAGAGAGAGAGAGAGAGAGAGAGAGAGAGAGAGAGAGAGAGAGAGAGAGAGAGAGAGAGAGATCTGGGGGACAAGGACACAGCTGGGGATTGTGGGATTTATGCTGTCTGCATGGCCTTAATTAAGATTTCCTGCCAGTATGTTCTCCTCCTCCTACTAAAGGGAGAAAGTCCTGGTTGTGTGTGTGTGTGTGTGTGTGTGTGTGTGTGTGTGTGTGTGTGTGCGCGTGTGTGTGTGTGTGTGTGTACAGTATTCTGAATATTAGCATCAGTGTGACTTTACTACTAATAATGAACTGGGTTTCCATTTTAACTCCTTCTTCTACTGATGAATTGTCCTGTTGTTGTTCTACTGTAAGTCCAACCTGCCTGATGGAAGCAGATGATCCCTCGGCTCCAGTCTGGCACATTGACCTGGACCGCTGGACTTGTTCATCAATCCTGAATTAATAAATGAATAAAATAAAAATAATACTGTCTGCAGGGTGAAATATCTTTCATCTTTGCCCTGTTTCTGCTTTTTAGGCTGCATTCTTTAATACAGTCACCAAAAAACATCTAATTTTAGACTGTTCTACATTAGAAATGTGCTAGAGATCAAATATTATGTTTCCATCCACACATTTTTATCTGAATTAAGTGATATTGAATGAAAAGTGCGTTATGGAAACAGTAAAATTTGATTTATTTCATGAATATCGACTCTAAGGAAATACGTTCGACAGCTCTCTGGTGAAGCCACATTAACCCCGTGGTTCCTTAAAGATATTACACAACAATATTTTCATAATTTTCAGTCCCTCCAGGATTTTGAGGCCTTTTTTTGAGATTGTTGCGGCCCAAAATGGCCGATGTTGCTGGAGAGGGAGAAAGTTGTGATTTATTTTGTGTAATTCTTTAAAAATACAAAGGAAACCTGTTTGGAGGAGAATAAAATGACTCTGGGCTGAGTGTTGCTATAGTAACCAATAAAGCTGAGGATGCTGCAATTGACAATGAATGGTGGATTGAAGACAAAATAATAATG
>JABXJD010000267.1:240000-245000 GCA_013375575.1 Percina caprodes | reverse complement strand
ACTCACATCTACACACACATCTACACACCTGGTCATCAGATACACACTCACACACACACACACATCTACACACACATCTATACACCTGCTCACCAGATAGACACACATATCTACACAAACATCTACACACCGATGGGGCATCGGGGGTAACTCAGGGTTCAGTGTCTTGCCCAAGGACACCTCAACACGGGACTGAATGGGACGTTTTTGTCAATTTTATTCAAATTATTTTGTCACTTTTTTGACATTTTCTGTTGCTTTTTCCAATGTTTTTTGTGTGTTTCATGGCTGCAGCACTGCCTTCTACAAAGATGTAAAGCACGGTGAATTTGAATGGCCTACAGGCCTTTTTGTAAAAAACATGGATGTAATTAACCTAATTTCAGGCATTTCTACTGTATGTTGCACAACGAGCACTTTTCAAAGTGGATGCCTGGCGGCATTTGGGATCTCGTCCCTGCCCCCTCCTTTAAAAAGAGAATAATAACTTGGGGCAATGGTAACTTCAGGTTGTTTTACTGTACACGTCATTTCCTTCAGATGAATAAAGTATCTATCTATCTCTCTCTTTCTCTCTATCTATTGTAATGTAATAACAGTAATAATAATAGTAATAATAACAATACAAATAAAATAAAAACCTTTGGCTTTAAAAAAAAGACATCAAAAACATTTACCATGAATTATCTACAGCTAGGAGATATCGGGGGCTACGGCCAAGGGTAGCACTCGGCTAACTCACCGGTGATAGCATACTTTAATCAGAATCAGAAATACTTTATTAATCCCCGAAGGGAAATTCTGTGTTGCAGCTGCACAAGTTGCACAAATAGTATAAAAAAATAGCCGGCTCTTGTATACAGCCATTAGCCTTTAGCCTTTAGCCGGCTCTTGTATACAGCCTTTAGCCTTTAGCCGGCTCTTGTATACAGCCTTTAGCCTTTAGCCTTTAGCCGGCTCTTGTATACAGCCTTTAGCCTTTAGCCTTTAGCCGGCTCTTGTATATAGCCGTTAGCCTTTAGCCTTTAGCCGGCTCTTGTATACAGCCTTTAGCCTTTAGCCGGCTCTTGTATACAGCCTTTAGCCTTTAGCCGGCTCTTGTATACAGCCATTAGCCTTTAGCCTTTAGCCGGCTCTTGTATACAGCCTTTAGCCTTTAGCCGGCTCTTGTATACAGCCGTTAGCCTTTAGCCTTTAGCCGGCTCTTGTATATAGCCGTTAGCCTTTAGCCTTTAGCCGGCTCTTGTATACAGCCTTTAGCCTTTAGCCGGCTCTTGTATACAGCCGTTAGCCTTTAGCCTTTAGCCGGCTCTTGTATATAGCCGTTAGCCTTTAGCCGGCTCTTGTATATAGCCGTTAGCCTTTAGCCGGCTCTTGTATTTAGCCTTTAGCCTTTAGCCGGCTCTTGTAAAGTAAAGGCTAAAGTAAAGAGTTAAAACTATATAGTGTTAGAGACGTAAGAAGTTATACTTTAGTTGTACACCATTAAATTAACTGAACACATTAATAGATAATTTATTTTCATTTTAACAGATATTTTGATAGAAAGTGTCCGAACGTGGACACGGTGATGCTACTGCACATGAAAAAGGTTTTTGTCCATTTTGTGATACTTTCAGATAATTATTGAAGAAACGCATTGTTGACAAGTCTAATGGGATCAACAAACTGAGAGCTTCTTCTACAACCATCCCTCTGTGTACATGTGTGTATTCTGCATGGCTGGCTGCATGCAATGTGTCTGATGGCAGGACACAATGGCCGCCCAGTCACACAGCATCAGACTCAAAGGGATGGAGGACAATAGAGAGGAAGGACGGGAGGAATAATGAGGAGATGCATTTGGAGCATGAAACTAAAAAGACTCAAAGATGAGAAAGTTGGGGAGAAATTCTCACTCAACCCTCATGTTGTCTTCATGTTGTCTTCATGTTGTCTTCATGTTCTCCTCATGTTGTCTTCATGTTGTTTTCATGTTGTCTTCATGTTGTCTTCATGTTGCCCTCATGTTGTCTTCATGTTGTCTTCATGTTGTCTTTATGTCGTCCTCATGTTGTCCTCATGTTGTCTTCATGTTGTCTTCATGTTGTCTTCATGTTGTCTTCATGTTGTCCTCATGTTGTTTTCATGTTGTCTTCATGTTGTCCTCATGTTGTCCTCATGTTGTCCTCATGTTGCCCTCATGTTGTCTTCATGTTGTCTTCATGTTGTCTTCATGTTGTTTTCATGTTGTCCTCATGTTGTCCTCATGTTGTCTTCATGTTGTCTTCATGTTGTCTTCATGTTGTCCTCATGTTGTCTTCATGTTGTCCTCATGTTGTCCTCATGTTGTCCTCATGTTGTCTTCATGTTGCCCTCATGTTGTCCTCATGTTGTCTTCATATTGTCCTCACGTTGTCCTCACGTTGTCCTCACGTTGTCTTCATGTTGTCTTCATGTTGTCCTCATGTTGTCCTCATGTTGTCCTCATGTTGTCTTCATGTTGTCCTCATGTTGTCTTCATGTTGCCCTCATGTTGTCCTCATGTTGTCCTCATGTTGTCCTCATGTTGTCTTCATGTTGTCTTCATGTTGTCCTCACGTTGTCCTCACGTTGTCCTCACGTTGTCCTCACGTTGTCTTCATGTTGTCTTCATGTTGTCCTCATGTTGTCCTCACGTTGTCCTCATGTTGTCCTCACGTTGTCCTCACGTTGTCCTCACGTTGTCCTCATGTTGTCCTATTTTGAAATTTTGACTCAGAAAAACTACAATTTGCAGGTTGATGGGAAGACAACACGAGGGTTGGATACAGAGGAGTGGGTCAAGCTCAATTTCCGAGCGATTTTTGGAATATGATTATTCAAGAAGAGAATAAGAGCAGTTATTTATAAGAAAACACAGATTTTGCTTCAGCACTAAACAGACATCAAGATTCAAGATTCAGTTATTGTCATTCGTACGCTGTAGTACGAAATTACTGCAAAGTTCACAGCTTAAAGGAAAACAGCACAGAAACAGTTAAAAACACCGTTGAGTTATTAGTTATATGAATTAAAATAAATAATGCTTAAATGCTTATATGGGTGTGCAGAGCATGTAGAGTGATGAATATAAATATATAACGTCTAGAAAATATAAATATCTCGATACTAGATACATACAGTTGTGAAGAAGTATAAAAGTATTATTATCTGTATTTAAAATAAAATAGAGAAAGAAGGCGTAAAAAGATAGAAAACTAGAGATGAGTCCAGTGATAGAGGAAGAGTACAAAGAGATGATTGTGTAGAGATGAAAGATAAAGTGATCGTGGTAAAGTGTGTGTGTGTCTGTGTGTGTGTGTGTGTGGGGGCAGTATGGAAAGCAGTGCCCTAAAGGCCTGACAGCCAGAATAAAAGATTGGTTTCCCAGGCGATGGGAACTGCAGTGCTTTTATTGGAAAGGCATACAGAGAAACACACACACACACACACACAGAGAAACACACACACACACAGATAGAGAAACACACACACACACACACACACACAGACACACACACACACACACACACACACACACACACACACAGAGAAACACACACACACACACACACACACACACACACACACACACACACACACACACAGAGAAACACACACACACACACACACACACAGAGAAACACACACACACACACACACACAGACACACACACACACACACACACACACACACACACACACACACACACACAGAAACACACACACACACACACACAGAGAAACACACACACACACACACACAGAGAAACACACACACACACACACAGAGAAACACACACACACACACACACACACAGAGAAACACACACACACACACACACAGAGAAAACACACACACACACGCACGCACACACACACACACACACACACACACAGACACACACACACACACACACAGAGAAACACACACACGCACACACACACACACACACACACACACACACACACACACACACAGAGAAACACACACACACACAAACACACAGAGAAACACACACTCGCACACACAGAAACACACACATACACACACAGAGAAACACACACTCGCACACAGAGAAACACACACAGACACACACACACACACACAGAGAGACACACACACACACACACTACATTGCATGTAAGAGTATGGTGAAGCATACTAACGCCTCGTGTTAAACCAAAGGGACAAACTGAGTTCTGCTGGCTTTTTAGTTTTGATAGTGAAGAGAGAGGAAGTGAGGAAGAAGAGAGAGGAAGAGAAGAGAGAGGCAGTGAGGAAGTGAAGAGAGAGGAAGTGAGGAAGAAGAGAGAGTGGAAGTAAGGAAGTGAGATGAATTGAGGAAGAAGAGAGAGGAAGTGAAGAGAGAAGAAGTGAGGAAGAGAAGAGAGAGGACGTGAGGAAGAGAAGAGAGTGGAAGTGAGGAAGAGAAGAGAGTGGAAGTAAGGAAGTGAGAGGAAGTGAGGAGGAAGAGAGAGGAAGTGAGGAAGAGAAGAGAGAGGAAGTGAGGAAGAGAAGAGAGTGGAAGTAAGGAAGAGAGAGGAAGTAAGGAAGAAGAGAGAGGAAGTGAGGAAGAGAAGAGAGAGGAAGTGAAGAAGAGAAGAGAGAGGAAGTGAGGAAGTGAGAGGAAGTGAGGAGGAAGAGAGAGGAAGTGAGGAAGAGAAGAGAGAGGAAGTGAGGAAGAGAAGAGAGTGGAAGTAAGGAAGAGAGAGGAAGTAAGGAAGAAGAGAGAGGAAGTGAGGAAGAGAAGAGAGAGGAAGTGAAGAAGAGAAGAGAGAGGAAGTGAGGAAGAGAAGAGAGTGGAAGTAAGGAAGTGAGAGGAAGTGAGGAAGAAGAGAGAGGAAGTGAGGAAGAGAAAATAAAAATACTGAAAACATCACGATACTTTGCTGTATGGATACTCTATTTATAGTAGTATCCACCTGTATATTATATTCAGTACATATCCATCCTGCACTAGGAACTATTGGTTATCCTGCACTTACTGCTAAGGGCC
>JABXJD010000267.1:225000-227500 GCA_013375575.1 Percina caprodes | reverse complement strand
GGGATTTCTCTCCTCAGTGGACAGGGGCGTGTCTCCTGCCTCCAGAGACGTATGGTGCGTTCAAATGCTGTCGGAAATATGGCAGTTAGAACCTGATGAGCTGATAATCCAACCGATTTTTATTTTATTTTTTTTATTACTTTTTAAATTTTACAAACGTGTTATACAATGTGTAAAAAATTCAGCATAATACCAAGAAAATTTTCATTTCTATCCAGGAAACATTATAATTTTACTTGGGAAAAAGAGATATGTATATAAAATAAAACATATATATAATAATAATAATAAAAATTAAAAGAATTAAATATATACATGTATTTCACCCATGTCAAAAAGTTTCCATTTCAGAAATTTGGGTTTCTTTAAATTAATTGCCAATAAAGTAACGAGGGCGGTTCCCAACAACGCTGCTCACACGTTACATTAATCATCAGCTGGAGGGGGGGGGCAATTATATAACATTTGGAGAAAAAATAAGAACTTTAAAAAGTGTAAAAAAGAGAGAAAATGTCAATAAAAGTGAATAAAATGTGAAAAGATTATATATATTTATATATATATATATATATATATATATATATATATATATATATATATATATATATATATATATATATATATATATTGGACAAAATCACAAGAAACAGTTGTTTTTTATTTTTTTATTCACGGTTCATTTCTGACATTGTTCAAGTACAAAGTTAAAATGCCTTTTTAATTAGTTCATATTCATACAAGAGTAAAATAATAATAATAATAATAATAGTGCCTTTCATTACTACGACTAACTTAAATACAGTCATTGTAACGACAAACTGGATTTATACTCCTAACAATATATTTTTCTTATTTTCAGATAAAATTTTAGCACCTTTAGAAACTCCTCGGTCCTTTTTCGTTACTCAGCCCATGAGATGAGTGTCTGCATGCGCCCAGCGTGTGTGTGTGTGTGTGTGTGTGTGTGTGTGTGTGTGTGTGTGTGTGTGTGTGTGTGTGCGTGTGTGTGTGTCAGTGTTCGTAACAGCGCATCACTCAACCTAAAAGCTGTTGCTAGGCGATCAGGAACATCATCACCGTGTCACCCATCGTTTCATCGTCTCCATTTCTCTCTGCACTCTCAAACTGACAGATTTTATTTTGAAATTACACAAAACGAGCTGAAGTTGTGTGTTTTTTGGCTTTTGCACCCAGCTGGCAGATTAATGTGTATGGAAGCTAATAAGAGACAAAAGTCTTTGAACTTTTACAGCCAATAAATACTTAATATTGAAATATTTTATTTTGAAATTACACGAAATGAGCTGAATTTCGGTGTTTTTGCACCCAGCTGGCAGATTAATGTGTATGGAAGCTAATAAGAGACAAAAGTCTTTGAATTTAAACAGCCACTAGATACTTAATATTGAAATATTTTATTTTGAAATTACATGAAATGAGCTGAATTTCTGTTTTTTTTGGCTTTTGCACCCAGCTGGCAGATTAATGTGTATGGAAGCTAATAAGAGACAAAAGTATTTGAACTTTTACAGCCAATAAATACTTAATATTGAAATATTTTATTTTGAAAATCATATCTGAATTGATATGTTCTGAATTCACCTTTCAAGTTACAATTTTTAAAAGAAAACATCAGTCAAATTTGATTTTTTTTTTTATTTTGAAAATATTCACACAGTAACATCCGGGCTACCCGGGAATCGAACCGACGTCTGATCTAAACCTGGATTTCGAAAAATATTTTTAAAGGTCACAATTTCAGATACAAAAAAAAAAAATCAATTTACAGAATTTCAGATTAAAATAAATTCAGATTGAATAAAAATATTAATTATTAATATTAAAAATTCACTCAGTAACATCACATGACACAGGCCGTGCTCTGATTGGTAGACGTCGGTTCGATTCCCGGGTAGCCCAGATGTTACTGTGTGAATATTTTCAAAATAAACAATCAAATTTTATTGATGTTTTCTTTAAAAAAATTGTAACTTAAAGTTTGAAATCTGAATTTGAGAAATATGAATCTATTTTAATCTGAAATTCTACAAGTTGATTTTTTTGTGACCATTGAAAAATATGAATTGAAATTCAGGTTTTTAAAATGGAAATTTCAAAGAGGTGAATTCAAAACAAATCAATTCAGATACATGATTTTCAAAATAAAATATTTTAATATTAAATATTTGGTGGCTGTTAAAGTTCAAAGACTCTTGTCTCTCATTAGCTTCCATACATTCAGAAAACTTTTTACGATATTAATATTTTCCAAATATTTACTTCACAATAAGACGTAACATTCAAAGATTTCATGTCTTCATCTTCAGATTTAAACAAAAGAACCCCCGTTGAATGATTTGATTTTGAATTGATTAAATATTTAAAGTCTTCCCATCATCCGCCATGTTTTTGCGCTTTTTTTATATTTTTGCTGTTTTCTTCTTTGCTTTTTAAAAAATTCGTAGCAAATAAACCTAATTTTAGATTTTATGACTTTATA
>JABXJD010000267.1:210000-212500 GCA_013375575.1 Percina caprodes | reverse complement strand
GGTCAGGGTTAGTCCAGGGTCAGGGTTAATCCAGGGTCAGGGTTAGTCCAGGGGCCATGTTTCAGATGTGAAGACAGACAGATGTGAAGACAGACAGATGTGAAGACAGATGTGAAGACAGACAGATGTGAAGACAGACGTGGAGACAGATATGAAGACAGATGTGAAGACAGATATGAAGACAGATGTGGAGACAGATGTGGAGACAGATGTGGAGACATATGTGGAGACAGATATGAAGACAGATGTGAAGACAGATGTGGAGACAGATATGAAGACAGATGTGGAGACAGATATGAAGACAGATATGAAGACAGATGTGAAGACAGACAGATGTGGAGACAGATGTGGAGACAGATGTGAAGACAGATGTGGAGACAGATGTGAAGACAGATGTGGAGACAGATGTGGAGACAGATGTGAAGACAGATGTGGAGACAGATGTGAAGACAGATGTGAAGACAGACAGATATGAAGACAGATGTGAAGACAGATATGAAGACAGATGTGAAGACAGATGTGAAGACAGATATGAAGACAGATGTGGAGACAGATATGAAGACAGATGTGGAGACAGATATGAAGACAGATATGAAGACAGATGTGGAGACAGATATGAAGACAGATATGAAGACAGATGTGAAGACAGACAGATGTGGAGACAGATGTGGAGACAGATGTGAAGACAGATGTGGAGACAGATGTGAAGACAGATGTGGAGACAGATGTGGAGACAGATGTGAAGACAGATGTGGAGACAGATGTGAAGACAGATGTGAAGACAGACAGATATGAAGACAGATGTGAAGACAGATATGAAGACAGATGTGAAGACAGATGTGAAGACAGATATGAAGACAGATGTGGAGACAGATATGAAGACAGATATGAAGACAGATGTGAAGACAGATATGAAGACAGATATGAAGACAGATGTGAAGACAGACAGATGTGAAGAGCTCTTCTCACCAAACAGGCCTTTCCGTGCGGGGTTGACGATGGAGAGGTCGTTGCAGGGGCTTCCTCCGATCACCAGATCAAACGGCCCCCACTCCTCGATCTACCCCGGTGGCATCAGGAACACAGAAACAAGGGTTAAAATCAGCTGACTTACTGGATCTACCCCCCCCCCCACGATCACTATATGATATCATCGCGATACTACAAATATTGAAATATGCTTAAAATGGCAATAATATGGTATCGTGGTATAAGTATCGTGGTATAAGTATCGTGGTATAAGTATCGTGGTGATATCGTATCGTGGTATAAGTATTGTGGTGATATCGTATCGTGGTATAAGTATCGTGATATAAGTATCGTGATGATATCGTATCGTGGTATAAGTATTGTGGTATAAGTATTGTGGTATAAGTATTGTGGTGATATCGTATCGTGGTATAAGTATTGTGGTGATATCGTATCGTGGTATAAGTATCGTGGTATAAGTATCGTGGTATAAGTATCGTAGTATAAGAATCGTAGTATAAGTATCGTAGTATAAGTATCGTGGTATAAGTATCGTAGTATAAGTATCGTAGTATAAGTATCGTGGTATAAGTATCGTGGTATAAGTATCGTAATATAAGTATCGTAGTATAAGTATCGTGGTATAAGTATCGTGGTATAAGTATCGTGGTATAAGTATCGTAGTATAAGTATCGTGGTATAAGTATCGTGATGATATGGTATCGTGGTATAAGTATCGTGATGATATGGTATCGTGGTATAAGTATCGTAGTATAAGTATCGTAGTATAAGTATCGTGGTATAAGTATCGTGGTATAAGTATCGTGGTATAAGTATCGTGGTATAAGTATCGTAGTATAAGTATCGTGGTATAAGTATCGTAGTATAAGTATCGTGGTATAAGTATCGTAGTATAAGTATCGTGGTATAAGTATCGTGGTATAAGTATCGTGGTATAAGTATCGTAGTATAAGTATCGTGGTATAAGTATCGTGGTATAAGTATCGTAGTATAAGTATCGTGGTATAAGTATCGTGGTATAAGTATCGTGGTATAAGTATCGTAGTATAAGTATCGTAGTATAAGTATCGTGGTATAAGTATCGTAGTATAAGTATCGTGGTATAAGTATCGTGGTATAAGTATCGTGGTATAAGTATCGTAGTATAAGTATCGTGGTATAAGTATCGTGATGATATGGTATCGTAGTATAAGTATCGTGGTATAAGTATCGTGGTATAAGTATCGTGGTATAAGTATCGTGGTATAAGTATCGTAGTATAAGTATCGTAGTATAAGTATCGTAGTATAAGTATCGTGGTATAAGTATCGTAGTATAAGTATCGTAGTATAAGTATCGTGGTATAAGTATCGTGGTATAAGTATCGTGGTATAAGTATCGTAGTATAAGTATCGTGGTATAAGTATCGTGGTATAAGTATCGTGGTATAAGTATCGTAGTATAAGTATCGTAGTATAAGTATCGTAGTATAAGTATCGTGGTATAAGTATCGTAGTATAAGTATCGTGGT
>JABXJD010000267.1:200000-205000 GCA_013375575.1 Percina caprodes | reverse complement strand
CCGGGACCCGCACATGTAGCAGTTCCACGGGTCTTCTTTGATGGCCGCCGCCGCCGAGCCGGCGCCGACCAGCAGGTCCACACACTCCACACAGAAGCACCTGCACGCACACACACACAGACACACACATACATGCATGCACGCACACGCACACACACACATACATGCATGCACGCACATGCATACGCACACAGGTACGCACGCACACACATACATGCATACGCACACAGGTACTCACGCACACACAGACACACACACAGACACACACACAAATGCACACACACATATTTTATTTTATTATATATTATGCTAGCACATATGTCTCATAGTGTCTAATAAAGGTGCTACTATATTAATAATTACATATATTACTATATTAATAATTACATATATTACTATATTAATAATTACATATATTACTATATTAATTATTACATATATTACTATATTAATAATTACATATATTACTATATTAATTATATTCATATATTACTATATTAATATATTACTATATTACTATATTAATAATTACATAGATTTGTATTTACTGAGATTATTAATGAGTTATTTTGCACCATTGAGGCTAATGAAGCCCGTTCATAAGCTCTGAGAAGCGTGTCTCATGCTCATACCGACCTGCAGCAGTTGTTGTTGCCACACATGAGCACCTCCCTGCCCCCGCAGCAGATGGTGCAGTAGGACTGGTAGCCGTCGTCGTCGTACTGGTAGGCGCACTCCAGGAACGAGTTCTGCAGAAAGGAAGGAAGCAGGGCAGATGGGAGGAGAGGGCAGATGGGAGGAGAGGGCCGATGGGAGGAGAGGGCAGATGGGAGGAGAGGGCAGATGGGAGGAGAGGGCAGATGGGAGGAGAGGGCCGATGGGAGGAGAGGGCAGATGGGAGGAGAGGGCAGATGGGAGGAGAGGGCAGATGTGAGTCACCTGCTCAGATTTACACCGTATACGGCATCACTGTCATACTCCAGGAAATAATCAAGTTTTCTCATTATGAACAATAACAGAAGATGGAAATCATCTCAGAAACGTTGTAGCTTCTATGCTAACGTTAGCTCAGAACACCATTCAACTGACAGCCTTTGTTGTGTTTGATGCTAACTTGTAGCTAAGCTAGCAGTGAACCAGCTTGGTTAAGTAGGTCCATTTATACTGTGTTGACATATTATTATGTGTGTGTGTGTGAGTGTGTGTGTGTGAGAGTGTGTGTGAGCGTGTGAGTGTATGTGTGAGAGTGAGTGTGTGTGTGAGAGTGAGCGTGTGTGTGTGTGCGTGTGAGTGTGTGTGTATGTGTGAGAGTGTGTGTGAGAGTGTGTGTGTGTGAGTGTGTGTGTGTGAGAGTGTGTCTGTGCATGTATGTGTATATATATGTGTGTGTGTGTGTGTGTGTGCTGCCAGGTCTCCTCTGCTGTTGTACACCCTGTTTGATGTCTGTCTGATCTATGGTTGATTGATGCACACACACACACACACACACACACACACACACACACACACACACACACACACACACACACACACACACAAACCGTAACGGTTCTGGTGGTTGATTAACACACATATGTGCTGATTAGTTCTCCTAACGGGCCGGGTGGGTATCGCACCGCCATGAGTCCGTGACCCTAATGTCTGGTTACTCCACATTCTTATTATATCATAATCAGGGAGTTAGTAGTAGGGAGTACATGGAGTACATGGTGTACAGGGTGTACATGGTGTACATGGTGTACATGGTGTACATGATGTACATGGTGTACATGGTGTACATGATGTACATGGTGTACATGATGTACATGGTGTACATGGTGTACAGGGTGTACATGATGTACATGGTGTACATGATGTACATGGTGTACATGATGTACATGATGTACATGGTGTACATGGTGTACATGATGTACATGGTGTACATGGTGTACATGATGTACATGGTGTACATGGTGTACACCATGTACACCATGTACACCATGTACACCCTGTACATCATGTACATCATGTACATGGTGTACATGATGTACATGGTGTACATGGTGTACAGGGTGTACATGATGTACATGGTGTACATGGTGTACAGGGTGTACATGATGTACATGGTGTACATGATGTACATGGTGTACATGATGTACATGATGTACATGGTGTACATGGTGTACAGGGGAGTTGCATATGGAGTGGTTTGGGGTCCTTCTGTGAGTAATTTTGGGGTAGTAATATCATATTTTGCCCTAGTGATGGTAAGTGTGACCCAAGCAGCATCCAGATGATGGAAGGCTTCTCACTTTGCAGCCCTGACACATTGCTCCGAAGAAGAGAGGATGCTCCAGGGACACGTTGAGGCTTCCACAGGAGATGCAGATATCTGAAAACACACACATCATCACAATATTACAGGTAACCCTCATGTTGTCCTCATGTTGTCCTCATGTTGTCCCCATGTTGCCCTCATGTTGTCCCCATGTTGCCCTCATGTTGTCCTCATGTTGTCCTGTATCAATGTTCTTATAACATGGTGGACAGACTATGCAACGCCATCACTAACAGGGACGTTGTAGAGCGTCCTCTGGTGGACAGACTATGCAACGCCATCACTAACAGGGACGTTGTAGAGCGTCCTCTGGTGGACAGACTATGCAACGCCATCACTAACAGGGACGTTGTAGAGCGTCCTCTGGTGGACAGACTATGCAACGCCATCACTAACAGGGACGTTGTAGAGCGTCCTCTGGTGGACAGACTATGCAACGCCATCACTAACAGGGACGTTGTAGAGCGTCCTCTGGTGGACAGACTATGCAACACCATCACTAACGGGGACGTTGTAGAGCGTCCTCTGGTGGACAGACTATGCAACACCATCACTAACGGGGACGTTGTAGAGCGTCCTCTGGTGGACAGACTATGCAACGCCATCACTAACAGGGACGCTGTAGAGCGTCCTCTGGTGGACAGACTATGTAACGCCATCACTAACAGGGATGTTGTAGAGCGTCCTCTGGTGGACAGCGTCCTCTGGTGGACAGACTATGCAACGCCATCACTAACAGGGACGTTGTAGAGCGTCCTCTGGAGGACAGACTATGTAACGCCATCACTAACAGGGATGTTGTAGAGCGTCCTCTGGTGGACAGCGTCCTCTGGTGGACAGACTATGCAACGCCATCACTAACAGGGACGTTGTAGAGCGTCCTCTGGAGGACAGACTATGCAACGCCATCACTAACAGGGACGTTGTAGAGCGTCCTCTGGTGGACAGACTATGCAACGCCATCACTAACAGGGACGTTGTAGAGCGTCCTCTGGTGGACAGACTATGCAACGTCATCACTAACAGGGACGTTGTAGAGCGTCCTCTGGAGGACAGACTATGCAACGCCATCACTAACAGGGACGTTGTAGAGCGTCCTCTGGTGGACAGACTATGCAACACCATCACTCATAACATGGTTGACCGTTTATTTGCCATAAATGATTCTGATGAATTAATATTTTTTTTAAATAAATAAATAAAATCGGCCGTCATAAATGCCGATACCGATAGATCGGGAAATGCCGATAAATCGGCCGATATATCGGCCGATATATCGGTCGGGCTCGGCTCTATATCCAGTAAACCTTGTGTAAAAAACATTTAAAATATTAAAGGATGAATGCTTAATAAAACCTTTTACCTTCTATGTTCCTGGTCTTCTTTTTGACCTCACAGATGAGTCTCTCTGCAGAAAAAAACCCAAAACACACATCAACACCATTCTGATACCAGTACACCACAACAACTAAGTCTCTAGTCTAAGTCTCTAAGTCTCTGAGTCTAAGTCTCTAAGTCTCTGAGTCTCTGAGTCTCTGAGTCTAAGTCTCTAAGTCTCTAGTCTAAGTCTCTAAGTCTCTGAGTCTCTGAGTCTCTGAGTCTAAGTCTCTAAGTCTCTAGTCTAAGTCTCTAGTCTAAGTCTCTAAGTCTCTGAGTCTAAGTCTCTAAGTCTCTAGTCTAAGTCTCTAAGTCTCTGAGTCTAAGTCTCTAAGTCTCTGAGTCTAAGTCTCTAAGTCTCTAGTCTAAGTCTCTAAGTCTCTGAGTCTAAGTCTCTAAGTCTCTGAGTCTCTGAGTCTCTGAGTCTAAGTCTAAGTCTCTAAGTCTCTGAGTCTAAGTCTCTAAGTCTCTAAGTCTAAGTCTCTAAGTCTCTAAGTCTCTAAGTCTAAGTCTCTGAGTCTAAGTCTATATATAATATTGAGGGCATTTTGGACATTTGTAGGATCCTTTCTGAAATAAGAGTGTGTATTTTTACCTCTGGTCCCTTCGTCGATGACCTCTCTGATCTTGGCTTTTTCAGCAGAGTTCTTGCGTGGTTTCTTGGCGGGTGGGGGCGTGTACGCTGCCTCGGGTTCCCCCCACATCTCTGGGTACACTTCCTTATATGGATTTTGTTCCTCTGTGGAGAACAGTGGTCTTTAATATCATATGGGAGTCACGACGACGGTGATGTTGCATATCATATCATATTGTAACATAGCATAGCATATCATAGCATATCATAGCATATCATAGCATATCATAGCATAACATATCATATTGTAACATAGCATAGCATAGCATATCATAGCATAACATATCATATCATAGCATATCACAGCATAGCATAGCATAGCATATCATATCGTAACATAGCATAGCATATCATAGCATATCATAGCATATCATATCATAGCATATGATAGCATAGCATATCATAGCATATCATATCATAGCATATCATATCACAGCATATCATATCATATCACAGCATAGCATAGCATATCATATCATATCATAGCATATCATAGCATATCATATCGTAACATAGCATAGCATATCATAGCATATCACATCATAGCATATCATATCATAGCATATCATATCATAGCATATCATAGCATATCATATCGTAACATAGCATAGCATATCATAGCATATCATATCATAGCATATCATAGCATATCATATCATAGCATAGCATATC
>JABXJD010000267.1:195000-197500 GCA_013375575.1 Percina caprodes | reverse complement strand
GTTCATGTGTTCATGTGTTCGTATGTTTGTGTGTTCATGTGTTCGTATGTTTGTGTGTTCTGTGTTCTGTGTTCATGTGTTCTGTGTTCATGTATTCATGTGTTCATATGTTCATGTGTTCATGTGTTCATATGTTCATGTGTTCATGTGTTCTGTGTTCTGTGTTCATGTGTTCATGTGTTCTGTGTTCATGTGTTCAGTGTTCTGTGTTCATGTGTTCATGTGTTCATGTGTTTATGTGTTTGTGTGTTCTGTGTTCGTATGTTCTGTGTTCATGTGTTCTGTGTTCATGTGTTCTGTGTTCATGTGTTCATGTGTTCATCTGTTCATGTGTTCATGTGTTCTGTGTTCATGTGTTCTGTGGTCATGTGTTCATGTGTTCTGTGTTCATGTGGTCATGTGTTCATGTGTTCTGTGTTCATGTGTTCATGTGTTCTGTGTTCGTATGTTCTGTGTTCATGTGTTCATGTGTTCTGTGTTCATGTGTTCATGTGTTCATGTGTTCATGTGTTCTGTATTACGTGATTAAGACTAAGCATCAGCCAGAGAACCCGAGGTGGACCCACATGGGCCCACTGGTAGGATGTGGGCTCAGCTCCATGAACACCTCCACACATGCTAATGCAGATCTGGTTTCATAAGAAACCGATGAGTAAGACATGATCTTTCAGACCTGCACATCTTTCTGTTGGTGCTTTAAAGCTGGATTTCATCCAGAGAGAAACGCAGTAAGTTCAGCAGCAGAAATACAATTACCAGCCCTCGTAAATGAGTCACCTGCAGAGCCTCGAAGATGGCTTTCCGGTACATGGACTGCTTGTTGTAGGTGGGCTGGTGGAAGGCCGATGAGAAGGAGCTCAGAAGCATCAGCTTCTCCACACACACCTGCAAAACAAACAAGGTCTCATGAAAAATAATAACAGAAATTATTGGAGAAACACTAGTTAAAAAGAGTCCCAACAAGTCCTCGAATCCTTAATTAAGGTCAGTGTGTGAGCCACAGGAAGAACGAGTCTTTTTAGGAAAGATGTCTCAAAAGGAAAAGGGCTTTTGAATTTATATTAAATTAAATTAAGTTAAATTAAATTAAATTAAATTAAATTAAATTAAATTAAATTAAATTAAATTAAATTAAATTAAATTAAATTAAATAATAAAGCACATTGTACCAGTATTGGATCATTTTATTTGGGGGTCCCTCTATAAAAGATCTCACCACAGAGAACTTCCCGTCTCCGAACCACATGACCCAGCGAGTCCCGTCTGCAGCTCGACTTCGGCCGCTCATCAACCAGGACACGATCCTGCCGGGCCACCAGGAGAACCCTCGCAGCTTCCCGAAGACCAGGACCCCGATGCCGAAACCCCGACCATCCTGTCGGCGCAAAAAACCACAAGTCCAGTTCACATCTCCACATATAACATATAAATGAGGTTTATGGACCATAAATTCCAAAAATAACTGTAATAATAAAGTTAATAATTCAGTGTCACGTGGTGCTAGACGTTAAAAAAGTGACAAAGATTGATAAAAAGGGACAAAAGTGTTGAAAAATGGGATAAAAGCGTAAGAAAATGTAAAAAAATCAATAAAAAGCATCAATAAAAGTGATTTCAGTGCTGACGGGAAGACGAGGGTTAACCTTCTTACCTGGTACTCTATCTCCCTGGGGGGGGGCCTTTCTCCCCTGGCTACCGGCTCTGGTGTCACGGCAACCGTAGGCGAGGCGGGGCTGTTTGTTGTTGTGAATGGGGGCGGGGCTTGCTGACTCCTCTTTTGAAAGTCGCCCTCTGATAGGTCGTCCATCATGTTCATCTCGGCCTCTCGGTACGCACGCGCTCCGCCTGCCGGGCAACACCACATGTTACACCATCTCATTGATATTTGTTTTTATTTATAACCTTTTCTTACCTTTTTTTCCTTCCTTGAATTATTGAGACTAAAATTAAAGGAATGGATGTTGATGATAATCACAGACTGGAATATGTCAACTTTTACTCTCAATACTATTTCAAAACACTTCAATTTGGTTTCAAATGCTATAAAATTGAATAAGACGCCCCAAAATTAATGAAAGTAGAGATTTGTACTTGGCAAAGAGCGTTGAGGACAACATGAGGACAACATGAGGACAACATGGGGACAACATGAGGACAACATGAGGGCAACATGAGGACAACATGAAGACAACATGAGGACAATATGCAGACAACATGAGGACAATATGCAGACAACATGGGGGCAACATGAGGACAACATGAGGACAATATGAGGACAACATGAAGATAACATGAGGACAACATGAAGACAACATAAGAACAATATGCAGACAACATGAGGACAACATGAGGACAACATGAGGACAACATAAGGACAATATGAGGACAACATGAAGGGTTAAATGCCAGACTTGACCTAATCCTTTTCTCAGAGTCAGAGGAATGAGGGGGCGGGTGTGTGTGTGTGTGTGTGGGGGTGTGGGGGTCTGTCTTCACTGCA
>JABXJD010000267.1:187500-190000 GCA_013375575.1 Percina caprodes | reverse complement strand
TCTCTTTTTTTGTTTTAAATGTATTTTAGTGTCTTTTATTGACATTGTCACACACCAGCGTCGTCTTCTTTTTCTGAGTTTTTTTGTGGATTTTTCCCCAAATTTGTTAAGTTTTTTTTTTTTTTACATTTGTCACTTTTTTTTGCCATTTTTCTAACTTTTTTCAACATCTTTCCGCATTTCTGCCATTTTCTTTCACATATTTCTCTCTTTTTTACACTTTTTTTAGAAGTTATTTTACCGACTGTTCTCCAAATGCTATAAAACTGACATTTCTTCACATTTTGTTTCACATTTTAGTCACTTTTATTTGTCATAATTGTTGATATTTGTCTTTTTTTGACTTTGTTTTTAACATTTGTCACTTTTTTTTCACATTTCAGCCACTTTTATTGACATTTGTCATTTACTTTGAAAGAACCTTTTTGTAAATGGGTCGTATCCGAGCGGCAGCCACCGGGACGGTTAACAACAAAGCATTCATTTCCTCACACACACACACACACACACTCTCACTCTGCAACACGTAGAAAAGAAAATGACTTACAGGCCGGACACGGCAGCTCTGCAGCTGCAACCCTTCCTCCCTGGCTCTCTTTCTCTCTGTCATTTCCTCGTCTCTCTCTCTCTCTCTCTCTCTCTCTCCTCTCTCTCTCCTCCTTCACTTCTTCCTCTCTGTCTGTCTGCACGGCTGAACTCGCCCTTAAGTCTTCTTTACCCTCTCCCTCTCCCTCGCTGTGATTGGCCACAACAGTGAAGTGTGTGATTTACTGGCTGTTCACCTAACAGATGTTAGGTGAACAGCACGCTCACATGCACGCTCACATGCACGCTCACATGCACGCTCACATGCACAGCGAGCTGGGGTGTTGAGTTTTGTCTGGTAGCCCCGGGGGTTTTAACCCTCGTGTTGTCTCCCGAGTCAAAAACTGACAAATATTTGACATTTTTGTCCCTTTTTCAGACTTCCTTTAGTCTCCACGACCACCACCTCACTAGTTTTATACTTTCTGGAATTCATGGTCAATAACCCTCATTTATATAGAATTATACCTGATATTAACCCTCATTTATATAGAATTATACCTGATATTAACCCTCATTTATATAGAATTATACCTGATATTAACCCTCATTTATATAGAATTATACCTGATATTAACCCTCATTTATATAGAATTATACCTGATATTAACCCTCATTTATATAGAATTATACCTGATATTAACCCTCATTTATATAGAATTATACCTAATATTAACCCTCATTTATATAGAATTATACCTAATATTAACCCTCATTTATATAGAATTATACCTGATATTAACCCTCATTTATATAGAATTATACCTGATATTAACCCTCATTTATATAGAATTATACCTAATATTAACCCTCATTTATATAGAATTATACCTGATATTAACCCTCATTTATATAGAATTATACCTGATATTAACCCTCCTAGCCCTAAGGCCATTTTTACAGTTCATTGTCCGTCTGGATTTATTTTATAAAAAAGCTTGTAAAACACCAACCCTGTTGTCTACTGTCAAGATATGAACATCATTTTTTTCAGGACAAACTGGGTTATTAGAATATTTGGGCTGCAGTGAGCTCACCTGCATGTTAAAAATGGTTATAGGACCTTAAAGACAAATAAATAAACAAAACGGAACATGAATCTTCCAGATATGTATTGATATCACACACAGATCAATAAAACCTAAGCCATTTTACTCTCTAAAACACTTCTCATATGTCTTGGGAGTCACATTGTGAAGAAATAATCATTATAACTTATACAGTTGACAAAATACATGCATTTTTTCAAAGAAAGTCAAGGCGCTTTTGCCCTCATGACATTTACTTATGCCAATAATCAACATAATAATGTCATATTTATTGATATTACACCCACAGCAATGCTACACAAGCAATTGTGTGTCTAAAACAGTTCTCCTATTGGCCTTCCATACAACCGTTTGCCTTCCATACAGCCTTTTGGCCTTCCATACGCTTTGGGTGACGTTGTCTCCCATATGGGCATGCACCCCATATATGGAGTCCTTGACTTCCGTACACAAAGGACGGACGGCGCTAGCGGCAGAATTGAGCGAAACGCGATGAATTATGGACAGAAAGTGGATAAATCTTGGATGTAAAGGTATGGATTTAATGCTCAACAAACCCCAAAAAGGCAGAAGTTCCAGGCTGGATAGAAAATCACCTGTAGAGGCTAGAAGGACCCGAAAAGACCTCCGTAACCACTAACTCGTTAGGTTTTAGCCACAATTTTCGGCGAGTTTCTATGTGTTATGGATGGTTAATGATTGAACTATGAATCAGAGGTGCTTTTTAGGCTCGTGGGCGAGTCTCTCGGGTTCAGAGGGTTAACCCTCATTTATATAGAATTATACCTAATATTAACCCTCATTTATATAGAATTATACCTAATATTAACCCTCATTTATATAGAATTATACCTGATATTAACCCT
>JABXJD010000267.1:175000-182500 GCA_013375575.1 Percina caprodes | reverse complement strand
GTGTATATGTATTGATATTTTCACTTTATTATGTGTGTATATTTATTGATATTTTGACTTTATTATGTGTGTATATGTATTGATATTTTGACTTTATTATGTATTGATATTTTGACTTTGCAGCAGTGATATTATATCTTGAATCAATAAGTTCCACTTTAATAACTATCTTGCAGGATTCACTTCATTTTTGAAATAGTACAAATAATCTTAATCTTTATGACTGGTCTCTCCTTTTATTAGAGGAAAATGAACATTGAACAAAAGAACAAAGCATCAATCTACACATCCAAGAAAAGCTAGACCCCATATATATATATATATATATATATATATATATATATATATATATATATATATATATATATATATAGAGATAATTAGACTTTTACAGCATATATTGTAGGACACAAATAAGGAAAAATTAAAATATAATGATCTTTTAATCCAGTTTATTATGACCGAGGTGTGTACTTCTGATGGGCTCCAAAGAGAGTAAAAGAATCCACGCGAGTGTATTAATAATTACCCAGTATATATATATATATATACATATATATATATATATATATATATATATATATATGTATGTGTGTAAATATGTGTATAATTTGACAGCGACCTGTTTCTCTCCCACCTCCATCTTCCAGCGGCTGAGCCATTCTTCTCTCTGTCTCCTGCTGATGTAGTACGGATCTCCAGCCTGGAACGTCACCCTGGGGACCGGCCTCCTCCGCAGCCTGCCAGCCTCCCCCTGCACACACACACACACACACGCACGCACGCACGGACACACGCACGCACGCACGCACGCACGCACGCACACCACACACACGCACGCACACGCACGCACACACGCACGCACGGACACACGCACACACACACACACACACGCACGCACGCACGCACGCACACACGCGCACACACACACACACACACACACACACACACACACACACACACACGGTGGATGCAGGAAAACCACAGATGAGATGTAGAGGACGACTTAAATTGAGGACAGCGAGATTAATGAAGGTGCAATAATAAGTTAAAGTCCAATAAGTACTTTATTAAGCTGTATGACTGTGTCTCAGCCCCCCCCCACCCCCCCACTACAGCACGTGATGACGGTGCTATGTGCACGAGTCGGCTCATAGAGACACAGCACGTCCTCTTTTTCACCTTTATGAGGCAAAAAGATGGCGGGTGGTCAAAAAAGTTAATTAAATTAATAGAAACTAGAGCCAATTTTGTCAAATGTAAAGAGTAGAAAGTACCAATATTTGTGTTAAAATGTAAGGAGTTAAAGTAAAATATCTGAAAAACCTACTTGAGTACAGTAAGAAAGTATTTGTACTTCATGTCTGCTGGTAACGTAGTTTTCTTACCTCTCGGGGGGAGTCGCAGTTTCTGTCGTCCGGCTCGTCTGCAGGAGCAAAGTTACAGGAAATGACCCATTAGTAGAGACTTAACGAGCGGCTTAACGAGGTAAAGTCATGGTTTTCATCCATATTTAAAGTCCAAATCCCCTCAGACACTGCAAGCTGGAAGGTATCTGACTATTAAAATAATTTCAGGTAAACCGACAAAATCTCTTTTTTCATAAATTAGCTGCTGTGTCCTTAATTACAGGCTTCTGGACATAAAGCAGATATATTAATGAATATATTAATGTATATTTAGGCAAAGTTATAGTAACCCTCATATTGTTATTATATGTTGTCCCCATGTTGTCCTCATCTGGTCCTCATGTTGTCCATTATCAATGTTCTTTTTAATTACAAATCTCTACTTTCATTCATTTTGGGGCGTCTAATTCAATTTTATATTTGAACATTGAACAAAAGCGTCAAGTGTTGAAAAAATAGACAAAAAAGAGGACATGGACAACATGAGGACAACATGAGGACAACATGAGGACAACATGAGGGCAACATGAGGACAACATGGGGACAACATGAGGGCAACATGAAGACAACATGAGGACAACATGAAGACAACATGAGGGCAACATGAGGACAACATGGGGACAACATGAGGACAACATGAAGACAACATGAGGGCAACATGGGGACAACATGAAGATAACATGAAGACAACATGAAGACAACATGAGGACAACATGAGGGCAACATGGGGACAACATGAAGATAACATGAAGACAACATGAAGACAACATGAGGACAACATGAGGGCAACATGGGGACAACATGAAGATAACATGAAGACAACATGAAGACAACATGAGGACAACATGAGGGCAACATGGGGACAACATGAGGGCAACATGAGGGCAACATGAGGACAACATGAGGACAACATGAGGGCAACATGAAGACAACATGAGGGCAACATGAGGGCAACATGAGGACAACATGAGGACAACATGGGGACAACATGAGGGCAACATGAAGACAACATGAGGGCAACATGAGGGCAACATGAGGACAACATGAGGACAACATGGGGACAACATGAGGACAACATGAGGGCAACATGAGGACAACATGGGGACGACATGAGGACAACATGAGGGCAACATGAGGACAACATGGGGACAACATGAGGGCAACATGAGGGCAACATGAAGACAACATGGGGACAACATGAGGACAACATGAAGACAACATGAGGACAACATGGGGACAACATGAGGACAACATGAGGACAACATGAGGGCAACATGGGGACAACATGAGGACAACATGAGGACAACATGGGGACAACATGAGGACAACATGAAGACAACATGAGGACAACATGGGGACAACATGAAGACAACATGAAGACAACATGAGGACAACATGAGGGCAACATGGGGACAACATGAAGACAACATGAAGACAACATGAAGACAACATGAGGACAACATGAGGGCAACATGGGGACAACATGAGGGCAACATGAAGACAACATGAGGGCAACATGAGGGCAACATGAGGACAACATGGGGACAACATGAGGACAACATGAGGGCAACATGAGGACAACATGGGGACAACATGAGGGCAACATGAAGACAACATGAGGACAACATGGGGACAACATGAGGACAACATGAAGACAACATGAGGACAACATGAGGGCAACATGGGGACAACATGGGGACAACATGAGGACAACATGAGGGCAACATGAGGACAACATGGGGACAACATGAGGGCAACATGAAGACAACATGAGGACAACATGAAGACAACATGAGGACAACATGAGGGCAACATGGGGACAACATGGGGACAACATGAGGACAACATGAAGACAACATGAGGACAACATGGGGACAACATGAGGACAACATGAGGACAACATGGGGACAACATGAAGACAACATGAGGACAACATGAGGGCAACATGGGGACAACATGAAGACAACATGAGGACAACATGAGGACAACATGAGGACAACATGAGGACAACATGAAGACAACATGAGGACAACATGAAGACAACATGAGGACAACATGGGGACAACATGGGGGTAATATTGACAGGATATTACATCTATACCCTTATTCTTCTCGGGCTGCTCTAGTTTCCTCCGGCCACGCCTCTTGCGGGGGGAGGGGGGGGGCTCCGGGTCCTCGGGCGGGGTCGGGGGGGCGTTTGCACAGGGGTCAGAGGTCGCCATCTCCTGGGAAACAGACGGAGAACAGTCTAGGTCTGAGAAAAGTGCTGCTGGCCTCGTCTGGACTCATCAAAGGACTCCACACACACACACACACACACACACACACACACACACACACACACACACACACACACACACACACACACACACACACACACACACAAAGAGCTACTGTAATACTAGCACATACCTATTAGTCTGCCCTTGTTAGCACAGGTACGTCCAGCAGTGTGTGTCTGCATTGGCTCAGTATAATAAGCTCCCCAAGCTCCAATTAACACGCGCACACACACACACACACACACACACACACACAGACACACACACACACACGAGATGAGATGGGGATTGCTATTGATGTCGTTAACAGCCTTAATGACTAATGAGCACATGTGGTTAACATTACTTGTGCTGAATGGTGCTAAAATGACATATAATGTAAAATAAGTCTATTATATTAGTATTATTGTATTATTGTATTATTGTATTATTATATTATTGTATTATTATATTATTGTATTATTATATTATTGTATTATTGTATGTATTTTTCTAGCCAATGTATTGTGATTATACTGCAAAATATTGAGATGACAGACCTGAAACTTTGTGTTTTTCTGGGTCAAAATTTCAACATTTTGATGTTTTTTTCTACACTTTAACGTTTTTTTAATAGATTTTTTTTCAAATCTTTTGTCACTTTTTCTAATGTTTCTCTCTCTCACATTTTTCCAAATTTTTGTCACTTATTTTTAACGAGTTTTGTCTCCTTTGGCAATATTTCCGATTTTTTTTGTTGATGTTTTTCAACGTTTAAGAAAAAACTTTTTCCACAATTTTTTTGTCACTTTTCTTATATTTTTGTAGATTTTTTAACAAGTTTTTTGTCACTTTTTCTGATGTGTTTCTCCTCTCACATATTTTCCCAATTTTTGTCACTTATTTTTAACGAGTTTTGTCACATTTGGCAATTTTTCAGATTTTTTGTCACTTTTTCAGCATTTAAAAACATGTTTTTGTTGATTTTTTTCCTGCGCGTTAAGCTTTTTACAACATTTGTCACTTTTTTCAACGTTCTTTTGTGATTTCTCAGTACATGGAGGGTTACGTATCCACTGAAACTATCCTGTATTATGTTATTATATTATGTAATATCACGTATACTTCGCCTGTCTCTAATCCAAAGCTGTATCCGTTAGCTCAGTAGCTTTAACGATGATGACGTTTCCGCTCTGGATGCCAGCAGGGTTTAGGTGTGTGTCGCTGACAGGCCAACATTTTACAGATGGGTAGTTAATAAGTGGAGAGCAGGGGTGACTGTCAAGCTCAAAGGCTGTGCTAATGCTAGCTAGCGCTAACAAGCACACAAAGGCTCTAACGAGCAGGTGAGAAAGCCAATTAAAAGTCAGAGAACACAAAAGGTGAGTGAAAGGGCCTCAGGACACACATTACAACACGACACACACTTCTAACACTGGCACAAGGCTTTGATACATGGGGGTTGTGCCCATAACATCCACCTACAAGCAAAAATGTACATTTTGCTTGAATGTGTGCTTGTTCCTTTGTAAAATAATAAGATAGCTACGAGCATTGCAAAGTGGTTTAAAGTTTATGCAGCATCAAGCTCTAAAAGGCAGCTGATGTTTCCAGTCTGCATACAGATGAGCTCTTCTCATTTCATTTGTGTGTTTTAATTAACAATAATGCACTTTATTACGCAGCTAGCAGCATAAAATGCTTTGATAATTCATTTTTTGTGTGTTTTAATTAACAAAAATGCATTTTATTACAGCGCTAGCTGCAAAAAATTCTTTGATAATTGTTAACGGCTTTACATAAAAACAAGATTATTACTAAATCTCTATCAACTGTCATTAAAAGTGTGTTTTAATGTTGAAATCATTAGCCGAGAAGCTGTGTTCACTTGACGTTGGGACAACACATTGAGAAATGAACCGCTGAAACTAAAGTGAAATGGAAAGATACAAAAAAGATATTTCCATTTATAGCATACAGTCATCCATTAATCTCAATAAACTGCAGGAAACATAAAATACACAACACATTCAAACTAAATAAATCAAAGCAGTCAACTAAATTCAACCACTTAAGTCAAGTTGTTGAAATCAGTGTAAAACTCGCTATGTAAAAAGCTTTGAAAATATTAATTCACACCTAAATGCTGCAATAAATTAGCTCACATGAATATTAAAACTGTTATGTATGATTTAACCAAGATGGAAGTCTCTTTAACGTTAAATTAAAACGAGTGCACGGGTACCAGAGTCTATCTTGAGCCCTTGATGTGAACAAATGGTCTTAACATTCATTGTTTTAGCCCGAAAATGAAATTAAAGCTGCATTAAGCAATGTTTTACCAAAACATTACGAGGCAACAAGACTGACTACAGCTAACTTTTAAGCAAACAACTGACTACTTACACATTCAGCAGAAAAGAGGAATCTGGACTTGCAGTCATCTTTTTGGCCACATGTTGAATGTAAAATCAAATCAGCTCCTGAGAAAATGTCTTTGCATTGCTATATGTTCGACGTTCTTCAGCCACTTCGCCTCTCCCGCCATTTTGCGCCAAACAGGAAGTGTACAACCAGCGTGTTTGAGCGGGTTGTACACTTCCTTTTGTGAGAGCAGGTGCGTTTGTTGGGTTTCATTTGGCCGGTGGAGCAGAACTACGACGGCTGCAGGCGGCAGACTACAGGGTTGATTCCCATGCACACTCCTTTGATTTAATGTGACTATTATATATGTATATATATATATTGCTTAATGCAGCTTCAAAGTTGTATTAAGAGAATTTGACACATCAAAGTGTAAGATATTGCATTTGACAGCAGGCAGTGTCTCCTGCGAGCATGCGTGGGTTATGTTGTCTTTCATCTTTTCAAACTCAAGCACTTCCTCTTTTCTCAGCATCGAACCTTGATCTTGAATGACAGACGGGTGGAAAGTCCCTGACTCTACCGACTTGGAAATAAAGCTGTGTGTATGTGCACGGTGTAGTAATCCAACCACGTTGGATGAAAACTATGATGATGCAATATGGGGGGCTGCAGAGAGGAGAGGATGTAGGAAACAATACTGCACCAAAAATACAATATCAATGCTTTGATAATTCAAGATCTGTGTGTTTTTACTACTAATAATGCACTTCATAACACAGCTGGCGGCAGAAAATTAGTTGATAATTCAAGATTTTTATGTTTTTACTAATAATAATGCACTTTATAACACAGCTGGCGGCAGAAAATGCTTTTATAATTCATTTTTTTCTGTTATGTTTTTCTTTGATGATGCAGTAGGGGATGCTGAATAGGAAACAGGATGATGCAAACAATACAACAATAATGCACCAAAAACCATCAAATATGCAACACTTTGACCTAATAAGTAATTCATGGTATGCCAAACTGTATTATAGCTGTTTCCAGTATCAGTGTGACTGAGGGTAACGCATATGTTTTGTTTTTTATTAGTTATTATTAGTAGTTTAGGTGAGAGTCCTTATCTGACTCTCAAGTGAGAGGGGTGAGGATTCTCACCTGACTCTCTGGTGAGAGGGGTGAGGACTCTCACCTGACTCTCAAGTGAGGGGTGAGGACTCTCACCTGACTCTCTGATGAGAGGGGTGAGGACTCTCACCTGACTCTCTGGTGAGAGGGGTGAGGACACTCACCTGACTCTCAAGTGAGGGGTGAGGACTCTCACCTGACTCTGGTGAGAGGGGTGAGGACTCTCACCTGACTCTCAGGTGAGGGGTGAGGACTCTCACCTGACTCTCAAGTGAGAGGGGTGAGGACTCTCACCTGACTCTCAGGTGAGAGGGGTGAGACCTCTGTGAAGTCCT
>JABXJD010000267.1:167500-170000 GCA_013375575.1 Percina caprodes | reverse complement strand
TTATCTGATATTAAATGTTTTTATCTGAATTATCTGATATTAAATGTTTTTATCTGATATTAAATGTTTTTATCTGAATTATCTGATATTAAATGTTTTTATCTGATATTAAATGTTTTTATCTGAATTATCTGATATTAAATGTTTTTATCTGAATTACGTGATATTAAATTAAAAATGAATCACGGAAACTGTTCGATGGAATTTCATGAATATCGACTCAAAGGAAAAGATTTCTCTTTTTGCTGAATAATTAATGAGTTGATAAGTTTTAGGTCATTTAATGGTTGCAACCCGCCACAAAACGCAGAAGAAGAAGTTGTAGTTCATGTCCCCCAGTATGTCCTCTCTGTCTCACACATGGGGGGGGGGCAACAAAGACAGATGGACGTGGACGGACGAGGAGACGAGAGACTTTCTGGATTTAATTGATCAGGAACTCGTGAAGGAAATGGCCGACAAAGGTTAGGACAAGCCGTGGGACGTCCTGGGAGACAATGGAAGACGCTCAGACAGAGAGACATGTCTCAGAAAGAGTCTTGCAGCGGTGCCGGGGGGGCAATAAAAGACAAGCTGCATCTGCATCGTCATAGCGATGTGTTGATAGCGTTGTTGTTGTCTTATTATAGTTCGATATGTCTCTACCAGCTGGAACATGAGCTCTATTACAACTCATAGTGGTCATGTGATGTTGTCCCATAGTGATCATGTGATGTTGTCCCATAGTGATCATGTGATGTTGTCCCATAGTGATCATGTGATGTTGTCCCATAGTGATCATGTGATGTTGTCCCATAGTGATCATGTGATGTTGTCCCATATTGATCATGTGATGTTGTCCCATATTGATCATGTGATGTCGTCCCATAGTGGTCATGTGATGTTGTCCCATAGTGATCATGTGATGTTGTCCCATAGTGATCATGTGATGTTGTCCCATAGTGATCATGTGATGTTGTCCCATATTGATCATGTGATGTCATCCCATAGTGATCATGTGATGTCATCCCATAGTGATCATGTGATGTTGTCCCATATTGATCATGTGATGTTGTCCCATAGTGATCATGTGATGTTGTCCCATAGTGATCATGTGATGTTGTCCCATATTGATCATGTGATGTTGTCCCATATTGATCATGTGATGTTGTCCCATAGTGATCATGTGATGTTGTCCCATAGTGATCATGTGATGTTGTCCCATAGTGATCATGTGATGGTTGTCCCATATTGATCATGTGATGTTGTCCCATAGTGATCATGTGATGTTGTCCCATAGTGGTCATGTGATGTTGTCCCATATGGATCATGTGATGTTGTCCCATAGTGATCATGTGATGGTAGACGGGAGCCATTTTGCATTTATGTTTTTAACTTTTTATTAAGTTTTTGTCCTTTTTTTCAAAGTTTAGCGCTTTTTTTTAACGTTTAACACTACGTAACACTAACTTATTAACTTTAGTTTTAGCTATTTTTGGAATTTATGGTCAATAAACCTCATTTATAAGAAATTATACCTAATGTTTGAGTTAGAAAAGCAGAAATTAGGAATTATTGAGACTAAAATTAAAGGAATGGATGTTGATGATAATCACAGACTGGAATATGTCAACTTTTACTCTCAATACTATTTCAAAAACACTTCAATTTGGTTTCAAATGCTATAAAATTGAATAAGACGCCCCAAAATTAATGAAAGTAGAGATTTGTACTTGGCAAAGAGCGTTGGTGGAGTTTGTATCGGCGTTAAAGACGTTGGATGGAAACACAACCTCATCATTTATTATCAGGAGATGTTTTGCCAAACTTCAGATAACTGGAAGGACAGTGGACGGAGACGTGGACGGAGACATGGACGGAGACATGGACGGAGACGTAGCTCCTGGACTATAAAGGCCAACAACAGCCTATAAATACAGGACTCACAGGAAGCAGCTGTTTGCGTTTCCTTCCAGGACGACCCACTCTGCGCTTGGTGCGGGGGCTCGCTGGTGTCCCCTCCTCTGGACTGTCATGGTCTGCTCCGTCTTCATTCTGGACAACAACAGAAAGGCAACATCAGACACTGAATCAGACAAAAGAGACTTAAACCTTGACCTTAGTGGTCCCTAATACTGTATCTGAGGTCTCTTTATAGAGACCTTAGTGGTCCCTAATACTGTATCTGAAGTCTCTTTATATAGACCTTAGTGGTCCCCTAATACTGTATCTGAAGTCTCTTTTATATAGACCTTAGTGGTCCCTAATACTGTATCTGAAGTCTCTTTATATAGACCTTAGTGGTCCCTAATACTGTATCTGAAGTCTCTTTATAGAGACCTTAGTGGTCCCCTAATACTGTATCTGAAGTCTCTTTATATAGACCTTAGTGGTCCCTAATACTGTATCTGAAGTCTCTTTATAGAGACCTTAGTGGTCCCCTAATACTGGATCTGAAGTCTCTTTATATAGACCTTAGTGGTCCCCTAATACTGGATCTGAAGTCTCTTTATATAGACCT
>JABXJD010000267.1:150000-160000 GCA_013375575.1 Percina caprodes | reverse complement strand
TAGCTCAATACTCAATACTATGTATACATGAGGACAGGATGGGGACAACATGAGGACAACATGAGGACAACATGAGGACAACATGAGGACAACATGAAGACAACATGAGGACAACATGAGGACAACATGAGGACAACATGAGGGCAACATGGGGACAACATGGGGACAACATGAGGACAACATGAGGACAACATGAGGGCAACATGAGGGCAACATGGGGACAACATGAGGACAACATGAGGACAACATGAGGGCAACATGAGGACAACATGAGGACAACATGAGGACAACATGAAGACAACATGGGGACAACATGAGGACAACATGAGGGCAACATGAGGGCAACATGGGGACAACATGAGGACAACATGAGGGCAACATGGGGACAACATGAGGACAACATGAGGACAACATGAGGGCAACATGAGGACAACATGAGGGCAACATGAGGACAACATGAGGACAACATGAGGACAACATGAGGGCAACATGAAGACAACATGAGGACAACATGAGGACAACATGAAGACAACATGAGGACAACATGAGGACAACATGAGGACAGCATGAGGACAACATGAGGGTTAAAAAGACAGGGGTGGAAACTTTGCAGAAATGGGTGTACAGTCTCCCCCTCCAAGTTCTGCACATGTAGGTCTCACACACACACACACACACACACACACACACACACACACACACACACACACACACACACACACACACACACACACACACACACACACACACACACACACACACACACACACACACACACACACACACACACACACACACACACACACACACACACACACACACACACACACACACACACACACGCGTTAATATCAGCCGGGAGTCCGAGGCCTGCAGGGTGGAGGAGGAGAAAGAGTTGCGCAGAGAAAAAGCTTCACACATGTGTCAAGGTAATGAGAGCAGGCCACACAGGAAAGGGAAGTCGGGGTTTCTCTACACAATAAAAGCATCAAATATATAGTCTTTCATGTCTTATTTGTTGACCTTAAATAGCTCATATCTGTTAACATGTGAATCAATATCCATAAAGTCTTGTTTAATTGACAGTTATTATTGTTAAGAGACTTAAAGCAACAGTAGACTTAACTTTAACTTAACTTCTCTTATATTTAACTTTAATAGTAGTACTTTTACCCATGTATAATATGTAATATAATATAATATATGTGTACTGTATGTATTATACAATATGTATAACTTAATATTACATTATATGTTATAATATGTCATATAATATAGTAATTGTTATGGTGTTATGTAAATATGTCATTTTACTTTTTAGGGTGATTTGTTACGATCTGTCCAGGGCAGGGCTGCCCAATGGGGGGCCCGCGGGCCCAGTCTGGGCCGCCAGCATCTGACAGGCTGCTTATTCTCCTTTTATTTTGAAAGTAACGACTATGAAATGAAAGATTCTGGGAAGTTAAAAGAAATCTGAGTTCAAACGTCCTTTAAAAAATGACTATATCTGAAATATGAGTTTAAATATGTGTGTATATGTGTGTGTAAATGTGTATATATGTGTATATATGTGTGTATATGTGTGTGTAAATGTGTATACATGTGTGTATATGTGTGTATATGTGTGATATATGTGTGTGTAAATGTGTATATATGTGTGTATATGTGTATATATGTGTGACATATGTGTGTATATGTGTGATATATGTGTGTATATGTGTGTGTAAATGTGTATACATGTGTGTATATGTGTATATATGTGTGTATATGTGTGTATATGTGTGATATATGTGTGTATATGTGTGTATATGTGTGTGTGTAAATGTGTATATATGTGTATATGTGTGTATATGTGTGATATATGTGTATATATATGTGTATATGTGTGTATATGTATATGTGTGTGTATGTATGTATGTGTGTATATGTGTGTATATGTGTGTATGTGTGTGTATATGTGTGTATATATGTGTGTATATGAGTGATATATGTGTGTGTATGTTCAATTCAATTTTCAATTCAATTTTATTTATAGTATCAATTCATAACAAGAGTTATCTCAAGACACTTTACAGATAGAGTAGGTCTAGACCAGATAGAGCAGGTCTAGACCAGATAGAGTACTTCTAGACCAGATAGAGCAGGTCTAGACCAGATAGAGCAGGTCTAGACCAGATAGAGTAGTTCTAGACCAGATAGAGCAGGTCTAGACCAGATAGAGCAGGTCTAGACCAGATAGAGTAGTTCTAGACCAGATAGAGCAGGTCTAGACCAGATAGAGCAGGTCTAGACCTGATAGAGTAGTTCTAGACCAGATAGAGCAGGTCTAGACCAGATAGAGCAGGTCTAGACCAGATAGAGCAGGTCTAGACCACACTATAATTTACAAGGACCCAACAGTTCTAGTAGTTTCCTCCAGAGCAAGCAACAGTGGGACAGTGGCGAGGAAAAACTTCCTTTTAGGAAGAAACCTCAGACAGACCCAGACCCAGAACCAGAACCAGACCCAGACCCAGACCCAGACCCAGACTCTTGGTGGGCGGTGTCTGACGACCGGTTGGGGTTAGAATGAAGAGTGGCAATAACAGTCACAGAAAAGATAAGAGTTTGTAGTAGTTCTTTGTAGTAGTTCATGGCTTAGCAGGACACTGTGCAGCATTACAAGGCCCAGCAGGACGTAGCAGGATGAACACGGCATCACAGGACGTGTAGCGGGACCATGGCTACAGCTGCTACCATGATGATGGAGCCTTCCTGATCCGAGGGAACATGCTGTGTTGTGTGTATATGAGTGATATATATTTGTGTATATGTGTGTATATGTGTGTATATGAGTGATATATGTGTGTGTATGTGTGTATATGAGTGATATATATTTGTGTATATGTGTGTATATGTGTGTATATGAGTGATATATGTGTGTGTATGTGTGTATATGAGTGATATATATTTGTGTATATGTGTGTATATGTGTGTATATGAGTGATATATGTGTGTATACATGTGTGTGTATGTGTGTATATGAGTGATATATGTGTGTGTATGTGTGTATATGAGTGATATATATTTGTGTATATGTGTGTATATGTGTGTATATGAGTGATATATGTGTGTATATATGTGTGTGTATGTGTGTATATGAGTGATATATGTGTGTGTATGTGTGTATATGAGTGATATATATTTGTGTATATGTGTGTATATGTGTGTATATGAGTGTGTATGTGTGTATATGTATATATGTGTGTATATGAGTGATATACGTGTGTATGTGTGTGTATATGTGTGTATATGTGTGTGTATATATGTGTGTATATGTGTATATATGTGTGTATGTGTGTATATGTGTGTATATGTGTGTGTATATATATGTGTGTATATGAGTGATATACGTGTGTATGTGTGTGTATATGTGTGTATATGTGTGTGTATACATGTGTATATATGTGTGTATGTGTGTATATGTGTGTATATGTGTGTGTATATATGTGTGTATATGAGTGATATACGTGTGTATGTGTGTGTATATGTGTGTATATGTGTGTGTATACATGTGTATATATGTGTGTATGTGTGTATATGTGTGTATATGTGTGTGTATATATGTGTGTATATGAGTGATATACGTGTGTATGTGTGTGTATATGTGTGTATATGTGTGTGTATATGTGTGTGTATACATGTGTATATATGTGTGTATGTGTGTATATGTGTGTATATGTGTGTGTATATATGTGTGTATATGTGTGTATATGTGTATATATGTGTGTATGTGTGTATATGTGTATGTAGATAGATATTTATTGATCCCAAAAAAATGGGAAATTATGAATCTAAAAACACTTCAATTTGGTTTCAAATGCTATAAAATTGAATAAGACGCCCCAAAATTAATGAAAGTAGAGATTTGTACTTGGCAAAGAGCGTTGTGTGGAATCAATCATGTTATTTTGGGGAATTAAAGGAACATTGATATAGGACAACGGGTCAATTTGACCCGAGAACATGAGGGTTAAGATTTTTATTTTGAAAGTCTACGCCGGAAGTGTCGTAGTTTTCCCCAAAGACAGTCAAGTTTTCCCGGTAGCTTGACAGCTTTATGACAATTAATATTGGGAGCGACCTCACGCGGCCTTTACCGTACGCCTCTCATAAACGGCGTATAATCCCGGTGGGGGCGAGGGGGCAGTCGGTGAGAGACACGTGCCTGCGCGTGTAGCCCCGATAAGCTTTACTGGGTCAGGTGAAAACACACACGGGGGCGCGTTTCAAACCGAATGCACTCGTTAACCTCAGCAGGCGCGTACCCGCCAGCTCGCTCTCCGCGGAGGCGACGGTTACGCGCGCTGATGTGTCTGGCTGCATCTGCTGGAAGGAGAGGACGGTGCGCTCCGGTTTAACGTTACCGGGTGTCGGGACCCCGCGGACAACCCCCACTCGGTCCATACCGGGTGTCCGGTTGGTTTTCCTCAGAACTCACCGAGTTCACGCGCGCCGTGCACGACCCGCTCTTCGTGCGCACATCATCTGCTAAAACCAACGGAACCGACGGTTTTGGGTCCGGAGCGCGCAACCGATGACTTTAAGAGATGACTGTAGCTCAACTTAACGGCTGCCGGTGCGCGTTCACGAGCCAAAATGTAATGTATATATTTACCGTATCGTCCGTCCCTCGGGCACACGGACCGTGACGGTCGTCGCGCTCTCTCTCTCTCTCCCTCCTCGCGCTCTACCGGGTCTTCTCTCTCCCTCCTCGCGCTCTACCGGGTCTTCTCTCTCCCTCCTCGCGCTCTACCGGGTCTTCTCGCTCTCACCCACCGGCCTGCGCGCTCGCTCTCTCACGAGCCGCAGAGGCTGCCGCACCGGAGAGAAGTTTCTGCCGGGTCCTAAAGTCTCCAGCGTCGACTCAGCACGCTCACGCTCACGTGTGCACTCACACACGCACGTGCACGCACAAGCACGTAAGACAGGTGCAGAAGTATACAGACTTTAAACTATATATATATATATATATATATATATATATATATATATATATATATATATATATATATATATAAATATATATATATATATATATATATATATATATATAAATATATATATATATATATATATATATATTTTTAGTTTTATAGTTTTATAACATTTGGAGAAAAAACTATTAGTAAAAGAACTTGAAAAATGTTTAAAAAAAGTAGAAAAATGAGTTTTCCACCCAGTTTACGTACAAAGAGCTCCTTTTTCCTACGTTCCTGAATGCAACACATGGAGCCGTTTTCTTGCTTGGGGGGTCAGTTTCTTCCAGAATACTCCAGAAACATAGGAAACGCAGTACATGTAGTATCAGAGGAGTACACTATACTCCAGAGACATAGGAAACGCAGTACATGTAGTATCAGAGGAGTACACTATACTCCAGAGACATAGGAAACGCAGTACATGTAGTATCAGAGGAGTACACTATACTCCAGAGACATAGGAAACGCAGTACATGTAGTATCAGAGGAGTACACTATACTCCAGAGACATAGGAAACGCAGTACATGTAGTATCAGAGGAGTACACTATACTCCAGAGACATAGGAAACGCAGTACATGTAGTATCAGAGGAGTACACTATACTCCAGAGACATAGGAAACACAGTACATGTAGTATCAGAGGAGTACACTATACTCCAGAGACATAGGAAACGCAGTACATGTAGTATCAGAGGAGTACACTATACTCCAGAGACATAGGAAACGCAGTACATGTAGTATCAGAGGAGTACACTATACTCCAGAGACATAGGAAACGCAGTACATGTAGTATCAGAGGAGTACACTATACTCCAGAGACATAGGAAACGCAGTACATGTAGTATCAGAGGAGTACACTATACTCCAGAGACATAGGAAACGCAGTACATGTAGTATCAGAGGAGTACACTATACTCCAGAGACATAGGAAACGCAGTACATGTAGTATCAGGAGTACACTATACTCCAGAAACGCAGTACATATAGTATCAGAGGAGTACACTATACTCCAGAGACATAGGAAACGCAGTACATGTAGTATCAGAGGAGTACACTATACTCCAGAGACATAGGAAACGCAGTACATGTAATATCAGAGGAGTACACTATACTCCAGAGACATAGGAAACGCAGTACATGTAGTATCAGAGGAGTACACTATACTCCAGAGACATAGGAAACGCAGTACATGTAGTATCAGAGGAGTACACTATACTCCAGAGACATAGGAAACGCAGTACATGTAATATCAGAGGAGTACACTATACTCCAGAGACATAGGAAACGCAGTACATGTAGTACCAGAGGAGTACACTATACTCCAGAGACATAGGAAACGCAGTACATGTAGTATCAGGAGTACACTATACTCCAGAAACATAGTACATGTAGTATCAGGAGTACACTATACTCCAGAAACATAGTACATGTAGTATCAGGAGTACACTATACTCCAGAAACATAGTACATGTAGTATCAGGAGTACACTATACTCCAGAAACATAGTACATGTAGTATCAAGAGTACACTATACTCCAGAAACATAGTACATGTAGTATCAGGAGAACACTATACTCCAGAAACATAGTACATGTAGTATCAGGAGTACACTATACTCCAGAAACATAGTACATGTAGTATCAGGAGTACACTATACTCCAGAAACATAGTACATGTAGTATCAGGAGTACACTATACTCCAGAAACATAGTACATGTAGTATCAAGAGTACACTATACTCCAGAAACATAGTACATGTAGTATCAGGAGAACACTATACTCCAGAAACATAGTACATGTAGTATCAAGAGTACACTATACTCCAGAAACATAGTACATGTAGTATCAGGAGTACACTATACTCCAGAAACATAGTACATGTAGTATCCGGAGTACACTATACTCCAGAAACATAGTACATGTAGTATCAGGAGTACACTATACTCCAGAAACATAGTACATGTAGTATCAGGAGAACACTATACTCCAGAAACATAGTACATGTAGTATCAAGAGTACACTATACTCCAGAAACATAGTACATGTAGTATCAGGAGAACACTATATTCCAGAAACATAGTACATATAGTATCAAGAGTACACTATACTCCAGAAACATAGTACATGTAGTATCCGGAGTACACTATACTCCAGAAACATAGTACATGTAGTATCCGGAGTACACTATACTCCAGAAACATAGTACATGTAGTATCAGAGGAGTACACTATACTCCAGAAACATAGTACATGTAGTATCAGGAGTACACTATACTCCAGAAACATAGTACATGTAGTATCAGGAGTACACTATACTCCAGAAACATAGTACATGTAGTATCAGGAGTACACTATACTCCAGAAACATAGTACATGTAGTATCAGGAGTACACTATACTCCAGAAACATAGTACATGTAGTATCAGGAGAACACTATACTCCAGAAACATAGTACATGTAGTATCAGGAGTACACTATACTCCAGAAACATAGTACATGTAGTATCAGGAGTACACTATACTCAGAAACATAGTACATGTAGTATCAGGAGAACACTATACTCCAGAAACATAGTACATGTAGTATCAGAGGAGTACACTATACTCAGAAACATAGTACATGTAGTATCAGGAGTACACTATACTCCAGAAACATAGTACATGTAGTATCAGGAGTACACTATACTCAGAAACATAGTACATGTAGTATCAGGAGAACACTATACTCCAGAAACATAGTACATGTAGTATCAGAGGAGTACACTATACTCCAGAAACATAGTACATGTAGTATCAGGAGTACACTATACTCCAGAAACATAGTACATGTAGTATCAGGAGTACACTATACTCCAGAAACATAGTACATGTAGTATCAGGAGTACACTATACTCCAGAAACATAGTACATGTAGTATCAGGAGTACACTATACTCCAGAAACATAGTACATGTAGTATCAGGAGAACACTATACTCCAGAAACATAGTACATGTAGTATCAGAGGAGTACACTATACTCCAGAAACATAGTACATGTATTATCAGGAGTACACTATACTCCAGAAACATAGTACATGTAGTATCAGGAGTACACTATACTCCAGAAACATAGTACATGTAGTATCAGGAGTACACTATACTCAGAAACATAGTACATGTAGTATCAGGAGTACACTATACTCCAGAAACATAGTACATGTAGTATCAGGAGAACACTATACTCCAGAAACATAGTACATGTAGTATCAGAGGAGTACACTATACTCCAGAAACATAGTACATGTAGTATCAGGAGTACACTATACTCCAGAAACATAGTACATGTAGTATCAGGAGTACACTATACTCCAGAAACATAGTACATGTAGTATCAGGAGTACACTATACTCCAGAAACATAGTACATGTAGTATCAGGAGTACACTATACTCCAGAAACATAGTACATGTAGTATCAGGAGTACACTATACTCCAGAAACATAGTACATGTAGTATCAGGAGTACACTATACTCCAGAAACATAGTACATGTAGTATCAGGAGTACACTATACTCCAGAAACATAGTACATGTAGTATCAGGAGAACACTATACTCCAGAAACATAGTACATGTAGTATCAGAGAGTACACTATACTCCAGAAACATAGTACATGTAGTATCAGGAGTACACTATACTCCAGAAACATAGTACATGTAGTATCAGAGTACACTATACTCCAGAAACATAGTACATGTAGTATCAGGAGAACACTATACTCCAGAAACATAGTACATGTAGTATCAGAGGAGTACACTATACTCCAGAAACATAGTACATGTAGTATCAGGAGTACACTATACTCCAGAAACATAGTACATGTAGTATCAGGAGTACACTATACTCCAGAAACATAGTACATGTAGTATCAGGAGTACACTATACTCCAGAAACATAGTACATGTAGTATCAGGAGTACACTATACTCCAGAAACATAGTACATGTAGTATCAGGAGAACACTATACTCCAGAAACATAGTACATGTAGTATCAGAGGAGTACACTATACTCCAGAAACATAGTACATGTATTATCAGAGTACACTATACTCCAGAAACATAGTACATGTAGTATCAGGAGTACACTATACTCCAGAAACATAGTACATGTAGTATCAGGAGTACACTATACTCCAGAAACATAGTACATGTAGTATCAGGAGTACACTATACTCCAGAAACATAGTACATGTAGTATCAGGAGAACACTATACTCCAGAAACATAGTACATGTAGTATCAGAGGAGTACACTATACTCCAGAAACATAGTACATGTAGTATCAGGAGTACACTATACTCCAGAAACATAGTACATGTAGTATCAGGAGTACACTATACTCCAGAAACATAGTACATGTAGTATCAGGAGTACACTATACTCCAGAAACATAGTACATGTAGTATCAGGAGTACACTATACTCCAGAAACATAGTACATGTAGTATCAGGAGTACACTATACTCCAGAAACATAGTACATGTAGTATCAGGAGTACACTATACTCCAGAAACATAGTACATGTAGTATCAGGAGAACACTATACTCCAGAAACATAGTACATGTAGTATCAGAGGAGTACACTATACTCCAGAAACATAGTACATGTAGTATCAGGAGTACACTATACTCCAGAAACATAGTACATGTAGTATCAGGAGTACACTATACTCCAGAAACATAGTACATGTAGTATCAGGAGTACACTATACTCCAGAAACATAGTACATGTAGTATCAGGAGTACACTATACTCCAGAAACATAGTACATGTAGTATCAGGAGTACACTATACTCCAGAAACATAGTACATGTAGTATCAGGAGTACACTATACTCCAGAAACATAGTACATGTAGTATCAGGAGTACACTATACTCCAGAAACATAGTACATGTAGTATCAGGAGTGACCTCTGGAGGAAGGTCAATAAATCAGGTTAATGAA
>JABXJD010000267.1:100000-125000 GCA_013375575.1 Percina caprodes | reverse complement strand
CAAATTCAATGAAAGTAGTGAACTGTGGTTGTGTGTGTGTGTCTGTGTGTGTGTGTGTGTGTGTGTGTGTGTGTGTGTGTGTGTGTGTGTGTGTGTGTACCTCTATGTCTCAGGGTGTCCCACAGAGGAACCTCAAGAAAGGAGAGTCTAGCAGAGGGACACAAAGAAGAGAATAGTTTATTCATTGTGTAGACAACATTAAAAAAGGTACACACACTCACACACACTCAGTGGGGTACACACTCAGTGTGGTACACACACTCACACACACTCAGTGGGGTACACACACTCACACACACTCAGTGGGGTACACACTCAGTGTGGTACACACACTCACACACACTCAGTGGGGTACACACACTCACACACACTCAGTGGGGTACACACTCAGTGTGGTACACACACTCACACACACTCAGTGTGGTACACACACTCACACACACTCAGTGGGGTACACACACTCACACACACACTCACTCACACTCAGTGGGGTACACACACTCACACACACACACTCAGTGGGGCAAACAAACTCACACACACTCAGTGGGGTACACACACTCACTCACTCACTCACACACACACACACACACACACACACACACACACACACACACACACACACACACACACACACACACTCAGTGGCACACACACTCACACACACACACACTCAGTGGTGTACACACACTCAGTGCGGTACACACACACACACACACACACACACTCTCTCTCGTCTTCCTTCTCGTTCTCTCCATCATTCTGTTCCAGCTTCATGCTGCACGACCTCGTTACCATCAGCTGTTAGTTATTCTCACTGTCAGACAGCACAGAGTGTGTGTGTGTGTGTGTGTGTCTGTCTCTGTGTGTGTCTGTCTCTGTGTGTGTTATTTATACATATAAGCTGCAACATTAGACACTGACATTGTTGAAATATAGCATATATATATATATATATATATATATATATATATATATATATATATATATATATATATATAAAAACACTTTTGTTGTCCATAGCTCAATGTTTTTGTTGCTTTTCAAAATAAAATATTACTTTTTGTTTCTCCGTCTTCGTTGTTTTGTCACTTTTTCAACATTTCAGCCAGTTTCTCCGGTAGTTTTTTCATAGTTTTTGTCACTTTTCCCAATATTTTTTACGCTTTTTCCCCAATATTTTGTCACCTTGTTGACCTCCCATACCCAATACTATTATACTACCTTATAGAAGTAGTAGTAGTAATAGAATATATTATACTATTTATAAGTAATACTGCTTTTACAAATGCTATAAAATTGAATAAGACGCCCCAAAATGAATGAAAGTAGAGATTTGTACTTGGCAAAGAGCGTTGTGTGGAATCAATCATGTTATTTTGGGAATTAAAAAGAACATTGATATAGGCAACCGGGTTAGTTTGACCCGAGCCAACATGCGGGTTAAACAGACCCGAGTCAAAGCTGGTTTTAACTCGGTGACGTGACTTCAGGGAAGCGGGTGACATCTGAGCGGCCATGTTGCAGAAAAGTTGAGCTCCCCGTTCAGCTTGTTCCCCGAATGAAAGAGTCCCTGAACGCACCACACTCGGCTAACATTCCCCCTGAGTCCCATAACCCCCCCAACTAGGACCGGAGCAGTCCGCTGTTAGTGGCGGGGATTAATCCCGGTAACGGGCTGCCAAACGGGGCTCGCGCTACTCACCGGGACTCTTTTCTGCAGGTACTCGAGGCCAAATACGAGACTTTCTTCTTTCTTCTGATATCCGCTTCCGGTTCCCGTCGTGTTTTGGGGTTTTAATGATCTCGTGCGTTCCCGTTATTTATTTCCGTAGTGAACCATGTTGCACCCCCCCCACACACACACACACACACACACACACCGCTGCTGCTGCGGCTGTATTTTTGAAAGAAAGTCACTCCTCTCTCCCCGGGTCCTGCCCCTCTCCCCGGTCTGTCCTGCCCCCTCACGGGTCCTGCCCCCTCCCGGGGCCCTGCCCCCTCCCCGGTCTCCCCCGGTGACACTGCTCGGTGTGTGCCGCTGGTGTCCAGTGTTACTTTTATATGTTGAAATACTTTATTATTCCAATAAGCATCTGCACACTGCAGGTCCGACGATGGTCCCGGGGGGGGGGACGGGGGGGGGCGGGGCTTCAGTTTCCCGGTCTTTGACGTAAAGAAGTTGGAGAAACACTGATTTACGCAACATTAGAAACAAAAATCACAATAAGTCCCCAACCCGGACCTGGTGGACCTGGTGGACCTGGTGGACCTGGTGGACCTGGTGGACTTGGTGGACTTTCCCTGCTCGCGTCACACCGGCACATCAAAGGGAAACCCCAATCAGCGTCGTCATGGTTACGCTAAAAGATCAATGACACTCAGAGATAAAAGCTCCGCCATCAGGAACCGGATCCGATTGGTCACAGACCGCCGATAGTAATCATATCATCTATATATATATATATATATATATATATATATACATATATATATACACATATATACATGTATACATCTACATATATACATATATACACAGTGTGTGGTATTTCTCTGATATTGCTGCGTTCCTTCAGGGGGGGGGACGATGTGGACGCTGCGTCTCCAGCTGGTTTTCATCGCTGTTTTCCTGCAGGTAGGAAATGAAAATGACTCTGTGTATTTACTGGAGCTGTCTGTAGACTTAGACTCTATTTTATAATATTCTCTTTATTAATAATCTCTTATTAATAATCTCTTATTAATCCGTTTGGGAGAAAATAATAATTGATAAAAGAACTTGTGTGTGACAAATGTAGAAAAATGTCATTAAAATGTGAAAAAATGTCAAAAATTAAATAAAAAATAAATTTAAAAAAATTACTAAAATGTGAAAAAATGCCGAAAAAAGTGACAAGTGTCCAAAAAAAAAAAAAAAAAAACTTTAAAAATTTTGGGGAAAAACCCACAAAAATCTCTAAAGGGACGAAAAAGACGACAAACGTTGATGAAAGGCTTTTATTTTGAAGGGTTACATGTTTCTTTTATATATTTTTTTATGTTTTTTTCTGTTTCTCTGATTTTTTTCTGTCTCTTATTAATATTAATTACTTCTCAGAACATTAGTGTCCTTAAAGGTTGATTTTTCTGAATATTTTGAATTATTAAAATAATAAATCCATTTATTTTCCAAGGTGCCGGGTGGTTTTCCAGCTTGTCTAATTGTGGGCTCTGTAGCCAACTGTGGCTCTCAGAACCTGGTCTGGGTCCCTCCTCTGCCCCCCCACATCACCCACCTGTACCTGGAGCTGAACCGCATCCGTGAGATCAACTCCACGTCCCTGTCAGGCCTGCAGGATCTGCAGGAGCTGGACCTCGGAGGACAGCGTGTCCGTCTCATGATCAGGGACAACGCCTTCAGGGGACAAAGACGCCTGAGACGCCTCGTCCTCGGCTTCAACGTCGGCCTCCAACTGGACCCGCGGGCCTTTGTGGGACTCTCCGGTTTGCAGAGTCTCTACCTGGACTACTGCTCCCTTCAAGACTCCATCCTGCAGGAGGACTATCTGGAGCCACTGTCCTCCTTAGAGACCCTGGACCTCTTTGGAAACCACATCCGGAGACTCCAGCCTGCCATGTTCTTTGCGAATATGACGAATTTGAAAGTTTTGAATCTGAAATTGAACAATATTGAGCGAATATGTGAGTCTGATCTTGTTGGTTTTCATGGAAAGAACTTCAAGCTTCTGAACTTGGACTCTGTCCATCTGTCCCTCATGTCCAAGAGACACTTTGACTGGGAGACATGTGGGAATCCCTTCAGAGGAATGTCCTTTCAGACCCTGGACCTGTCCAGCATCGGGTTCAACGCGGGTCACTATAAGAAGCTTTTCACAGCCATTAAGGGGACGAAGATCTCCCAAATCAAGCTGTCAGGACACATAGGGAAAGGGTTTTCATTCAATAATGTCCCTGATCCAGACCAGACCATGTTTCAGGGTCTGAATGACTCATCGATCCACACTCTGGACCTGTCTAAAAACAGGATATTTGCATTGCAACAGGGGGTTTTCAGTGTGTTGAAAGAAGTCGTAGTCATCGATGTTTCCCAGAACAACGTGAACCAGATCCACAGAAACGCATTCGAAGGTCTTCAGGGACACCTAGAAACCCTGAACCTGTCCCACAACCTGCTCGGGGAAATCCATTCTTACACCTTTGCATCTCTGACAAACCTGCGAGTGTTGGACTTGTCTTATAATCACATCGGTGTCCTGGGTGTTGGGTCCTTTGGGGGACTTCCCAAATTAAAAGCCTTGCACCTGACGGGGAATTCTCTCCGAAACCTGGGTGTCCCCGCGTCCCTCCCCAGCTTAGACCGTCTCCTGTTGGACGACAACAAGCTCTCATCAGTCAGCGGACTCACAACCTTCGCACCTAACATCACACATCTGAATATTCAGGACAACAGACTGACAATCCTGGGGGACATGTTCCTGCTGGACCACCTCCAGCACCTGTCCCACGGAGGGAACCCCGTCAGGTGGTGCTCGCTCGGGGGACAACTGTCCAATGTCCAAATCCTGGATCTCCACAGCAGCTCTCTGCAGTCCATGTGGTCCCAGGGGATATGCCTGGATCTGTTTGACGGTCTGGGACATGTGACTGGTCTCAACGTGAGCTCCAACGCGCTGACGTCCCTTCCTTTGGGGGTCTTTAGGGGTCTCACCTCGGTGGTGGACATGGACCTGTCCTCCAACCGCCTGACGTACCTCCCGCCGGACGTGTTCCCCAAAAGTCTCAAAGTCCTCAACCTGTCCAACAACTTCCTGGCCTCCCCCGACCCCCCCGCCTTCCGCTCTCTCAGGGCCCTGGACCTGAGGGGGAACCGGTTCCACTGCAGCTCCGAGCTGCAGGGCTTCCTGACGTGGCTGAAGGAGACCGATGTGGTCTTCCTGAGTCCGGCTGACGAGCTCAGGTGTGACTTTCCGTCTGATTTCTATGACGTTCCTCTCGTTAGGTTCGCCGACGCGCTGAAGAGCACGAGGGGTTAAACCCGAAGGACACGTCTTAAAAAGAAGGGATGTCCCTCAGGGGGACACCAGGAGGATCACAGGGAACTAACGCCGTCCTCCCGGGAAACAACAGGACATAAATGTGACATTTTCGTCCCAATTTTATGGAAATCATGGTCAATAACCTTCATTTATATAGAATTATACCTGATATTAACCCTCATTTATATAGAATTATACCTGATATTAACCCTCATTTATATAGAATTATACCTGATATTAACCCTCATTTATATAGAATTATACCTGATATTAACCCTCATTTATATAGAATTATACCTAATATTAACCCTCATTTATATAGAATTATACCTGATATTAACCCTCATTTATATAGAATTATAATAATATTAGAGTAAAAAAACAGAAATTATGAATTATTATGACTAATAGTTAAGATCAGAGGAATGAAAGAGGAAGGAATCCATTTTTGGGTATGTGTGTGTGTGTGTGTGTGTGCACACACACACACACACACACACACACAGAGACAGACACACACACACACAGACAGACACACAGACACACACACACACACACAGACACACACACACACACAGACAGACACACACACACACACACAGACACACACACACACACACACACACACACACACACAGCTGTAATGGGTCATGATGAGGATGTTTCCTCCTCTTCCAGCAGAGGGCAGCAGCCCAGTTAGAAAAACATTAAATAATATAATAAAATAATAAAATAAATTTAATAAAATGCTTGGTGTGTTTTTTTATAAAGATTAGGCCTATTATTATTTATTTATTATTATTATTATTATTATTAGTTCCAGGATACGAACCCCAGACCTTTGCATCGAGAGAGAGTGTGTGTGTGTGTGTGTGTGTGTGTGTGTGTGTGTGTGTGTGTGTGTGTGTGTGTGTGTGTGTGTGTGTGTGTGTGTCTCTGTGTGTGTGTGTGTGTCTCTGTGTGTGTGTCTCTGTGTGTGTGTGTTTGGGTCTCTGTGTGTGTGTGTGTGTGTGTCTCTGTGTGTGTGTGTGTGTGTGTCTCTGTGTGTGTGTGTGTGTCTCTGTGTGTGTGTGTGTGTGTGTGTCTCTGTGTGTGTGTGTGTGTGTGTGTGTGTGTGTGTGTGTGTGTAGACCAGAAAGAAAAGCTTCAGGGATCCCATCCATCCATCTTCATCCATCCATCCATCCATCTTCATCCGCTTATCCGGTATCGGGTCGCGGGGGCAGCAGCTCCAGCAGGGGACCCCAAACTTTCCTTTCCCGAGCCACATCAACCAGCTCCGACTGGGGGATCCCGAGGCGTTCCCAGGCCAGGTTGGAGATATAATCTCTCCACCTAGTCCTGGGTCTTCCCCAAGGCCTCCTCCCATCTGGACGTGCCTGGACCACCTCCCTAGGGAGGCGCCCAGGAGGCATCCTCACCAGATGCCCGAACCACCTCAACTGGCTCCTTTCGACGTAAAGGAGCAGCGGCTCTCCTCCGAGCTCCTCTCGGATGACTGAGCTTCTCACCCTATCTCTAAGGGAGACGCCAGCCCCCCTCCTGAGGAAACCCATTTCGGCCGCTTGTACCCTGGATCTGGTTCTTTCGGTCATGACCCAGCCTTCATGACCATAGGTGAGGGTAGGGACAAAAACTGACCGGTAAATCGAGAGCTTTGCCTTCTGGCTCAGCTCCCTTTTTGTCACAACAGTGCGATAAACTGAATGTAGTACCACACCGGCTGCTCCGATTCTCTGACCAATCTCACGCTCCATGGTCCCCTCACTCGCTAACAAGACCCCAAGGTACTTAAACTCCTTCACTTGGGGTAAGGACTCACTCCCCACCTGAAGAAAGCACTCCATCGGTTTCCTGCTGAGAACCACGGCCTCAGATTTAGAGGTGCTGATCCTCATCCCAGCCGCTTCACACTCAGCTGCAAACCGATCCAGTGAGTGCTGAAGGTCCCAGACCGATGACGCCATCAGACCACATCATCTGCAAAAAGCAGCGATGAGATCCCGAGCCCACCGAACTGCAACCCCTCCCCGCCCCGACTACGCCTCGATATCCTGTCCATAAATATTATAAACAGGATTGGTGCCAAAGCGCAGCCCTGGCGGAGGCCAACCCTCCAGAACCTGGAACGAGTCCGACTTACTGCCGAGAACCCGGACACAGCTCTCGCTTTGGTCATACAGAGATTGGATGGCCCTAAGAAGAGACCCCCTCACCCCATACTCCCGCAGCACCTCCCACAGTGTCTCCCGGGGGACCCGGTCATACGCCTTCTCCAGATCCACAAAACACATGTAGACTGGTTGGGCATACTCCCAGGCCCCCTCCAAGATCCTTGCTAGAGTGAAGATCTGATCCGTTGTTCCACGGCCAGGACGGAATCCACATTGTTCCTCTTCAATCCGAGGTTCGACTATCGGCCGAACCCTCCTTTCCAGCACCCTGGAGTAGACTCTACCAGGGAGGCTGAGAAGTGTGATACCCCTGTAATTGGCACACACCCTCTGGTCCCCCTTTTGAAGAGGGGAACCACCACCCCGGTCTGCCACTCCTTAGGCACCGTCCCAGACCTCCACGCAATGTTAAAGAGGCGTGTCAACCAAGACAGCCCCCCCACACCCAGAGCTTTCAGCATTTCTGGACGGATCTCATCAATCCCTGGGGCTTTGCCGCTGTGGAGTTGTTTGACTACCTCAGAGACCTCCACCAGGGACACTGACGACAATCCCCATCATATAATACACAATATTAATATTAATACACAATATTAATATTAATACACAATATTAATATTAATAAACAATATTAATATTAATACACAATATTAATATTAATATTAATACACAATATTAATATTAATATTAATACACAATATTAATATTAATATTACATTGATTGATTATAACATTAATACATTGATTATATAATTGATATAATATTATCTACTGCCTTCTTCTTCTTCTATCTTTATTTCTTATCTACCCCCTCCCCACTGATACACTCTCCAAAAACATGAATATGTACACTGATATCTTACAGGGACTCAAGCAGTGTGTGAGCTTTCACACACACACACACACACACACACACACACACACACACACACACACACACACAGAGACACACACACACATACACACACACACAAACACACAGAGACACACACACACACACACACAGAAACAAACACACACACACACAGAAACAAACAAACACACACAGAGACACACACACACACACACACGCACACACACACAAACACACACAGAGACACACACACACACACACACACACAGAAACAAACACACACACACATGCCTCAGAAGATGAAGTCACCATGATGTCATCAGGTCATAATGATCATCTAACAAGAGGCTCGTTCGAGATGAACCAGGTCTGCGCAGAATCGATCACCGGCGATCGGCGCCCGTTGCATGCCGGTTAGATTTGTGTCCGACTTGATCCCGACTTGCTCTGACGTCATGAACACGTGGGCAACGGAAATCTCACGAGAGCAAGGCGGCCGCAGGTCTGAGACCAGGGGGCCGCAGGTCTGAGACCAGGCAGCGCAGTTGCTTTTCACCGACTGCAAGAGCCAGGCGGACCCAGAGCATGCTGGGAAACGCCGGCTTCTCAGCTGATTTAACAGCTGATTGGTTTACAACATGATGACGTTTTACATAAACTTTTTATTGTTTTTTAATCGGAGGGATTTTAGTTGCTATTTGTCTGATTTAAAGATTATTCTGTCCAGAACACACGTTGTGTGGCTGATAGTGACGTTAAGAAGTCAGAGAGACTAAATCCGTTCAGATCTCTGATCATCTCCAGTCTGTTAATAATTAAAATCAGCAACAGATTGCATGTAGAACATTCTGATAGCTAATCTGTCATAATTAAAACAACTAGAGACTGGACCAGCTGATCTGGGGTCTGATTATATTTTATTAAATCATAATCGCACCACAGTGTTTTTGTCACTTCCTGTCCAGCCTGAAGGCGGCTGGAATCGGATGGAAACTGTCCGACTTTACCGCAGCTTCCCCCTGCTGCTGCCGCCTGCTCTCGTCTACTTTACAGGCGAGGCGCAGTTCATCTCGAACGAGCCTAATGGCTGTCTACCAGGCAGGTAAGGACCAATGAAAAGAACCTTTCCAGGGGCATTATGGGAAATGTAGGATCCAGTTTTTTTGATCCAGTGGATGCATGTTGAGGAGGAGTATCTCAGCCTCTGCTGCATTGATACACACACACACACACACACACACACACACACACACACACACACACACACACACACACACACACACAGAAACACACACACACAGAAACAAACACACACACACACACACACAGAAACACACACACACACACACACACACACACACACACATTAATAACAGATCATTAGGTCATAATACAAGATAATCCAACGGACCACATGGCCCTCATCTGCATGTGTGTGTCTGTGTGTGTGTTGCACTCCGAGTTGCCCCCGATGCTGTGCATCGGAGTGTAGATGTGTGTGAGTGTGTATCTGATGAGCAGGTGTGTAGATGTGTGTGTGAGTGTGTATCTGATGAGCAGGTGTGTAGATGTGTGTGAGTGTGTATCTGATGAGCAGGTGTGTAGATGTGTGTGTGAGTGTGTATCTGATGAGCAGGTGTGTAGATGTGTGTGAGTGTGTATCTGATGAGCAGGTGTGTAGATGTGTGTGAGTGTGTATCTGATGAGCAGGTGTGTAGATGTGTGTGAGTGTGTATCTGATGAGCAGGTGTGTAGATGTGTGTGAGTGTATCTGATGAGCAGGTGTGTAGATGTGTGTGAGTGTGTATCTGATGAGCAGGTGTGTAGATGTGTGTGTGAGTGTGTATCTGATGAGCAGGTGTGTAGATGTGTGTGAGTGTGTATCTGATGAGCAGGTGTGTAGATGTGTGTGAGTGTGTATCTGTAGAAGCTTGCATTGACTATCATGCTAATGAATAAAACACTCAAAAATGTATGTCCGTCTGTAAAATAAATGCAGATTAAAGGCGAGCTAAAGGAATACCTGGAGCCACCCGTCTCATGCCCTGTCTCCAGGCTGATAAGCTTTTGTTTTTGCAGCAATGTCCCACAGGTTGTGGGTTTGATCCCCCTGACGGATGCTTTTTTTTCCAGGTTTATAATACAAAGTGTGAAGAACAAACGACAGAAGGAGAACCCGGCGTGTGTTCAGGGAGAGCTTGCCAAGATAAGCTGCTGACTCTGGAGCCGAAGGTTCAAATCCCACGTTCAGGTCTGTGGTTTTTCAGCTTCTCTCCTCGAAATGTGGACGATAAATACAACTTCCAACCAGCGGGGAGCATCAGATCACGAGCATTCACGTCCCTTTTTCTACATACTATATTATGTCTTTTTATCACCTTTTTTACATATGAAAACAGGTCAAACACAGGGATTTGGATCATTGACGAGTCTTAATTTAAAGATCTTTATTAAAAGACTGAACTACTAAAAAGTGTAGATTACATGTCGAGAACTTGTATACTACAAAAACGCTGCCAGTTGTGATGCTTGGGTTTCAACATTTCCGATGCATGCGTGGTCCCGATAGCGTAGAGAAACCATCAGGTGTTCTGCTACGTATATATGTATATATATCGGATCGTGGAGCTCCACCTAGAAGACGTCTGGGACACCGAGACATCTTATCGTGCGTGAAAGTTAAAAAGACCACAAACACTCTCAAAGTAACGTTATGCTTTTATTGTGAAAAGAGAAAGAATTCAAAAGAAAACACGACACAAGTCGACAACATTCCTACGACTTCCTGATCCAGCTCCATCTTTAAAGGACTGGAGGTGGGAGGATTCTGTTGATCCTGAAGGCCCCGCGGCCGTCTACGGTCATTACTGATTAAAAAGCCCAACAGACCGACTGACTACATCACGGAAACACACGTACAGGCATAGACAGAGGGATGGATCTCTCTCTCTCTCTCTCTCTCTCTCTCTCTCTCTCTCATCCATCTCCTCTAGACAGAGGGATGGATCTCTCTCTCTCTCTCTCTCTCTCTCTCTCTCTCTCTCTCTCATCCACCTCCTCTAGACAGAGGGATGGATCTCTCTCTCTCTCTCTCTCTCTCTCTCTCTCTCTCTCTCTCATCCACCTCCTCTAGACAGAGGGATGGATCTCTCTCTCTCTCTCTCTCTCATCCACCAGCGATAAAGTTCCTAATGTTAAAGCAGAAGCTGTTCATTCAGAATTATTTTATACAGAGGTGATTAAAAAAAGACATGACACCACCAGGAGCCACCATAACCAGGAGGAGACCAACCAGGAGGAGACCAACCAGAAGGAGACTAACCAGGAGACTAACCAGGAGGAGACCAACCAGGAGACTAACCAGGAGGAGACTAACCAGGAGACTAACCAGGAGACTAACCAGGAGGAGACCAACCAGGAGACTAACCAGGAGACTAACCAGGAGGAGACTAACCAAGAGACTAACCAGGAGGAGACCAACCAGGAGACTAACCAGGAGACTAACCAGGAGGAGACTAACCAGGAGACTAACCAGGAGGAGACCAACCAGGAGACTAACCAGGAGACTAACCAGGAGGAGACCAACCAGGAGACTAACCAGGAGACTAACCAGGAGGAGACCAACCAGGAGACTAACCAGGAGACTAACCAGGAGGAGACTAACCAGGAGACTAACCAGGAGGAGACCAACCAGGAGACTAACCAGGAGACTAACCAGAAGGAGACCAACCAGGAGACTAACCAGGAGGAGACTAACCAGGAGACTAACCAGGAGGAGACCAACCAGGAGACTAACCAGGAGACTAACCAGGAGGAGACTAACCAGGAGACTAACCAGGTGGAGGCCATCCAGGAGACTAACCAGGAGGAGACTAACCAGGAGGAAACTAACCAGGAAGAGAATAACCAGGAGGAGACTAACCAGGAGATTAACCAGGAGGAGACTAACCAGGAGGAGACTAACCAGGAGACTAACCAGGAGGAGACTAACCAGGAGGAGACTAACCAAGACGAGACTAACCAGGAGGAGACTAACCAGGAGAATAACCAGGAGGAGACTAACCAACCAGGAGACTAACCAGGAAGAGACTAACCAGGAGACTAACCAGGAGGAGACTAACCAGGAGGACACAGAGACACTGAGACACCATATGAAGCATTGCGCCAGATCCCAAACCCAGGATAGAGAGTCTGAGTGAATGAGGTGTTGAAGGTGTGGAGGTGGATCAGTGAGTCAGAGGAGATTGTGTAGAAGGACAGAGAGCCAGCAGGACAGTCCACATACACTGCTACTCTACCAGAGACAGGGGGGGAGATGGATGTTCCTTTTTTATTGTGATAGACAGAGTAACGACCATCAGGAAAAGATTCCAGACTCCAGGACTGATCACTACATGCCATCTTACAGTCTTTACTGTGTCCTCTCCTCCTGATTCCTCTGTAACACACTGCTATAGCAAACCCTGTTCCTCTGGTCTGGACCTCCCAGTAACAGCGACCAGTCAGACCATCTCTACACAGCAGCTGTTCCCAGGACTCAAACCTCTCTGGATGACCAGGATATGGCTGATCCTTCTTTACATATGTCACCGTCCTGTTGTTGTGAGACAGTTTGAGTTTCCTGTGCACCGTGTTCATGTCGACTGTGAGTTCACAGGAATCTGACGGAGAGAACGAGACACAACACAGCTGCAGTTATTAACCAATCAGCTCTCTGGTGATGACATCACAGGGTTGAATGATGATGTCACAGTCTGATGAATGAAATTAAAAACACACTTACACTTCCTCAGACCTGGTGTCAACCATCTGACTCCAGCAGGCTCCACCCTGAAAGGGGGGGGGGGGTCATTACATCACTCTTACACACAGAAACATCTGGACTCTAAAAGGATTCTGGGAACTTTTTCCCTTGGATCTGATGACGTGGCCCTGACTTATCAACTGGAGAAACAGCTGGACTCTAAAGGGATTCTGGGAACTTCTTCCCTGGGATCTGATGACATGGCCCTGACTTAACAACTGGAGAAACAGCTGGACTCTAAAGGGATTCTGGGAACTTCTTCCCTGGGATCTGATGACGTGGCCCTGACTTATCAACTGGAGAAACAGCTGGACTCTAAAGGGATTCTGGGAACTTCTTCCCTTGGATCTGATAAGGTGGCCCTGACTTAAGAACTGGAGATACAGCTGGACTCTAAAGGGAGTCTGGGAACTTCTTCCCTTGGATCTGATGATGTGGCCCTGACTTAACAACTAGAGAAACAGCTGGACTCTAAAGGGAGTCTGGAAACTTCTTCCCTGGGATCTGATCTTTACTGTCTTTTCATACACAACATGTTACATAATGATGACATCAGCTGAAACAGACAGTATGAAAATATTTGTGATTTTAATATTAAAAATATTTGGAGAGAGAGACATCACTCTCACACACACGTGTTTGCACCGCAAGGACTAGGAAGGAGTGTTTTTAGAGTCGTACTCTCCCAGCACAAGAGGAACTTAGAGAAATAATTGGTCCAGACGTCAGTGCATGACACCTCTAGCTAACTAGTCTGCCTAAAGAGTAGATTAACCCATTCATTTTCTAACAGCATAGAAAGCACATTGCTTTGTGCTAAGCTAGGCTAAACCTGTCCCGAACATTTCTCTGTCAAGAATGAAACTGATTTGACCCCGGGAAAGAGGAGAAAAAGATGTTTCTTAAAACCACGAAGAGTTCCTTTAACATACAGATATCTGTCCAAACTACATCAACTATTAACAAAGGGAGTTATGATTTTAGTTCCTGGAGATGTTCTCCTTTAAAACTTCCTACACTAATATCTCCTTCTTGTTTATCAGTGTGTGTACCTGAGAGTGTCCAGTCTCCAGAGAGGATCCTTCAGTCCCGCTGACAACAGCTTCACTCCTGAGTCTCCTGGATGATTGTAGCTCAGGTCCAGCTCTCTCAGATGGGAGGGGTTGGAGCTCAGAGCTGAGACCAGAGAAGAACAGCCTTCCTCTGAGACCAGACAGCCTGACAGACTGAAACACACAGAACAACACACAGGAAGCCTCTGTCAACACGTGGAGCCATGTGGTGGTAGTTTGTTTGTTGTCCAGGTACATTTTAGTCCAGATTTAGAATAGACCTTTAAATTCATCTGTTCTATTTAATTATTTAACAACAATAATAAACAATGAAAAATCCTAAAGGAAAGTAACTCAGAATCGAGAAATTAATAATTATATAACAATTATAACTATATATAACTACTGCTGAAGTTTATCGTATCAGCAGAGACAAAGCTACACGTCAGCTGTTTATCAACTACAGTTAGTGAGAGTTTAAATGGTCATCAGTTGAACGGGTTAATGAATCCTGACCTGAGAGTCTCCAGAGTGCAGTGTGGACTCTTCAGTCCATCAGAGATCAGCTTCCCTCCTGAATCCTGCAGGTTGTTGTTACTCAGGTCCAGCTCTCTCAGACTAGAGGACTGGGAGCTGAGAACTGAGGACAAAGCTTCACAGCTTCTCTCTGACAGGTTACAGAGACTCAGCCTGGAGAGACAACAGGAAACAAGACAGATAACATGTGTCTAAATGTTGAGTCTAGACCCTTTGGTATATTTAATATATTAAATCCCTTTGCAGTTTAAATAATTTCTATTTCATTGTCAAAAAGTTGCAGATAACTTAATCAAGACTGAACCAGGAGTCAGCTGATATTAAAATATAAAGGATTTCTAGATCTCAGCCACAGTTCATATTTCAAACTTTATGACTTGTGATTATAAATTAAAACAATACTTCAGAAACATTCAAAGATTTTCCAAAATTAGTCCCAAAATAACAAAAGCTATTCAAATTGCATTATGACGCTTAAATGTATAAAAATATCTCAAATTAAAGACAAATATTAACTTGACCTGACCTGAGAGTCTCCAGTGTGCAGTGTGGACTCTTCAATCCATCAGAGATCAGCTTCACTCCTGAATCCTGCAGGTTGTTGTTACTCAGGTCCAGCTCTCTCAGACTAGAGGACTGGGAGCTGAGGACTGAGGACAGAGCTTCACAGCTTCTCTCTGACAGGTTACAGCCACTCAGCCTGGAGAGACAACAGGACGGAAACAAGTTATTAGGTTATTAGTGCTGACAGCAGCAAAGGCTCTATTGAAACTGAAGGGATACTTTTCGTGGCAAATGAAACTGAGCCCCTCCAATGAAGCATGGTACACATCTGTTGCATGTCAAAAAGCTTGTTGGAGCCACAGCCTAAACCCAACAGGCATTTTTAATTGAATGTTCAAAATTAGTGCGATTTTTGCCATTTCTACATGTTGTACTTTAACGTAAAACGTTAAAGATGAAAAGTCATTAAAATAATTGTAATAGCGCAAAACATTTTCAAGTTACAGAGGACCAACTTCCTGTAGAGGGCCATCAAAACAGGAAGTAGGTGTAACTTGAGTGTGCATTGACCAATTGGCTCGAAATGTTTCAGGATTCATAAGAGTCCAACCTTGACGATATTTACAGGGCAAGACTGACTCCAAGTTAAAGAGCCCCCTAGTGGCAACAGGAAGTAGGCCTAAGAGTTTTCATCCAACGGTCTGGCATGGCGGCCAATTGGCGCGTTTATCGATGAACAAAGAAGTTGTTGTAACTTCAGTGTACGTTGTACAATTTAGCCGAAATTTCTAGCGATTGACAAGGCAGGATTGCCTGAGGTCATCTATATAATATTTGTTATAGCGCGCCCTGGTGGCAACATGAAATCAGCCTTAAAAGACAAACATCATCTGATTTACATAGGTTTTAATGTGTGGTCTAACCACACACATGTACTCACGCCCTCTTGCATAACTTGTAGACCGTTTAAGGTAGACTCTTGTGTGAGGTATCACTTATCTCAGCAAAGTGTTCCTCTTTAATTGGTGACGATTTGCAGTCTGAGTGCAGCACAAATGCACGGTCCCAAGTGTCCCCCAGTAACCCCGACGTGCAAGGAGGTGCGAGGGCCCGTCCAACACTGCTTGCAGCTTTAATTTATATTTTACTCCTGTTGAAAGATATCAGTATATTTAATAATGAATAAATCCCACTTACAGAGCTTTTTTGGAGGCTTTGACCACTGGCAGCAGCCTCAGAAGAACTTCCTCTGAAGGAGAGTATTTCTTCAGGTCAAACACGTCCAGATCTTCTTCTGATGACAGTAAGATGAAGCCCAGAGCTGACCACTGAGCAGAAGATAGTTTGTCTGTGGAGAGACGTCCTGAACTCAAGGACTGTTGGATCTCCTCCACTAGAGAACGATCATTCAGTTCATTCAGACAGTGGAACAGATTGATGCTTCTCTCTGCAGACAGATCCTTCTTAATCTTCTTCTTGATGTACTCCACTGTTTCATGATTGGTCTGTGAGCTACTTCCTGTCTGTGTCAGCAGACCTCGTAGGAGATTCTGATTGGTCTGCAGAGAAAGACCCAGGAGGAAGCGGAGGAACAGGTCCAGGTGTCCATTAGGACTCTGCAAGGCCTTGTCCACAGCACTCTGGTGGAGATGTTTTAGTTTAGGTTGTTCTCTGAAGACTTTAGGCAGCGATGATGATGTTTTTCTTCTGCCAGCAGGTTGAGTCCAGAGTTGGTGAAGGTCAGATGGACATGAAGAGCAGCCAGAAACTCCTGAACACTCAGATGGACAAAGCAGAACACCTTGTCCTGGTACAGTCCTCTCTCCTCTTTAAAGATCTGTGTGAACACTCCTGAGACCACTGAGGCTGCTCTGATATCGATGCCACACTCTGTCAGGTCTGATTCATAGAAGATCAGGTTGCCTTTCTGCAGCTGCTCAAAAGCCAGTTTTCCCAGAGACTCGATCATCTTCCTGGTCTTTGGAGTCCAGTGTGGATCTGTCTCAGCTTCTCCATCATACTTGATGTTCTTCAGTTTGGACTGAACCACCAGGAAGTGGATGTACATCTCAGTCAGGGTCTTGGGCAGCTCTCCTCCCTCTCTGGTCTTCAACACGTCCTCCAGAACTGTAGCAGTGATCCAGCAGAAGACTGGGATGTGGCACATGATGTGGAGGCTTCGTGATCTCTTGATGTGGGAGATGATCCTGCTGGCCTGCTTCTTATCTCTGAATCTCTTCTTGAAGTACTCCTCCTTCTGGGCGTCAGTGAACCCTCTGACCTCTGTCACCATGTCGACACACCCAGGAGGGATCTGATTGGCTGCTGCAGGTCGTGTTGTTATCCAGAGGCGAGCAGAGGGAACCAGATTCCCCCTAATGAGGTTTGTCAGCAGCACACCCACTGAGGTGGACTCTGTAACATCAGTCAGGATCTCAGTGTTGAGGAAGTCCAGAGGAGGTTGACACTCATCCAGACCGTCAAAGATGAAGACCACCGGGAACTCTTCAAACCTGCAGATTCCTGCTTCTTTGGTTTCACTAAAGAAGTAATCAACAAGTTCCACCAAGCTGAACTTTCTCTCTTTCAGCAGATTCAGCTCTCTGAAGGTGAATGGGAATGTGAACTGGATGTCCTGGTTGGCTTTGCCTTCAGCCCAGTCCAGAGTGAACTTCTGTGTTAAGACTGTTTTCCCAATGCCAGCCACTCCCTTTGTCATCACTGCTCTGATTGGTTCATCTCTTCCAGGAGGGGTTTTAAAGATGTCTTCTTGTCTGATTGTTGGTTCTGGTGTGTCTGGTTTCCAGGATGCTGTTTCAATCTGTCTGACCTCATGTTGATCATTGACCCCTGCAGCCCCTCCCTCCATGAGGTAGATCTCTGTGAACATCTGATTCAGAACGGTTTGGTTTCCTGCTTTAGCAATCCCCTCAAACACACGCTGGAACTTCCTGTCTAGCTTAGATTTGAGTTTACGCTTAGAAACTCCTGCTGAACTTCCTGAATGAATACAGAACAAAGAAGATTAGTAGGTGATTTATAAAGAAACAGGAACATACTCTGACCCTTCTCTGGAGACATTAGTAAAGGTCCCATTAGTCCAGCAAGTTAAATCTTTAGAGAAATCCTCTTACTGCTCTGCAGACGGTCAGCCAGCTGGTCCTGCTTCATTCTCCTCAGGAAGTGCAGTGTGATCTTCAGAAACGCCTCTCTGCTCCTCCTCTGCTCTTCATCCTCACCCTCCCTCTGACTCTCTGGGCATTCTGGGTAATCTGGTCTCAGAAGCTTCTGGATCTTCTTCAGCTCGTTCTTCACAAAAGTGACGATGTTCTCCTCCAGCAGCTGGAACAGAAGATTATATGAATGACAATCAGACTGAAATCATGGAAGCAACCATCAGATCCATGATGGACAGACTGAGGACCCTCTGGTCTGGACAGGGCAGCATGGAGATGATTGTGAACAGAATAGATGTAAAAGTAGTTGGTGTACATGTACAGACCATAAAGATGGAGTCCAGGTGGGTTTGAATCTGCTGGGACAACTGTGACCCACAGGGACCCTCTGAGCTTTCCTGGTCCACTCTGTGGAGGAATCAGGAAGAATTAGCTCCCATCATGTCTGTCCACACAGAGACACACACAAGGTAAAGGTCCTGTGACTTAAAGTGTTGATTACGACATAGAATCAGATGGTTTCCCTGACAGTAAAGAGTTGGTGGTCCTGCTGACCATACTGTGAATGTACAGAAATAACTAAGAAGGAAACCAGGGCATGGTTGTCCTGAAGGACTCCTGGAGTAGCAGACTGGTCTGAGTGAGGAAGACTCTCTCTTTGCAACTCAGGTCCCAGATGACCCCATGTTCTGCTCTGTGTTTAGATATATGGGGGCCTGGGGGTCCTAGTGGTAAAGTTATCCATGTATAGAGGCTCAGTTCTTGACATGGAGGTCGTGGGTTTGATTCTGACATGCGACACTGTCCTGCATGTTATTCAACCCCCCCCCCCCTCCTCTTTCACATCCAAGCTGTCACTAATAAATGATTAAATACCAAATGAGAAGCAACTTAATACAATCTACTATCTGATGGAAATGATTTGAAATACTTCTAAAAAACTACATCTATTAACATCATTACATGGTACTGATACTTACTTTGTGTCAGATGCATGTCTTTCTTTAAAATTAATAACATCTTCCATTGACCGGTCGCTCTTGAAGGACAAACAGCTGGGATCAGGATGGGTCCTGATAGAAAAACACATTTATTGAATATCACATGTTCAGTTAAACATGACTGAGAAAGTATATAATTAAGATAAATATGTATAAAAGCCTAAAAATGCCTTTTTTAAATATGAACATTAATAATGACAAATGATTCTGATGAATGAAAATAACAAAAAATAAAAACAGACGGTCCACCACTTTATTACTGGCGTTGATTAGCGTGATGGCGTTGAGGCTCTACAACGTCCCTGTTAGTGATGGTGTTCATAGTCTGTCCACCAGAGGACGCTCTACAACGTCCCTGTTAGTGATGGTGTTCATAGTCTGTCCACCAGAGGACGCTCTACAACGTCCCTGTTAGTGATGGTGTTGCATAGTCTGTCCACCAGAGGACACTCTACAACGTTCCTGTTAGTGATGGTGTTGCATAGTCTGTCTACCAGAGGACGCTCTACAACGTCCCTGTTAGTGATGGCGTTGCATAGTCTGTCCACCAGAGGACGCTCTACAACGTCCCTGTTAGTGATGGCGTTGCATAGTCTGTCCACCAGAGGACGCTCTACAACGTCCCTGTTAGTGATGGCGTAGCATAGTCTGTCCACCAGAGGACGCTCTACAACGTCCCTGTTAGTGATGGCGTTGCATAGTCTGTCCACCAGAGGACGCTCTACAACGTCCCGGTTATCCCTGTATAAAAGTTGAATATTGAGTATATCAGTAATATTATAATATTATTAACATTTTACCTCTTTCTAGCAGAGGGTTGCTCTCCTTTAAAGTCAATGAGGCGACCAAATGACCAGTCGCTCTTGAAGGACACACAGCTGGGTCCAGGTCCAGCAGAGTCTGGTCTCTGATGGATCCTGTTACACAGAGAGTAAGACCAACAGGGATGGAAATTCACTTTTTAGTATTCAGACACAAAAACTGCTGCAGATACAAGCAGCAACTAAAACTAGACGAACACAAAGAAGTTCTATGAACTAGACAAAAAACTGGGTTCAAAAGCTCAAACACCAGAGAATATACAGGACCAGACCAGATCCAGCATTTACCTAAAGGAAAGACCAGATCCAGTATTTAGTTAAGGCAAGACCAGATCCAGTATTTAGTTAAGGCAAGACCAGATCAAATATTTAGCTAAAAGCAAGACCAGATCCAGTATTTAGCCAAAGGCAAGACCAGATCCAGTATTTAGCTAAAGTCAAGACCAGATCCAGTGTTTAGCTAAAGTCAAGACCAGATCCAGTATTTACCTAAAGTCAAGACCAGATCCAGTATTTAGCTAAAGGCAAGGCCAGATCCAGTATTTAGCTAAAGTCAAGACCAGATCCAGTATCTAGAGTCTAGAAGTGAAGACCAGATCCAGTATCTAGAGTCTAGAGGTGAAGACCAGATCCAGTATCTAGAGTCTAGAGGTGAAGACCAGATCCAGTATCTAGAGTATAGAGGTGAAGACCAGATCCAGTATCTAGAGTCTAGAGGTGAAGACTGGTCAGATGGAGAATATAAATATACGTGAAGAAGAAAGATTCTGAGAATAAGAGTAATATTATAATATTATTAACAGCTGACCTCAGTCCAGCAGAGGGTTGATCTACTTTAAAGTTAATATTGAAATCATGTGACTGGTCGCTCTTAAAGGACACACAGCTGGGATCAGGTCCAGGTCCAGGATCAGGATCAGGCGACTCTGGTCTCTGCTGGGTCCTGATAGAAAAACACATTTAAGCGTCACATGTTCAGTTAAAGTCTCCCTGCTGAAAATATAATATTAATATTAATATGTCTGTAGGCCTAATATTAACTATTAAAGGCCAATAATTTGTTACTTTCTGTCCAAAAATTTATAAAAAATAGCCAAAAAGAGCCAGATGGGACGTGGGTCCATCCAACAAGACCAGATCCAGATCTCTGGATCTCAAAAGAAGCCAGATGGGACGTGGGTCCGTCCAACGAGGCTCAATCCAGATCTCTGGATCTCAAAAGGAGCCAGATGGGAAGTGGGTCCATCCAACGAGACCTGATCCAGATCTCTGGATCTCAAAAGAAGCCAGATGGGACGTGGGTCCGTCCAACGAGACTCAATCCAGATCACTCACCTCAATCTGCTGCTTGACGTTTCTGTTTCCCTTTCCATTGCTGTTCTCTCCTTCTGCCATTCAAGTCTCTCCATCCGTCCTATGTCCTCCATTTCTATCACCACTCACGCTCAGCTCGCCTTCTTTTTAAAGTAGAGGTGTCTCCATGGACCCACAGCTAGGTTCTGGTCCAGCAGGATCTGGTCTCTACTGGTCCTGTTAAAAAGAGGAATACCACTTTTTAACCTCAAGAACCAGAATCTGTTGGAGAAACTAGAAGCTATCAAGCAGAAAATAATGTCCCCTTTCTGTCCTCTAATGGAGACCAGACTCCAGGACTAATGTCTTCTTTCTGTCCTCTAATGGAAACCAAACTCCAGGACTAATGTCTTCTTTCTGTCCTCTAATGGAAACCAAACTCCAGGACTAATGTCTTCTTTCTGTCCTCTAATGGAGACCAGACTCCAGGACTAATGTCTTCTTTCTGTCCTCTAATGGAGACCAGACTCCAGGACTAATGTCTTCTTTCTGTCCTCTAATGGAAACCAAACTCCAGGACTAATGTCTTCTTTCTGTCCTCTAATGGAGACCAAATTCCAGGACTAATGTCTTCTTTCTGTCCTCTAATGGAGACGAGGTCCTGAATAGGTTAACTATTGTAAAACGACTCAAAACCACTGCTATGTTGGTATCTCAGTCCCACATTTAGGACCTCTTCACTGTCCCCTAACAGGAGGTTAAAACAGAGTTCTGTTGATTATGTTATGTTGACATTTGTGAAACCAATTTCCTCTCCCACTGGTCCATGCTGCTGAACGCATCTCGTCTGCAGAGGACACAGCCGTCCTCATTGGCTCTTTGTGTCTCTCTCCCAGCTGCTGCAGTTCTACTCAAACACACCTCTGGAGCCTCAAACGCTCCCAAAAGCCCTTTAACATGCTGAGGACCAGGACCTGACAGCAGTGACTTTGGATTATTATCTGAGTTATTGAGCTTTGTCTTTGACATCAGAGATCTCTCCCTCAAAGCTAAAAGACTCATGGGAAGAGTGGTGGTAACAGCGAGAGGCAGACTGTCGTTGGAGACAGTCCCCCCCCCCACCCCCCCGCCCCCCCAAGCTGAACAACAGTGCTAAGAAGCTGCTAGTGGTTGGCTCCCAATTAGCTCTTGCTAAGCTTAGTGTGCACATGAACACTAAATCTCAAAGGGCCTTTTCCATCTAAAGACGCTGACACACCAACCCGACAGGCGGCCATCGGCAGAAAAGACACTCCTCGGTTCCACCAATCAGACAGACTGTCCGTTGCCGGTAATGGGGTTGGTGTGTCAGCGCTTTTAGACAGAGGACGGCCAGGGACTTCCTGTCCTGGGCTCCGGTGATAAGGGTTAGCTGCAGCTTTCTGCTCTCCAACACAACTACCAGAACGGTAAAAGGAGTCCGATGGCGTACGTTACCTCAGGCTGGAGCCTCAGATGGAGGAAACTCACTGCGACCCGACCTGGTGGAGAAACATCTGCGTCACAACACCGACTGGAGAGGTTGGTACTGAACTTTAATCTGTCTTATCAAAATATGTAACTTAGAGAATAAGTTACAGCCCTTTATGAGACGTTGTAAACACGTCCTTCTGTCTTGGTGCTGTGTTTGTTCTCTGGAGATCAATAAAGTTTAATCTCATCTTATGAAAGCAGGATTTACTGCAGCACTCTGACCTCCATGGACTCATTAACTGGTTAATCATTTGTTGATTTTTCATCTTATTTTTCATCCTAAATACAAGAATTGAACATGTACAATAAAAACTAACATGTCCTCTAATAACATGTCCTACATTACATTACATGTCATTCTCTAAGTTACTAGGTTGTTGTTGCTATTCTCTAGGTTGTCGTTGCTATTCTCTAGGTTGTCGTCATCCTTTCAAGTTGTTGTCCCTTTTTCTGTTTGTCACTATGTTTTTGTGCCTTTATTAAAGTAGTTCATGTTTTTCCTTTCTCCATCCCTGTTTTCTCCATCCCTGTTGTCTCCATTCCCGGTGCTTGAGTCAAAGTTGTTGCCTTGCTGTAGACCCTGGACCTGTCCAGCATCGGGTTCAACGCGGGTCACTATAAGAAGCTTTTCACAGCCATTAAGGGGATGAAGATCTCCCAAATCAAGCTGTCAGGACACATGGGGAAAGGGTTTTCATTCAATAATGTCCCTGATCCAGACCGGACCATGTTTCAGGGTCTGAATGACTCATCGATCCACACTCTGGACCTGTCTAAAAACAGGATATTTGCATTGCAACAGGGGGTTTTCAGTGTGTTGAAAGAAGTCGTAGTCATCGATGTTTCCCAGAACAACGTGAACCAGATCCACAGAAACGCATTCGAAGGTCTTCAGGGACACCTAGAAACCCTGAACCTGTCCCACAACCTGCTCGGGGAAATCCATTCTTACACCTTTGCATCTCTGACAAACCTGCGAGTGTTGGACTTGTCTTATAATCACATCGGTGTCCTGGGTGTTGGGTCCTTTGGGGACTTCCCAAATTAAAAGCCTTGCACCTGACGGGAATTCTCTCCGAAACCTGGGTGTCCCCGCGTCCCTCCCCAGCTTAGACCGTCTCCTGTTGGACGACAACAAGCTCTCATCAGTCAGCGGACTCACAACCTTCGCACCTAACATCACACATCTGAATATTCAGGACAACAGACTCACAATCCTGGGGGACATGTTCCTGCTGGACCACCTCCAGCACCTGTCCCACGGAGGGAACCCCGTCAGGTGGTGCTCGCTCGGGGGACAACCGTCCAATGTCCAAATCCTGGATCTCCACAGCAGCTCTCTGCAGTCCATGTGGTCCCAGGGGATATGCCTGGATCTGTTTGACGGTCTGGGACATGTGACTGGTCTCAACGTGAGCTCCAACGCGCTGACGTCCCTTCCTTTGGGGGTCTTTAGGGGTCTCACCTCGGTGGTGGACATGGACCTGTCCTCCAACCGCCTGACGTACCTCCCGCCGGACGTGTTCCCCAAAAGTCTCAAAGTCCTCAACCTGTCCAACAACTTCCTGGCCTCCCCCGACCCCCCCGCCTTCCGCTCTCTCAGGGCCCTGGACCTGAGGGGGAACCGGTTCCACTGCAGCTCCGAGCTGCAGGGCTTCCTGACGTGGCTGAAGGAGACCGATGTGGTCTTCCTGAGTCCGGCTGACGAGCTCAGGTGTGACTTTCCGTCTGATTTCTATGACGTTCCTCTCGTTAGGTTCGCCGACGCGCTGAAGAGCACGAGGGGTTAAACCCGAAGGACACGTCTTAAAAAGAAGGGATGTCCCTCAGGGGGACACCAGGAGGATCACAGGGAACTAACGCCGTCCTCCCGGGAAACAACAGGACAAAAATGTGACATTTTCGTCCCAATTTTATGGAAATCATGGTCAATAACCCTCATTTATATAGAATTATACCTGATATTAACCCTCATTTATATAGAATATAGTGTGTGTGTGTGTGTCTGTGTGTGTGTGTCTGTGTGTGTGTGTGTGTGTGTCTGTGTGTGTGTGTGTGTGTGTGTGTGTCTGTGTGTCTGTGTGTGTGTGTGTGTGTGTGTGTGTGTGTGTGTGTGTGTGTGTGTGTCTGTGTGTGTGTGTGTGTGTCTGTGTGTGTGTGTGTGTGTGTGTGTGTGTGTGTGTGTGTGTGTGTGTGTGTGTGTGTGTGTATCTTACATTATACCAGCAGGTGGA
>JABXJD010000267.1:92500-95000 GCA_013375575.1 Percina caprodes | reverse complement strand
GATATATATATCAGATATATATATATATGATATATATCTGATATATATATGATATATCTGATATATATCATATATATCTGATATATATATCAGATATATATCATATATATATCTGATATATATATGATATATATCTGATATATATCATATATATCTGATATATATCAGATATATATCATATATATATGATATATATATCATATATATATATCTATATATATGATATATATATATGATATATCTGATATATATCATATATATCTGATATATATATCAGATATATATGATATATATCAGATATATATCTGATATATATCATATATATATATATGATATATATATCAGATATATATCTGATATATATCTGATATATATATCAGATATATATATATGATATATATATCAGATATATATCAGATATATATCATATATATCTGATATATATCTGATATATATATCAGATATATATCAGATATATATGATATATATCTGATATATATCATATATATCTGATATATATATCAGATATATATATGATATATATATCTGATATATATATCAGATATATATCTGATATATCTGATATATATCTGATATATATATCAGATATATATATCATATATATATGATATATATATCTGATATATATATCAGATATATATCTGATATATATATCAGATATATATGATATATATCTGATATATCTGATATATATATGATATATATCTGATATATATGCAGAGCCATAAATCCTCGTACATCATGACATCATCATGACGTCATCATGACATCATCATGACATCATCTGCACATCATCATGACATCATCTGCACATGTGCAGAACGGATGGTGTACCGACACCTACTAAAACATTAAAGGGCCCATATTAGGAGAAAGAAATCACTTTTAACATAATATGGGCCCTTTAAAGGTGTGTGTGGAGGACGACCGGAAAGAAACCAGAGAAGAAGAGCGAGAGAGCATCCTGGAATCAAACCCCCGACCCCAACATCACGGACCTCTCAGCAGGAACGAGGGGCTGAAACCTCCACTGGTCCTCCTCGGGGTCAAAGGTCAGCCGGCTCATGATCTTATTCTTCTCCTCCGGAGGGATGAAGTTCTCTATGATCAGGTACCTGCAGGGACAGGGACCCCATTAGGGGGGGTGGGGGGGTATGTGATGATGGGGGGGGGGGTATGTGATGATATGGGGGGGTATGTGATGATATGGGGGGTATGTGATGATATGGGGGTATGTGATGATATGGGGGTATGTGATGATGGGGGTATGTGATGATATGGGGGTATGTGATGATATGGGGGTATGTGATGATGGAGGGGGTATGTGATGATGGGGGTATGTGATGATATGGGGGTATGTGATGATATGGGGGTATGTGATGATGGGGGTATGTGATGATATGGGGGTATGTGATGATATGGGGGTATGTGATGATGGGGGGTATGTGATGATATGGGGGTATGTGATGATATGGGGGTATGTGATGATATGGGGGTATGTGATGATATGGGGGTATGTGATGATATGGGGGTATGTGATGATATGGGGGTATGTGATGATATGGGGGTATGTGATGATATGGGGGTATGTGATGATATGGGGGTATGTGATGATATGGGGGTATGTGATGATGGGGGTATGTGATGATGGAGGGGGTATGTGATGATATGGGGGTATGTGATGATGGGGGTATGTGATGATGGGGGTATGTGATGATGGGGGTATGTGATGATGGGGGTATGTGATGATGGGGGTATGTGATGATATGGGGGTATGTGATGATGGGGGTATGTGATGATATGGGGGTATGTGATGATATGGGGGTATGTGATGATATGGGGGTATGTGATGATGGGGTATGTGATGATATGGGGGTATGTGATGATATGGGGGTATGTGATGATATGGGGGTATGTGATGATATGGGGGTATGTGATGATATGGGGGTATGTGATGATGGGGGTATGTGATGATATGGGGGTATGTGATGATATGGGGGTATGTGATGATATGGGGGTATGTGATGATATGGGGGTATGTGATTATATGGGGGTATGTGATGATATGGGGTATGTGATGATGGGGGTATGTGATGATATGGGGGTATGTGATGATGGGGGTATGTGATGATATGGGGGTATGTGATGATGGGGGGTATGTGATGATGGGGGGTATGTGATTATATGGGGGTATGTGATGATATGGGGGTATGTGATGATGGGGGTATGTGATGATATGGGGGTATGTGATGATATGGGGTATGTGATTATATGGGGGTATGTGATGATATGGGGGTGATGATATGGGGGTATGTGATTATATGGGGGTATGTGATGATATGGGGGTATGTGATGATATGGGGGTATGTGATGATATGGGGGTATGTGATTATATGGGGGTATGTGATTATATGGGGGGTATGTGATGATATGGGGGTATGTGATGATATGGGGGGGTATGTGATGATATGGGGGTATG
>JABXJD010000267.1:82500-85000 GCA_013375575.1 Percina caprodes | reverse complement strand
TACGTGCTGTCTCAGCTAGCGGTTAGCCGAATTAGCCGTTAGCTAAGCTAACGTTAGCTTTCCGGTGGAGGCGAACAGACTTTCTTTAACTGTCTATGGAAACAGATGGTGCAGGGTCGTAAATCCGCGTTCATCATGACATCATCATGACATCATCATGACATCATCATGACATCATCATGACATCATCTGCACATGTGCAGAACGGACCGTGCAGGCGGGCCGGACCGCGTACCGACACCCACCTTGTACTTGGCGGTCAGCTGCTCCGTGGCTTCCTGCTCCTTCCTCAGATCTCCCATCATCCTCTCCTTCTCTCCCAGAAGCCTCTGCTTCTCCTCGGCCAATAGGAACTCATCTTCTCTGATGTCCTGTTTCTCCCTCTCCAGCTGCTGCTCCTGCAGCTTCACGCCTCCCCCTCCTCCCCCTCCCCCTCCCTCCTCCTCCTCCTCCCCCCCCTCCCCCTCCCCCTTCCGGCTCCTCCCCCTCCACTTCCTGTTGTGCAGCTGCGCCCGGAGCCGGGCGATCTCCAGCTGGAACTCGCGGAGCAGGGCGTCCTTGGGGTCCTCGTTGACCCGGGGCTGGTTCTGGATGTTCTTGGCCCGGTTGGCGTACCGCAGGGTTGTGAGGGTCTCGTCGTAGTGCTGGGGGGCGGGGCCCAGAGTGGCGACCATGACGGTTTTGGCGTTCCCGCCCAACGAGTCCTGCAGGAGCCGCGTGAGCTTGGAGTCCCGGTACGGCACGTGGGCGCTGCGCCCGTCCGCCAGCGCCGAGATCACGTTCCCCAGAGCCGACAGGGACAGGTTGATCTTGGCGGCCTCTTTCAGGCGCTCCCCCTGGACCCCGGTCTTGGCTTGGCGCTCGCTCCCAGCCAGATCCACCAGGTTGAGGCGCCCGACCCGGATGTGTTTGCGCCCATCTGGACCCGGCTGGCTGCACTCCACCGTGATCCAGAACAGGGCGTGGGACCGGGACGAGTGCTCGTTCATGTCGGTGGCGCCGACCGCCCTCGCCTGGTTCCCCACGTTCATCACCTCCTCGATCTCCTTGATGCTTTTGCACACGCACGACGTCAGGTCCTGCACGTAGACCCCGGATTCTGGGTTTCCCGGAGCTCCAGGGGTCTGGCGGTGCCGTGGTTGGGGTCCAGGAGATCCCGAACCTCCTCCAGGTAGATCTCCAGGTACGACGCCCGGACCAGGTACTGCTTATCGGACTGGGACCGGGAGATGTGAGTAAAGATGTGGTCGAACGCGTTGGGGATCACACCCCGTTTCTCGGGGTCCAGCCACGCCCCCTGCATGGTGTAGGTCTTCCCGGTCCCGGTCTGTCCGTACGCAAAGATGGTCCCGTTGAACCCTGCGAGCACGGAGTCGATCAGCGGCCGCACGCTCTCGTCGTACAGGTCTCGCTGCTTGGAGGTCTCGTCGTAGACCGCATCGAATGTGAAGGTTTTTTGGGGCTCGCTGGATGCGGCTCGAGGGTTTCGGAGGATCACCTGCCCGAGGCGCAGGTCCATCTGCAGGATGCCCCCTGCAGGCACCGCTGGAGGCCTCCTTCCGGTTCAAAGGACGGCATCGAACCACCACCTTCACGGACTCACTGCTCTTGGTCTTTGACATGACTGGGTCTTTATCATGAAACTGGGACTGTTATGAAATTATGGTTTTAGTCTTTTATATGATCATAAATCAATATTCTGAGACTCTAAAAGATGATTTTAGTCTTTTATATGATCAAAAATCAGTATTCTGAGACTCTAAATGATGATTTTAGTCTTTTATATGATCATAAATCAATATTCTGGGTCTATAAATGATGATTTTAGTCTTTTATATGATCATAAATCAATATTCTGAGACTCTAAATGATGATTTTAGTCTTTTATATGATCATAAATCAATATTCTGAGACTCTAAATGATGATTTTAGTCTTTTATATGATCATAAATCAGTATCCTGAGACTCTAAATGATGATTGTAATCATCCCTGTCTGCCTGGGATTGTGTAACCATTTTGTTTTTAACATTAATAACAAATGGAGTCCGGTTTCTTGGTCTTATCATTTAGAAAATTAGCTTCAGAGGCTAATAAACGAGATGAAGTCCCGGATCTAGGCTAATCTAGTCCGTTACCGTCGGTAATTAGCTCACAGACCGGATCGACGCTCCGCTGCAGATCCGGATCACACGGCGACACAAACACATCCAGCCCTGCCATGCAGATCCAGAATCCCGCTCCCAGTCCTGGTTCTACACGCCCGCTGGATCCGCTACACATCCCCCGGTCCCCGGTCCTCCGGTCCCCGGTGCTTCGGTTCTCCTTCCCCGGTCCCTGATGCTCCGAGCTCGGGTTGCGGCTCTGTGTCTGTGCGGAGAAACGGAACTCCCCCCCCCGTTACACACACACACACACACACACACACACACACACACACACACACACACAGTCATTCGAACGCCACACCCCACATCACTGCGGAGTACAACAAAGGATCAT
>JABXJD010000267.1:72500-77500 GCA_013375575.1 Percina caprodes | reverse complement strand
TTCCTCTCTCCCTGTTCTGGGGCGGTTAACATACCTGATGCGAGTCTTCCTCTCTCCCTGTTCTGGGGCGGTTAACATACCTGATGCGAGTCTTCTTCTCTCCCTGCACTGTGGCGGTTAACGTACCTGATACGAGTCTTCTTCTCTCCCTGCTCTGTGGCGGTTAACGTACCTGATGCGAGTCTTCTTCTCTCCAGCCCCTGTGGCGGTTCACGGCGGCCCCTCCCGACGGCCGCCTGCTGGTCTACCGCTCCGATGACATCAGGAACCTGAGCCGCCTGCAGCAGCCGGCGGTCTGCGGCTACGTGACCTCCGACCCCGCCCACATCCTCCCTGACGGGGTCAGACCGGCCATGTTGGACGACCACGAGGAGGAAGGTCAGGATCCAGACGGTCTACCTGGTGTGTGTGTGTGTTTTAAATAATAATAATAACAACAATAATAATAAATGTGTGTTTTCTACCTTCCAGAGTCCGGGTCCAGGGGCCGGCGTCAGGTCCTGGACCACCAGAAGAACACGTGTCCTCTGCTGCTCGTGGCCGACCATCGCTTCTTCAAACACATGGGGAGAGAAGAAGAGAGCACCACCCTCAACTACCTGGTGAGTCCACAGACCAGGACCCGATCAGCTACCCCGGTCCTACCAGACTCTGGTCCATTAGCCTGGTCCTACCAGACCCTGGTCCATTAGCCTGGTTACATTACAGCTTGTTTCTACCTGATGATGAACATCTGTCCTGTAGGGTAACATTACAGCTTGTTTCTCCCTGATGATGAACATCTGTCCTGTAGGGTAACATTACAGCTTGTTTCTCCCTGATGATGAACATCTGTCCTGTAGGGTAACATTACAGCTTGTTTCTCCTGATGATGAACATCTGTCCTGTAGGGTAACATTACAGCTTGTTTCTCCCTGATGCTGAACATCTGTCCTGTAGGGTAACATTACAGCTTGTTTCTCCCTGATGCTGAACATCTGTCCTGTAGGGTAACATTACAGCTTGTTTCTCCCTGATGCTGAACATCTGTCCTGTAGGGTAACATTACAGCTTGTTTCTCCCTGATGCTGAACATCTGTCCTGTAGGGTAACATTACAGCTTGTTTCTCCTGATGATGAACATCTGTCCTGTAGGGTAACATTACAGCTTGTTTCTCCTGATGATGAACATCTGTCCTGTAGGGTAACATTACAGCTTGTTTCTCCCTGATGCTGAACATCTGTCCTGTAGGGTAACATTACAGCTTGTTTCTCCTGATGCTGAACATCTGTCCTGTAGGGTAACATTACAGCTTGTTTCTCCTGATGCTGAACATCTGTCCTGTAGGGTAACATTACAGCTTGTTTCTCCTGATGCTGAACATCTGTCCTGTAGGGTAACATTACAGCTTGTTTCTCCCTGATGCTGAACATCTGTCCTGTAGGGTAACATTACAGCTTGTTTCTCCCTGATGCTGAACATCTGTCCTGTAGGGTAACATTACAGCTTGTTTCTCCCTGATGATGAACATCTGTCCTGTAGGGTAACATTACAGCTTGTTTCTCCCTGATGCTGAACATCTGTCCTGTAGGGTAACATTACAGCTTGTTTCTCCTGATGCTGAACATCTGTCCTGTAGGGTAACATTACAGCTTGTTTCTCCCTGATGCTGAACATCTGTCCTGTAGGGTAACATTACAGCTTGTTTCTACCTGATGATGAACATCTGTCCTGTAGGGTAACATTACAGCTTGTTTCTCCTGATGATGAACATCTGTCCTGTAGGGTAACATTACAGCTTGTTTCTACCTGATGATGAACATCTGTCCTGTAGGGTAACATTACAGCTTGTTTCTCCCTGATGCTGAACATCTGTCCTGTAGGGTAACATTACAGCTTGTTTCTCCTGATGCTGAACATCTGTCCTGTAGGGTAACATTACAGCTTGTTTCTCCCTGATGCTGAACATCTGTCCTGTAGGGTAACATTACAGCTTGTTTCTACCTGATGATGAACATCTGTCCTGTAGGGTAACATTACAGCTTGTTTCTCCCTGATGATGAACATCTGTCCTGTAGGGTAACATTACAGCTTGTTTCTACCTGATGATGAACATCTGTCCTGTAGGGTAACATTACAGCTTGTTTCTCCCTGATGCTGAACATCTGTCCTGTAGGGTAACATTACAGCTTGTTTCTCCTGATGCTGAACATCTGTCCTGTAGGGTAACATTACAGCTTGTTTCTACCTGATGATGAACATCTGTCCTGTAGGGTAACATTACAGCTTGTTTCTCCTGATGATGAACATCTGTCCTGTAGGGTAACATTACAGCTTGTTTCTACCTGATGATGAACATCTGTCCTGTAGGGTAACATTACAGCTTGTTTCTACCTGATGATGAACATCTGTCCTGTAGGGTAACATTACAGCTTGTTTCTCCCTGATGCTGAACATCTGTCCTGTAGGGTAACATTACAGCTTGTTTCTACCTGATGATGAACATCTGTCCTGTAGGGTAACATTACAGCTTGTTTCTACCTGATGATGAACATCTGTCCTGTAGGGTAACATTACAGCTTGTTTCTACCTGATGATGAACATCTGTCCTGTAGGGTAACATTACAGCTTGTTTCTCCCTGATGATGAACATCTGTCCTGTAGGGTAACATTACAGCTTGTTTCTACCTGATGATGAACATCTGTCCTGTAGGGTAACATTACAGCTTGTTTCTCCCTGATGATGAACATCTGTCCTGTAGGGTAACATTACAGCTTGTTTCTCCTGATGATGAACATCTGTCCTGTAGGGTAACATTACAGCTTGTTTCTCCTGATGCTGAACATCTGTCCTGTAGGGTAACATTACAGCTTGTTTCTCCTGATGATGAACATCTGTCCTGTAGGGTAACATTACAGCTTGTTTCTACCTGATGCTGAACATCTGTCCTGTAGGGTAACATTACAGCTTGTTTCTACCTGATGATGAACATCTGTCCTGTAGGGTAACATTACAGCTTGTTTCTCCTGATGATGAACATCTGTCCTGTAGGGTAACATTACAGCTTGTTTCTACCTGATGATGAACATCTGTCCTGTAGGGTAACATTACAGCTTGTTTCTACCTGATGATGAACATCTGTCCTGTAGGGTAACATTACAGCTTGTTTCTACCTGATGATGAACATCTGTCCTGTAGGGTAACATTACAGCTTGTTTCTACCTGATGCTGAACATCTGTCCTGTAGGGTAACATTACAGCTTGTTTCTACCTGATGCTGAACATCTGTCCTGTAGGGTAACATTACAGCTTGTTTCTCCCTGATGCTGAACATCTGTCCTGTAGGGTAACATTACAGCTTGTTTCTCCCTGATGATGAACATCTGTCCTGTAGGGTAACATTACAGCTTGTTTCTCCCTGATGATGAACATCTGTCCTGTAGGGTAACATTACAGCTTGTTTCTCCCTGATGCTGAACATCTGTCCTGTAGGGTAACATTACAGCTTGTTTCTCCCTGATGCTGAACATCTGTCCTGTAGGGTAACATTACAGCTTGTTTCTACCTGATGATGAACATCTGTCCTGTAGGGTAACATTACAGCTTGTTTCTCCTGATGATGAACATCTGTCCTGTAGGGTAACATTACAGCTTGTTTCTACCTGATGATGAACATCTGTCCTGTAGGGTAACATTACAGCTTGTTTCTCCCTGATGATGAACATCTGTCCTGTAGGGTAACATTACAGCTTGTTTCTCCTGATGATGAACATCTGTCCTGTAGGGTAACATTACAGCTTGTTTCTACCTGATGCTGAACATCTGTCCTGTAGGGTAACATTACAGCTTGTTTCTCCCTGATGATGAACATCTGTCCTGTAGGGTAACATTACAGCTTGTTTCTACCTGATGATGAACATCTGTCCTGTAGGGTAACATTACAGCTTGTTTCTACCTGATGATGAACATCTGTCCTGTAGGGTAACATTACAGCTTGTTTCTCCTGATGATGAACATCTGTCCTGTAGGGTAACATTACAGCTTGTTTCTCCTGATGATGAACATCTGTCCTGTAGGGTAACATTACAGCTTGTTTCTCCCTGATGCTGAACATCTGTCCTGTAGGGTAACATTACAGCTTGTTTCTCCCTGATGATGAACATCTGTCCTGTAGGGTAACATTACAGCTTGTTTCTCCCTGATGCTGAACATCTGTCCTGTAGGGTAACATTACAGCTTGTTTCTCCCTGATGCTGAACATCTGTCCTGTAGGGTAACATTACAGCTTGTTTCTCCCTGATGATGAACATCTGTCCTGTAGGGTAACATTACAGCTTGTTTCTCCCTGATGATGAACATCTGTCCTGTAGGGTAACATTACAGCTTGTTTCTCCCTGATGCTGAACATCTGTCCTGTAGGGTAACATTACAGCTTGTTTCTCCCTGATGATGAACATCTGTCCTGTAGGGTAACATTACAGCTTGTTTCTCCCTGATGATGAACATCTGTCCTGTAGGGTAACATTACAGCTTGTTTCTCCCTGATGATGAACATCTGTCCTGTAGGGTAACATTACAGCTTGTTTCTCCCTGATGATGAACATCTGTCCTGTAGGGTAACATTACAGCTTGTTTCTACCTGATGCTGAACATCTGTCCTGTAGGGTAACATTACAGCTTGTTTCTACCTGATGCTGAACATCTGTCCTGTAGGGTAACATTACAGCTTGTTTCTACCTGATGCTGAACATCTGTCCTGTAGGGTAACATTACAGCTTGTTTCTACCTGATGATGAACATCTGTCCTGTAGGGTAACATTACAGCTTGTTTCTACCTGATGATGAACATCTGTCCTGTAGGGTAACATTACAGCTTGTTTCTCCCTGATGATGAACATCTGTCCTGTAGGGTAACATTACAGCTTGTTTCTACCTGATGATGAACATCTGTCCTGTAGGGTAACATTACAGCTTGTTTCTCCCTGATGATGAACATCTGTCCTGTAGGGTAACATTACA
>JABXJD010000267.1:60000-65000 GCA_013375575.1 Percina caprodes | reverse complement strand
CCTGCGCCTGCAACGGTACTACTACTACTACTACTACTGTATACTAGTATACTACTACTACTACATATACTATACAGCCCTGCGCCTGCAACGGTACTACTACTACTACTACTACTACTACTACTACTACTACTACTACTACTACTACTACTACTGTATACTACTACTACTGTATACTACTACTACTACTACTGTATACTAGTATACTACTACTACTACTACTACATACCAGTATACTACATACTACTACTACATACTATTGTACTACATACTATTATACTACTACTATTGTATTTATATATATATAAATAAATAAATAAAGGCTAATTCCACATAAGTGTGACTGATTGTATGAATGAACCGGTTTTGTTTCTGACCCTGGTTCTTCTTCGTTGGTAGAAACCCACGCATCGTGTAAAGTGTGTTGCCGTGGCGATGGCGGCGTCTGCGCTCCCTACCAGAGCCCGACGGGCGACTTCCTGTTCCTGCGTAAAGGCAAACCCTGCACCGTGGGCTTCTGTGACGGGGCGGTGAGTTTCAAAATAAAGTCACATGACGATATATCTATCTATCTATCTATCTATCTATCTATCTATCTATCTATAGATATAGATATAATATATATATATATATATCTATATCTATATTATATATATATATATATATATAGAGAGAGATTATATATAGAGATATATATATATTATTACAATATGCTAAATAAAATACACATTTTATGTGTAAATTTAGGATTCACACGCACACATGCCCTGCTAGTCTCTTAAAGAGACACACACACACTCTCGCTCACACACACCCACCCTGCAAGTCTATAAAGACCCCCCCCCCGTGTCCCTCCTGCAGGGCCGGTGCATGAAGCAGGTCCAGGACGTGGTGGAGCGTCTCTGGGACTTCATCGAGAAGCTGGACATCAACACGTTGGGGACGTTCCTGGCCGACAACATCGTGGGGTCCGTGGTGGCCTTCTCGCTGCTGGTCTGGGTCCCCCTCAGCATCCTGGTCCACTGTGTGGTGGGTCCATTCTCCTCTATTACTATTATTAGTCTGTGGTGGCGTTCTTGCTGCTGGTCTGGGTCCCCCTCAGCATCCTGGTCCACTGTGTGGTGGGTCCATTCCCCTCTATTATTAAAAAAATCATGTTTGTCTGTAATGTTTTTTAAAAGTTGCACTTAATCTTTCTGTTTTCAGGACAAGAAGCTAGATCAACAATATGAACAGACCACCAAGACTCTGTTCTTCCACAGTGTGAGTTTATCTGGCATATCTCCACCAGACTCCATGTAAATAATCACTACTTTTAGTGTGTATAGAGCAGCATATCTCCACCAGACTCCATGTAAATAATCACTACTTTTAGCGTGTATAGAGCAGCATATCTCCACCAGACTCCATGTAAATAATCACTACTTTTAGCGAGTATAGAGCAGCATATCTCCACCAGACTCCATGTAAATAATCACTACTTTTAGCGTGTATAGCGCAGCATATCTCCACCAGACTCCATGTAAATAATCACTACTTTTAGTGTGTATAGAGCAGCATATCTCCACCAGACTCCATGTAAATAATCACTACTTTTAGCGTGTATAGAGCAGCATATCTCCACCAGACTCCATGTAAATAATCACTACTTTTAGCGTGTATAGAGCAGCATATCTCCACCAGACTCCATGTAAATAATCACTACTTTTAGCGTGTATAGAGCAGCATATCTCCACCAGACTCCATGTAAATAATCACTACTTTTAGCGTGTATAGAGCAGCATATCTCCACCAGACTCCATGTAAATAATCACTACTTTTAGTGTGTATAGAGCAGCATATCTCCACCAGACTCCATGTAAATAATCACTACTTTTAGCGTGTATAGAGCAGCATATCTCCACCAGACTCCATGTAAATAATCACTACTTTTAGTGTGTTGACAGAGCAGCATATCTCCACCAGACTTCATGTTAATAATCACTACTTTTAGCGTGTATAGAGCAGCATATCTCCACCAGACTCACCAGAAAAGGGTCCATGTTGAAAAAGTTAAACTTTAATTGTGGTACATACTAACCGTAACTGTTAATTTTCCCAGAATGCCGAGCTCCTGAGCAGCCTGGAGTCTGCATCAGTAAGGATCTTCAAGCCTCCGACCTTCCCGACCAGCTCGTCCTCCGCTGGTCTGCGTTTCCAGCCGGGCAGCGGTCCGCAGACCCCCAGCAGCCCCCCGCTTCCTGAAAAAATGTATGCTGTAAACACTGTAAAAAATTAGGTTTTTACTCCGAACTTCAGTCAAAAAACAGGTTTTTAGAGCTGCTTCACTGTCAAAACAAGCAGTTTATGTTGCTAATACCTGTGAATTTTGTATGTTATATTTATATAATATAAGCCATATTGTAATATAAAGACAGTCAGAACTCTGTGCTCTCTTCTTCTGTGGTTCTTAAATGCAGCAGTCAGTATTTCTAATCATTAAAGACGTGTGTGTGCTCTTGTATGCAGACGACACTGTGTCATACTCTGTTGTCTTTGTAGTCCTCCGCTCCCTGGCTCCGCCCCCAGCCCGGGCCCCCCCGCCCCCCTGGAGAGCCCCCGCATGGCCACCATCCAGGAGGACCCCAGCCTGGACCCGGAGGCCCTGGAGGAGGCGTTCGGGCGCCCGTCCGGCTTGGCTCGGCGGTCCTTCGAGGACCTGACGGAGAAGACGCTGATGCTCAAACTGCAGAGACGCCATCAGATCGACAGCAAGGAGACGCAGTGCTGAGAGGACACACCTGCACCCAGGGGTGCAAGCAGGGTGCACGGAGGGGTGCAAACAGGGGTGCAAACAGGGTGCACGGAGGGGTGCACCCAGGGGTGCAAACAGGGTGCACGGAGGGGTGTCGTGCTTCTCCAAAAATCCACAATAGATTAGTGTGTGTCTCTCACCAGTCTGTGTGTGTGTGTGTGTCTCACCAGTCTGTGTGTGTGTGTGTGTGTGTCTCTCTCTTTAAGATTAAGACAATTAGTTTCAACCCCCCGCAATAAGAGCCATTCGATGGCAGAAAAGGTACTTTTTGCAACAAAGTTTGAGTTTCTCAGAGTTTACAATGTGCAGTGGAATGCACCATTAGTTTAACTAGGTGCACATGAACGCACCATGGAGTCCTGTCAGAGCTGCACGCTGCCGCTAAGCTAACGTTAAGCTGATGCTAAGCTAACGTTAACTGTTATAAAAACAGTAAAATCCCTTTCTATTGCCTCTCAGCCCGCGCTGCGTATTAATATATAACCTGATTTTTAAACTCTTTTCAGGTCATTTTTCTACAGAATATATTTTTCATAACGTCACTTTTCTCAACATCAAACATATTTTGTCTGTACTTATTAAATCAAAAAACAGGTTTTTCACCAAACTTTAGTCAGAAAACAGTTTTTTCCAGCTATTTTTGTCATAAAAACATAAATTTTTACACCAAAGAACTGTTTTTAGAGCTGCTTCACTGTCAGAACAAGCAGGCAGTTTATTTTGATAATAGCTGTGAATTTTGTACGTTATATTTTTATAATATAAGCCATACTGTTATATAAAGACAACTGTGCCTTCTCTTCTTCTGTGGTGTTTAAATGCAGCAGTCAGTATTTCTATTAAAGGCGTGTGTTCTCCTCTATGCAGACGACACTGTGTCATATTCTGTTAAAGTATTAATCCATTCATAGTTTGTTTTATGGTTTCATGTCACTGTTTATCCGTCAGACTGCTTTTCAAAATAAAATGCTTCACTGATGTTTTCATGTGAGATAAAAGTTTAAGATTAATTTTTGGGGCGTTTGTCTTTATTTGATAGTGACAGGAAGGAAAGGGGGAGAGATGGGGGTTTGTTCTGTAACTTTAAGCCCAAAGTCTCAATGAAGAAAACAAGTTAACGAGGTTTTTGTTGCCTTGTTCGAGTTATATTTGAGGTAATTATTTCTGAGATTTTGTCCCTTTTTTAAGTAAAAAAATAATAAATCTGTTTTTGTAGCTTTTCTCCATCTATGTTGACATGTTAAACCCAGAGTTGCCCCCAGCTGACAGCCCTGAGCTGTGAAACCAGCGAGTTCTACTCAAAGTGTCCAAAAAAGACTTGAAAAGACGACAAAATGCTGAACAACCACACAACTACATTCTTTCAAGGTTTGTTTAAACATTTTTTCAATGTTTTTGTCTCTTTTCCCGCCAATTTTTAATGTTTTTGTCTCTTTTCCCGTGAGTTTGCAGCGTGTTTAGTGATTGGCGCCGTAATCCGGAGCCAATAACGTTGGTTGAGTCGGGTGGAGAGGAGGTGGAGGAGGGTTAGGAGGTGGAGGAGGGCGAGGAGGTGGAGGAGGGCGAGGAGGAGGTGGAGTTTTTAGAGGTTCCAAGTTAACGAGATAACGAGGTTTTAATTAATGGACAAACTTTAATTTGTGTTTTACAAATAAATCGAGTACAAAAACAGTCGTTGATTCCTTTGGAATCAGGTTTCACACAAAGAGTCTCTGTTAGAGAAGGAAACCCCCCCCCCGCGGTGACATCACTCAGAAGGCGGGGCTTAGGGCGTCGTAGAGCCGGTGGACGGCGACCTCCACCATCTCCCTCAGAGACTCGTCCTCCGTGCACGTCACCGACTGGAGAACAAGGACACACACACTCCACGTTGGTAACACGAAGAAACGTGTGTGTGGGGGGTGGGGGTCTGTTTCTGGGGGGGTGTGTGTGTGTGTGTGTGTGTGTATACTCACCCTGGTTTCAGGGTTGATGGTTGCCGTGACTCCGTCCACGGTCACACTCAAGTCTTCTCCACCTTTAAAGTTCACACAGTCGTCTCCAAACATGTCGCTGAAACACACACACACACACACACACACGCACACGCACACGCACACTTAGTCTTTCTGTACACTAACCACTGTGCCAAACTCTTATTTTGAAAAGCATCACAAACCACACACTTTGTTTCCAATGTTTTTGTCTCTTTTCCATCTACAGAATA
>JABXJD010000267.1:47500-55000 GCA_013375575.1 Percina caprodes | reverse complement strand
TGTGTGTGTGTGTGTGTGTGTGTCTCTGTGTGTGTGTGTGTCTCTGTGTGTGTGTGTGTGTGTGTCTCTGTGTGTATGTGTGTGTGTGTGTGTGTGTGTCTCTGTGTGTGTGTGTGTGTCTCTGTGTGTGTGTGTGTCTCTGTGTGTGTGTGTCTGTCTCTGTGTGTGTGTGTGTCTGTCTCTGTGTGTGTGTGTGTGTGTGTGTGTGTACCACGTGGGGGGGCTTGAGGGCCCTGATGAACTCGCTGGTCTGCTGGTAGTCTGTGTGAGCTGAGAAGGAGATGTAGTCCACCGACATCTTCAGAGGAAGCTTCTGACCCGACATGGTGGCGATCTCATCCGGCTCGGTCATGATGTGCTGACACACACACACACACACACACACACACACACACACACACACACACACACAAGTACTTACATTAAACTGGTTATTATTGATCGCCTTAAGTTCTGTGTGTGTCTCTCTCTCTGTGTGATTGTGAGTCAATGTGTATCTGTGTGTGTCTGTGTGTGTGTGTGTGTGTGTGTGTGTGTGTGTACCTTGGCGAGCGTCCCCTCCACGCAGTACCCGGCGATGATGACGCCGTTCCTCTTGTCCGTGCACCAGCTCTCAAACAGCTCCCTGGACAGCCCGCTCTGCATCATGCCCGGGGACGCCATCACCACGCTGGGCCCGATGTCGTCGAAGTGGTCCATGCTCTGGAGGAGGGAACAAAACTGGGTCTCAAGCCTCCGTTATATGGCCCGCAGTGGTTATCCTCGCCCCTTATGACATCATAAGGGGAAGATTCCAGATCGAATTTCATCAAAATGAAATTCATTAAATTAAAATTAAATCATTTAGCAGAGCCACTGTCTCCCCCCTCCCCCCCCCGACCTTGAGGTTGCTGGCCTGACCTTGAGGTTGCTGGCCTGACCTTGCTGACTTTGAGGTTGCTGACCCTGACCTTGCTGACCTTGAGGTTGCTGACCCTGAGGTTGCTGGCCTGACCTTGCTGACCCTGAGGTTGCTGACCCTGACCTTGCTGACCTTGAGGTTGCTGGCCCTGACCTTGCTGACCTTGAGGTTGCTGGCCTGACCTTGAGGTTGCTGACCCTGACCTTGAGGTTGCTGACCCTGACCTTGAGGTTGCTGGCCTGACCTTGCTGACCTTGAGGTTGCTGGCCTGACCTTGAGGTTGCTGACCCTGACCTTGAGGTTGCTGACCTTGAGGTTGCTGGCCTGACCTTGAGGTTGCTGATGTGCTTGAAGACGAAGGGGTTGTTGACGTTGATGGCCTTGCGGATCTTGTCGTTCATGGCGTTGATGTAGGTCTGGTACACGGCCATGCACTTCCTGGCCAGGGACGAGGCGTAGTAGATGGGGATGTCGTGGAGCTCGGGGTGGTTCTGCCAGTACTCATCTACACACACACACAGAGACACACACACACACACACACAGAGACACACACACACACACACACACACACACACACACACACACAGACACACACACACACACACACACACACACAGAGACACACACAGACACACACACACACACACACACACACACAGAGACACACACACACACACACACACAGACAGACACACACACACACACACACACACACACAGACACACACACACACACACACACACACACACACAGAGACACACACACACACACACACACACACAGAGACACACACACACACACACAGAGACACACACACACACACACACAGAGACAGACACACACACACACAGAGAGACACAGACACAAAGGAAAGAAGGAAGGAAGGAAGGAAGGAAGGAAGGAAGGAAGGAAGGAAGGAAGGAAGGAAGGAAGGAAGGAAGCGTGTCTGACCCAGGATGAGCAGCAGCTCCTGGGCTCGGCCCAGGGCGAACACGGGAATCAAACAGCGACCCTCCCGGTTCACGATGTCATGGACCGTGTTACAGAACCGAGCCTCCCTCTCCTCTCGCTTCTCGTGGATGTGAGTCCCGTACGTCGACTCCTACACACACACACACACACACACACACACACACACACACACACACACACACACACACACACACACACACACACACACACACACACACACACACACACACACACACACACACACAGTAACTAACGCTGCCACAACGTCTTTAAATAAAGTTTGAATGAAGTTTGAATGAAGTTTGATTGAATCTCTGTCTCACAGTGATGAGGATGTCTGGTTTGACGCTGGGGATCTCTGCAGCCATCAGATGTCTGTCCTCCTGACGAGAGAAATCTCCTGTGTACAACAACTACACACAAAGACACACAAAGACACACACACAGGGTTAGGGACACATGGAAATATGCTGCTCTATACACGCTAAAAGTAGTGATTATTTACATGGAGTCTGGTGGAGATATGCTGCTCTATACACGCTAAAAGTAGTGATTATTAACATGGAGTCTGGTGGAGATATGCTGCTCTATACACGCTAAAAGTAGTGATTATTTACATGGAGTCTGGTGGAGATATGCTGCTCTATACACGCTAAAAGTAGTGATTATTTACATGGAGTCTGGTGGAGATATGCTGCTCTATACACACTAAAAGTAGTGATTATTAACATGGAGTCTGGTGGAGATATGCTGCTCTATACACACTAAAAGTAGTGATTATTAACATGGAGTCTGGTGGAGATATGCTGCTCTATACACACTAAAAGTAGTGATTATTTACATGGAGTCTGGTGTAGATATGCTGCTCTATACACACTAAAAGTAGTGATTATTTACATGGAGTCTGGTGGAGATATGCTGCTCTATACACACTAAAAGTAGTGATTATTTACATGGAGTCTGGTGGAGATATGCTGCTCTATACACACTAAAAGTAGTGATTATTTACATGGAGTCTGGTGGAGATATGCTGCTCTATACACACTAAAAGTAGTGATTATTTACATGGAGTCTGGTGGAGATATGCTGCTCTATACACACTAAAAGTAGTGATTATTTACATGGAGTCTGGTGGAGATATGCTGCTCTATACACACTAAAAGTAGTGATTATTTACATGGAGTCTGGTGGAGATATGCTGCTTTATACATGCTAAAAGTAGTGATTATTTACATGGAGTCTGGTGGAGATATGCTGCTCTATACACACTAAAAGTAGTGATGGAGGGTGAAGTCGTTGGTTTGGACGCACCTTGACTCCGGCGATCTCAATCATGAACATGGCGGCTCCGAGCACGTGGCCGGCGTGGTAACACCAGAACTTGATGCCGGCCACTTCCTTCACCTCGTGGAAGTTGATGGTCTCGATCTTCTCCATGCTCTCCTCCAGGTCTGTCTCCGTGTACAGCATGTCGTCTGCAGAGATGTTACTGCAGACAGACAGACATGGTCCTTATTTATCTATTTTATACTGTCCATCCCTGTCTTTAACCTACCTGACTTTGACGTAGCCCTACATGTCTTTAACCTACCTGACTTTGACGTAGTCCTACATGTCTTTAACCTACCTGACTTTGACGTAGTCCTACCTGTTTTTAACCTACCTGTCTTTGACGTAGTCCTACCTGTCTTTAACCTACCTGACTTTGACGTAGTCCTACATGTCTTTAACCTACCTGACTTTGACGTAGTCCTACATGTCTTTAACCTACCTGACTTTGACGTAGTCCTACATGTCTTTAACCTACCTGACTTTGACGTAGTCCTACATGTCTTTAACCTACCTGACTTTGACGTAGTCCTACCTGTCTTTAACCTACCTGACTTTGACGTAGCCCTACATGTCTTTAACCTACCTGACTTTGACGTAGCCCTACATGTCTTTAACCTACCTGACTTTGACGTAGTCCTACCTGTCTTTAACCTACCTGACTTTGACGTAGCCCTACCTGTCTTTAACCTACCTGACTTTGACGTAGCCCTACCTGTCTTTAACCTACCTGACTTTGACGTAGTCCTACATGTCTTTAACCTACCTGACTTTGACGTAGTCCTACATGTCTTTAACCTACCTGACTTTGACGTAGTCCTACCTGTCTTTAACCTACCTGACTTTGACGTAGTCCTACCTGTCTTTAACCTACCTGACTTTGACGTAGTCCTACCTGTCTTTAACCTACCTGACTTTGACGTAGTCCTACCTGTCTTTAACCTACCTGACTTTGACGTAGTCCTACCTGTCTTTAACCTACCTGACTTTGACGTAGTCCTACCTGTCTTTAACCTACCTGACTTTGACGTAGTCCTACCTGTCTTTAACCTACCTGACTTTGACGTAGTCCTACCTGTCTTTAACCTACCTGACTTTGACGTAGTCCTACCTGTCTTTAACCTACCTGACTTTGACGTAGTCCTACCTGTCTTTAACCTACCTGACTTTGACGTAGTCCTACCTGTCTTTAACCTACCTGACTTTGACGTAGTCCTACCTGTCTTTAACCTACCTGACTTTGACGTAGTCCTACCTGTCTTTAACCTACCTGACTTTGACGTAGTCCTACCTGTCTTTAACCTACCTGACTTTGACGTAGTCCTACCTGTCTTTAACCTACCTGACTTTGACGTAGTCCTACCTGTCTTTAACCTACCTGACTTTGACGTAGTCCTACCTGTCTTTAACCTACCTGACTTTGACGTAGTCCTACCTGTCTTTAACCTACCTGACTTTGACGTAGTCCTACATGTCTTTAACCTACCTGACTTTGACGTAGTCCTACCTGTCTTTAACCTACCTGACTTTGACGTAGTCCTACCTGTCTTTAACCTACCTGACTTTGACGTAGTCCTACCTGTCTTTAACCTACCTGACTTTGACGTAGTCCTACCTGTCTTTAACCTACCTGACTTTGACGTAGTCCTACCTGTCTTTAACCTACCTGACTTTGACGTAGTCCTACCTGTCTTTAACCTACCTGACTTTGACGTAGTCCTACCTGTCTTTAACCTACCTGACTTTGACGTAGTCCTACCTGTCTTTAACCTACCTGACTTTGACGTAGTCCTACCTGTCTTTAACCTACCTGACTTTGACGTAGTCCTACCTGTCTTTAACCTACCTGACTTTGACGTAGTCCTACATGTCTTTAACCTACCTGACTTTGACGTAGTCCTACATGTCTTTAACCTACCTGACGTTGACGTAGTCCTACATGTCTTTAACCTACCTGACTTTGACGTAGTCCTACATGTCTTTAACCTACCTGACTTTGACGTAGTCCTACCTGTCTTTAACCTACCTGACTTTGACGTAGTCCTACCTGTCTTTAACCTACCTGACTTTGACGTAGTCCTACCTGTCTTTAACCTACCTGACTTTGACGTAGTCCTACCTGTCTTTAACCTACCTGACTTTGACTACATGTCTTTAACCTACCTGACTTTGACGTAGTCCTACATGTCTTTAACCTACCTGACTTTGACGTAGTCCTACCTGTCTTTAACCTACCTGACTTTGACGTAGTCCTACCTGTCTTTAACCTACCTGACTTTGACGTAGTCCTACCTGTCTTTAACCTACCTGACTTTGACGTAGTCCTACCTGTCTTTAACCTACCTGACTTTGACGTAGTCCTACCTGTCTTTAACCTACCTGACTTTGACGTAGTCCTACCTGTCTTTAACCTACCTGACTTTGACGTAGTCCTACCTGTCTTTAACCTACCTGACTTTGACGTAGTCCTACCTGTCTTTAACCTACCTGACTTTGACGTAGTCCTACCTGTCTTTAACCTACCTGACTTTGACGTAGTCCTACCTGTCTTTAACCTACCTGACTTTGACGTAGTCCTACCTGTCTTTAACCTACCTGACTTTGAAGTAGTCCTACCTGTCTTTAACCTACCTGACTTTGACGTAGTCCTACCTGTCTTTAACCTACCTGACTTTGACGTAGTCCTACCTGTCTTTAACCTACCTGACTTTGACGTAGTCCTACATGTCTTTAACCTACCTGACTTTGACGTAGTCCTACCTGTCTTTAACCTACCTGACTTTGACGTAGTCCTGTCTTTAACCTACCTGACTTTGACGTAGTCCTACATGTCTTTAACCTACCTGACTTTGACGTAGTCCTACCTGTCTTTAACCTACCTGTCTTTAACCTACCTGACTTTGACGTAGTCCTACCTGTCTTTAACCTACCTGACTTTGACGTAGTCCTACCTGTCTTTAACCTACCTGACTTTGACGTAGCCCTACCTGTCTTTAACCTACCTGACTTTGACGTAGTCCTACATGTCTTTAACCTACCTGACTTTGACGTAGTCCTACCTGTCTTTAACCTACCTGACTTTGACGTAGTCCTACCTGTCTTTAACCTACCTGACTTTGACGTAGTCCTACCTGTCTTTAACCTACCTGACTTTGACGTAGTCCTACATGTCTTTAACCTACCTGACTTTGACGTAGTCCTACCTGTCTTTAACCTACCTGTCTTTAACCTACCTGACTTTGACGTAGTCCTACCTGTCTTTAACCTACCTGACTTTGACGTAGTCCTACCTGTCTTTAACCTACCTGACTTTGACGTAGCCCTACCTGTCTTTAACCTACCTGACTTTGACGTAGTCCTACATGTCTTTAACCTACCTGACTTTGACGTAGTCCTACCTGTCTTTAACCTACCTGACTTTGACGTAGTCCTACCTGTCTTTAACCTACCTGACTTTGACGTAGTCCTACATGTCTTTAACCTACCTGACTTTGACGTAGTCCTACATGTCTTTAACCTACCTGACTTTGACGTAGTCCTACCTGTCTTTAACCTACCTGACTTTGACGTAGTCCTACCTGTCTTTAACCTACCTGACTTTGACGTAGCCCTACCTGTCTTTAACCTACCTGACTTTGACGTAGTCCTACATGTCTTTAACCTACCTGACTTTGACGTAGTCCTACCTGTCTTTAACCTACCTGACTTTGACGTAGTCCTACCTGTCTTTAACCTACCTGACTTTGACGTAGCCCTACCTGTCTTTAACCTACCTGACTTTGACGTAGTCCTACATGTCTTTAACCTACCTGACTTTGACGTAGTCCTACCTGTCTTTAACGTACCTGACTTTGACGTAGTCCTACCTGTCTTTAACCTACCTGACTTTGACGTAGTCCTACCTGTCTTTAACCTACCTGTCTTTGACGTAGTCCTACCTGTCTTTAACCTACCTGACTTTGACGTAGTCCGACAGCAGCCAGCGGTAGATGGCCTTGGTGGCGTGCGTCATGAAGGTGCGTCCTTTGAAGCTGGTCTTCTGCAGGAACCAGGGCAGAGCGCCACAGTGATCCAGGTGGAAGCTGAGAGCATCAGACATTTAAGGGTTAGGGTCTCTGATTATCGGCATTTATAATAGCCGATTTAATAAAAAATAATTAAATAATACATTTAATTTGTAATTCACTTTATATTTACACAAATCCCAAAGTGCTACTTGATAAAACAGGTAAGTGCTAAAAATTATATATATATATATATATATATATATATATATATATATATATATATATATAT
>JABXJD010000267.1:37500-42500 GCA_013375575.1 Percina caprodes | reverse complement strand
ACTAAACTTTTGGCTCTGTTTGAACCAACTGCCAATAGAAACTATTAAATATCTGGATTCTTCACTGTGTGAATCACCATAGCAACAAGGAGAAGAGTTGTTATTGGTCAGCTAACATGATGTCATGATGGACTAACTGACCAACTGACTGACTCTTAACTGACTTCAGGCCTCAACACCAACAGCTGTTTCATAGAAGACAGACTGGGAGAGGAGGAGGAGAGGAAGGAAGGAGAAGAGTTGTTATTGGTCAGCTAACATGATGTCACGCTGGACCACACCCACCAGACTCCATGTAAAAAAACAGTCATTTTAGCATCGTAACACACACTTCATTCAGAGTCAACAGAAACCATATTCAACTATGAAAACCTGTTTCTGGTCTTCTCTACACTTTTACAACCATCATAACTCTCGTGTTGGTGTAAATAAACACAAACTTTACTGATTTACATGTGAAAACATGTTGGCTCTATACACGCTAAAAATGCTGTTTTTTACATGGAGTCTGGTTGGTTCAGCGCTCGCTACGTCGTAGCTGCTTCTGGTAAACAGAAAGGTCTGAAATAGGTTTTAAAAGGTCTCTGAAGGGTTAAGACACGTAACACTTCTATTTTTAAGTTTTATTGTTATTAGGATGTGCACCAAGTAGTAGGCACACTGTTAAAATATCCGTTTCATAGAGATGAGACTTGGAGAGGAGGAGGAGAGGAAGGAGAGGAAGTGTTATTTGTCAGACATTTCTGGTCTTCTCTACACTTTTCCAACCATCATAACTAAGTGTTGGTTGAAATAAACACAAACTTTACTGATTTACATGTGGAAATATGATGGCTCTATACACGCTAAAAATGCTGTTTTTTTACATGGAGTCTGGTTGGTTTAGCGGTAGCTACGTCGTAGCTGTTTCTGGGTGATGACGGCCTTTACTCAACCATTGTTCATCACTATAGCAACACAGGAGGAGGAGAAGGAAAGGAGACAACAAGAAGAGGAGAGAAAGAAAGGAGGAGAGGAGAGGAAGGAAGGAGAAGAGGTGTTATAGGTCAGCTGACATGATGTCACGCTGGACACGCACCAGACTCCATGTAAAAAAACAGTCATTTTAGCGTCATAACAAACCTTCATTCAGAGTCAACAGAGACCAAATAAAACTATGAAAACCTGTTTCTGGTCTTCTCTACACTTTCCAACCATGTTTCCTGTTTGGGGTTTTGAGGTGATGATGCGTTTCCTGTTTGGGGGGGGGGGTCACTCACCCACCACTCGCTGTCCTCCTCCCGCTCCACCACGATCACCTCGCCCTCCGAGAACGTCAGCTCGTCAGGATTATCAGCCGAACAATTATAGATGGCTTTCACTCTCTTTGGCTTCTGCTTCTACACACACACACACACACACACACACACAGACACACACAGAGAGACACACACACACACACACACAGACACACACAGAGACACACACACACACACACACACACAGAGAGACACACACACACACACACAGAGACACACACACACACACACAGAGACACACACACACACACACAGAGACACACACACACACACACACACACACACACACACACAGAGACACACACACACAGAGAGACACACACACACACACACACACACACACACACAGAGAGAGACACACACACACACACACACACACACACACAGAGAGAGACACACACACACACACACACCCCCGCACAGAGACACACACACACACAGAGACACGCACGCACACACACACACACACACACACAGACACGCACGCACACACACACACACACACACACAGAGACACACACACACACACACACACACAGACACACACACACACACAGAGACAGACACACACACACACACAGAGACAGACACACACACACACACACAGAGACAGACACACACACACACACACACACACACACACACACAGAGACACACACACACACACACACACACACAGAGACACACACACAGACACACACAGAGACACACACACGCACACACACACACACTTTAGTCACTTTTGACATTTTTCTATTTTCTTCTTCTACTAATAGTTTTTTCTCCAACTGTTCTATAATTGCCCCCGATGATAATGTACCATGTGAGGAGCGTTGCTAGGGAACCGTCCTCTGTAATTTATGGACAATTAATTTGAAGAAACCCAAATTTCTGATATAAAACCTTTATGGGAGGGGGTCAGATTAGAGGGTTAACTCCACCTGTTGACCTTTGACCTCTGACCTCTGACCTCTGTGTTGCTGTTGTGTTCGAGGACTTACGGAGAAGGTGCTCCTGGGTTTGGGGGTCGGGGGGGGAGTCGCATCGTGTGGGGATTTGGACGGAGGCCCTGCAGAGAATACACAGCAAGGCATGACATCACTATGACATCACTATGACACCAGAGGGTGGTATTAGTTGTCTTGCCAGAAGCCCCCACCCAATGGTCCCGTTGTTGTGCCCCCCTTCCCAGAGACATCGATGACAATGTGCTGCCTATCTCGGCCACCAGATGGCGCCGCGCTGAGTCAGACCTTTAGCTCCGCCCACATTCAGCCCGTCAACTCAACCAACTTCACATGCGTTTTATTTTGAAAATCATGTGTGGGGTGTGTGAGTACCTCGTTTCTCCATGGAGGGGGCCCTGACCGGGGGTCTCTTAGGAGGAGCCTTCTCTGACCTGAAGTCACACAACATCATCAACATCATCATCATCATCATCATCATCATCATCATCATCAACAACTTTTTCTCATCTTTATTTTATTTTTTATTAATTGTTTTTAATAATTCTTTATTAGTTTTTATTTTACGTACCCGGTGGGAGATTTGGGGGACTTGGGTCGCGCTGGTCCAGCTGGTTTGTTGGTCTGGTGAAGAGGGACTGGCGGGGGGACTGGAGGGGGGGCGGGCGGAGCTTTAAAGACGGGGGGCGGTGGGACGGGCAGCGGTGGGGCGACTGGGGGGGGGGGAGGGGGATGTTCCTGGCCTTGGTCTCCAACATGCTGGTCCTCTTGCTGACTGGAGGAGGAGGAGGAGGACCTACGGGGAGCACTGGGAGACAAGACCCAGGGTTAGACCCTCAGGCTTTTATTTTGAAACAGGAAGTGGACAAAGTTTTCAAATCCTTTTCTTCAGTAGTGAGTGTGTGTGTGTGTGTGTGTGTGTGTGTGTGTGTGTGTGTGTGTGTGTGTGTGTGTGAAAGAAAAGACTAAAGTACAAGTACCTCAACATCTGGACTGGAGTACATGTACTTGACAGGAAGTGGTCACTCACCGTACATGGAGGAGTCCCTGTCAGGGGTTTGAGGGTTGGGGGGGTCGGAGGATGACCGTTGTCTTCCTACTGTTTCCATGACAGCAGGTTTACCGGGTCCTGAACTCACAGAGAGAAAACAGATGTTCAGCATCTGGTGGAGATATGCTGCTCTATACACGCTAAAAGTAGTGATTATTAACATGGAGTCTGGTGGAGATATGCTGCTCTATACACACTAAAAGTAGTGATTATTTACATGGAGTCTGGTGGAGATATGCTGCTCTATACACACTAAAAGTAGTGATTATTTACACGGAGTCTGGTGGAGATATGCTGCTCTATACACACTAAAAGTAGTGATTATTAACATGGAGTCTGGTGGAGATATGCTGCTCTATACACACTAAAAGTAGTGATTATTTACACGGAGTCTGGTGGAGATATGCTGCTCTATACACGCTAAAAGTAGTGATTATTTACATGGAGTCTGGTGGAGATATGCTGCTCTATACACACTAAAAGTAGTGATTATTAACATGGAGTCTGGTGGAGATATGCTGCTCTATACACACTAAAAGTAGTGATTATTAACATGGAGTCTGGTGGAGATATGCTGCCCTATACACGCTAAAAGTAGTGATTATTTACATGGAGTCTGGTGGAGATAAGCTGCTCTATACACGCTAAAAGTAGTGATTATTTACATGGAGTCAGGTGGAGATATGCTGCTCTATACACACTAAAAGTAGTGATTATTTACATGGAGTCTGGTGGAGATATGCTGCTCTATACACGCTAAAAGTAGTGATTATTTACATGGAGTCTGGTGGAGATATGCTGCTCTATACACACTAAAAGTAGTGATTATTTACATGGAGTCTGGTGGAGATATGCTGCTCTATACACGCTAAAAGTAGTGATTATTTACATGGAGTCTGGTGGAGATATGCTGCTCTATACACGCTAAAAGTAGTGATTATTTACATGGAGTCTGGTGGAGATATGCTGCTCTATACACACTAAAAGTAGTGATTATTTACATGGAGTCTGGTGGAGATATGCTGTGTGTGTGTGTGTGTGTGTGTGTGTGTGTGTGTGTGTACCCTGTTGGGCCCTCTGGGCGGCAGTGGCGGCAGGCTGAGGTCCATCATGGTGCCGTACGTCTCATTGCTGATCATCACGCTCGCCGGCGGCCGCTGTTTGTCACGTGCCAGCGAGGCGGCGTCGCGCGCCAGCGCCGCCAGGTTGGGCTGCCCGGCGCCGCTGCCCGGCACGAAGCAGCTGATTGGACGCTCCTCACGGCGGGGCGGGACCGGGATCGGCTGCAGGGAAACACCCGTAAGTATAATACACAAATATAACTACACACAGCTGGTAGTACTTAGACACCTCGTCCTCGCACTATGACACAAATACACACACTACGACACAAATACACACACACTACGACACAGACACACACTACAATATAAATACACACACTACAATATAAATACACACACTACAACACACACACACACCTTGTCCTCCATCTCGTCCTCGCTCTCGTCCATGTCGTCGTTCTGGAGACGCCACTCGTATTCCACGTGAACGTGCACGTTAAACTTTCCTGTCTGAGCCAGAATGAGCTGGAAAACACACACACACACACACACACACACACACACACACACACACACACACACACACAGGTTTATTGTTGTGATGTAACTGAGGAATACACCG
>JABXJD010000267.1:25000-30000 GCA_013375575.1 Percina caprodes | reverse complement strand
TCCAGTCTTCCATGTCTAATTGTAAAGACTTTAGCATGTGCATTCCTCCTGTTGCATTCTGGGACATTGAGTTCCTTCACTTACCCCTCACTTTTCTTGTAGAGGAACCCACTGCGCTCGGTGCCGTGCGCCTTGTTGCCCTGCAGCTGATGGAGGCTGTAACCGCCACTCTGTTTGTTCTGAGCATCCTGTCGAGATAACCAGGAAACACAACTTCAACCTCCATGTTTGTAGTTTTATGGCGACTAAGCAGTCATTTCCCAATCCTGTTTAGCACTGTCTGCCTCCTGCTAGAAATGGTCTTGTTATTATTTGTATGGGAGTGTACTGGGCAGCTGGTTGGCACTCTGGCACTGGGCCTCATGTGTGTGTGTGTGTGTGTGTGTGTGTGTGTATATATATATATATATATATATATATATATATATATATATATATATAAAAATAAAAGATAAGATACATAAGATAAGATGCATAAGATAAGATAAGATGCATAAGATAAGATGCATAAGATAAGATGAGATACATAAGATAAGATAAGATACATAAGATAAGATGAGATACATAAGATAAGATACATAAGATAAGATGAGATACATAAGATAAGATTCATAAGATAAGATAAGATGCTTCAATAAAAGCAACATCTTTCCAAAGCCAACGTCCTGTGATATAATCCTAATTTCAATATTGACCAAAATAACGGTGATGTAATATAATATATAAGAGTTAAAACTGTGGCTGCTACAGCGAAGACATCTTAGCTTCTGCTGTAGTCTCAGTCAGCTGAGTCTTAATAACCATGCATAATAATAATAATAAAAACATCCAATACACACTAAAGATTTCAGAAGGACATTTTTTCTAAGCGTCAAACAAAGTTGAATTTTTTGAAAAGTGTGAATGGGATTTGAACGTTGAAGACTACCCTGAATGTATGAAAGATGTGGAACATTTTAAAGTTTGAATGGAGTCTCTCTGTGAATGTGTGAGCGAGGGGGGAGCCGGTGGAAATGGATCAATTTGTGTCAAATTTGAACATCCCGTCCCTTCACTTGAATGGGGAAAATTCCTCTAAAATGTTGAATATTTTGGAAATTACGAATGTTATGAAGAAGAAAAATAATAGCCGGCCATTCTGAATTGAACTGAATGTTTTGGCTGTTGAATGAAGTTTCTATGTTGATAAATGTTGAAGGAGTTAAGGTTTGAAAAAAGGAGTATAGACAAATATTAATAAAGATAAAGATTTTGGAAAACTTGTGAATTCACAACAATAAAGCACGTAATATGGTTTCATTGATGAACGGTAAAAGTCCTGCTAAAGGGTTCACAGAGAGGAAGAATATAAAGCAGTTTAAACCTCATCTCACCTCTTTTTGCTCAGACTGCAGAGACGCCTTCAGGGTGTCTCGGAGCTGACTCAGCTGTTTCCTCTCGCCGTCCTGAGTCTGCTTAATCTGAACAAGTACATAACTGAATATATCAACAGTTCCATCATTTAAATGCTTTTAACAGTACATTTATAATTTCAAGTACTAATTGACATGGAATCTGGTGGAGATATGCTGCTCTATACACGCTAAAAGTAGTGATTATTTACATGGAGTCTGGTGGAGATATGCTGCTCTATACACGCTAAAAGTAGTGATTATTTACATGGAGTCTGGTGGAGATATGCTGCTCTATACACACTAAAAGTAGTGATTATTTACATGGAGTCTGGTGGAGATATGCTGCTCTATACACACTAAAAGTAGTGATTATTTACATGGAGTCTGGTGGAGATATGCTGCTCTATACACACTAAAAGTAGTGATTATTTACATGGAGTCTGGTGGAGATATGCTGCTCTATACACACTAAAAGAAGTGTGTGTGTGCGTGGGTGTGAGTCTGTCTGTGTGTGTGTGTGTGTGTGCGTCTCACCGTCGTCAGCTCCGTCATTAGCTTCTCTACGGACGGTTTCAGACTCTCGACGGCTTTCAGTCCGTCCTGGAAAAAACTGACAACATCCAACGAAGTGACAAACACACATTACAAAAAAACACAAAAATGACAAATAAATGCAGCAATAATGTCTCAGACAGAAGATATCTCTAAAAATGTACAAAATAATTAAGTCTAATATAAAGAAAACATGGAATTAATTGATTAGAAGTTTTGTTTTCTAATTTCATATTTTTTTTATTAATTTCTAAATTAAGTTTCAATGTTGCATTGTGTGTGTGTGTGTGTGCGCGTGTGTGTATGTGTGTGTATGTGTGTGTATGTGTGTGTGTGTCTGTGCGTGTGTGTGTGTATGTGTGTGTGTGCGTATTTATCACAGACTTTCAGAAAAAGAAAGAAAAAATAAAAACTAATTTATCTAATAATAATAATAATTATTATTCTTCTTCTAAATATCAGCTCCGTTGCTTTCAGCTGGATGTTTTGGATTTCCAACAGATTATAACATGTATTTATATTATACTTGTGTACTAACGTAGTATACGTACTTGCACTGAGCGTGGAAGTGATTATAACATGTATTTATATTCTACTTGTGTACTAACGTAGTATACGTACTTGCACTGAGCGTGGAAGTACTTGACGAGGTTCTGCAGGAAGTCGACGCCTTTCTTCACTTTGATCTCGTTCACTTTGAGGAGATACTGCAGACGGATACCAGCCGGGTTAAAATAGAATATATATATATATATATATATATATATATATATATATATATATATATATATATATATATATATATATATATATATATATATATATATATATATATATATATATATACACACACATATATATATATATACACACTACCGTTCAAAAGTTTGGGGTCACATTGAAATGTCCTTATTTTTGAAGGAAAAGCACTGTACTTTTCAATGAAGATAACTTTAAACTAGTCTTAACTTTGAAGAAATCCACTCTATACATTGCTAATGTGGTAAATGACTATTCTAGCTGCAAATGTCTGGTTTTTGGTGCAATATGTACATAGGTGTATAGAGGCCCATTTCCAGCAACTATCACTCCAGTGTTCTAATGGTACAATGTGTTTGCTCATTGGCTCAGAAGGCTAATTGATGATTAGAAAACCCTTGTGCAATCATGTTCACACATCTGAAAACAGTTTAGGTCGTTACAGAAGCTACAAAACTGACCTTCCTTTGAGCAGATTGAGTTTCTGGAGCATCACATTTGTGGGGTCAATTAAACGCTCAAAATGGCCAGAAAAAGAGAACTTTCATCTGAAACTCGACAGTCTATTCTTGTCCTTAGAAATGAAGGCTATTCCATGCGAGACATTGCTAAGAAATTGAAGATTTCCTACAACGGTGTGTACTACTCCCTTCAGAGGACAGCACAAACAGGCTCTAACCAGAGTAGAAAAAGAAGTGGGAGGCCGCGTTGCACAACTGAGCAAGAAGATAAGTACATTAGAGTCTCTAGTTTGAGAAACAGACGCCTCACAGGTCCCCAACTGGCATCTTCATTAAATAGTACCCGCAAAACACCAGTGTCAACATGTACAGTGAAGAGGCGGCTGCGGGATTCTGGGCTTCAGGGCAGAGTGGCAAAGAAAAGCCATATCTGAGACTGGCCAATAAAAGAAAAAGATTAAGATGGGCAAAAGAACACAGACATTGGACAGAGGAAGACTGGAAAAAGTGTTGTGGACGGATGAATCCAAGTTTGAGGTGTTTGGATCACAAAGAAGAACGTTTGTGAGACGCAGAACAAATGAAAAGATGCTGGAAGAATGCCTGACGCCATCTGTTAAGCATGGTGGAGGTAATATGATGGTCTGGGGTTGCTTTGGTGCTGGTAAGGTGGGAGATTTGTACAGGGTAAAAGGGATTCTGAATAAGGAAGGCTATCACTCCATTTTGCAACGCCATGCCATACCCAGTGGACAGCGCTTGATTGGAGCCAATTTCATCCTACAACAGGACAATGACCCTAAACACACCTCCAAATTGTGCAAGAACTATTTAGAGCAGAAGCAGGCAGCTGGTATTCTATCGGTAATGGAGTGGCCAGCGCAGTCACCAGATCTGAACCCCATTGAGCTGTTGTGGGAGCAGCTTGACCGTATGGTACCAAGAAGTGCCCATCCAACCAATCCAACTTGTGGGAGCTGCTTCTGGAAGCGTGGGGTGCAATTTCTCCAGATTACCTCAACAAATTAACAGCTAGAATGCCAAAGGTCTGCAATGCTGTAATTGCTGCAAATGGAGGATTCTTTGACGAAAGCAAAGTTTGATGTAAAAAAAATCTTATTTCAAATACAAATCATTATTTCTAACCTTGTCAATGTCTTGACTCTATTTTCTATTCATTTCACAACGTATGGTGGTGAATAAGTGTGACTTTTCAGGAAAACACTAAATTGTTTGGGTGACCCCAAACTTTTGAACGGTAATATATATATATATATATATATATATACATCAGATACATAAGATAAGATGCACAGATGCATAGATACAGATACATAGGTACATAGATGCAGAGATGCAGAGATGCAGAGATGCAGAGATGCAGAGATGCAGCCGCGTCCTCACCTCACACATCTGCAGCTGGAACAGCTGTCTCTCCTTCTCCATCTCCTCGGCGATCTCTCCGCCGCTGAACTCCGTGCGGATCATCCCGTGCTGCTTGGCGAGCTCCCGCTTCTCCTTCTCGATCTTCGCTCTGCAAAGGTCAAAGGTCAAAGGTCGAGTTAGCGCGGGCGGGGGGGGTCATTTCCTGCCTGGACTTGTGTGTGTGTGTGTGTGTGTGTGTGTGTGTGTGTGTGTGTGCCACAAAAACTTAAAAGAAAAATCTACAAAACCAGAGGAAAAAGTGTCACGAATGTGAGAACAAGACACCAAAAATGTCTAAAAGACAAAGAAACACCAAAAATAGCCGTAACCTGGCAACCAGAAGGGTCCGAAAATGACAAAAAGCTTGAAATAAAGTTCTGGTTTTGTCTAAGATATATTTCCACATTTA
>JABXJD010000267.1:7500-17500 GCA_013375575.1 Percina caprodes | reverse complement strand
CTTCATATATACCCTAATAACACACTCTACCTTCATATATACCCTAATAACCACACTCTACCTTCATATATACCCTAATAACCACACTCTACCTTCATATATACCCTAATAACCACACTCTACCTTCATATATACCCTAATAACCACACTCTACCTTCTTATATACCCTAATAAACACACTCTACCTTCATATATACCCTAATAAACACACTCTACCTTCATATATACCCTAATAAACACACTCTACCTTCATATATACCCTAATAACCACACTCTACCTTCATATATACCCTAATAACCACACTCTACCTTCTTATATACCCTAATAACCACACTCTACCTTCATATATACCCTAATAAACACACTCTACCTTCATATATACCCTAATAACCACACTCTACCTTCATATATACCCTAATAACCACACTCTACCTTCATATATACCCTAATAACCACACTCTACCTTCATATATACCCTAATAACCACACTCTACCTTCATATATACCCTAATAACCACACTCTACCTTCATATATACCCTAATAACCACACTCTACCTTCATATATACCCTAATTACCACACTCTACCTTCATATATACCCTAATTACCACACTCTACCTTCATATATACCCTAATAACCACACTCTACCTTCATATATACCCTAATAAACACACTCTACCTTCATATATACCCTAATAAACACACTCTACCTTCATATATACCCTAATAACCACACTCTACCTTCATATATACCCTAATAACCACACTCTACCTTCATATATACCCTAATAACCACACTCTACCTTCATATATACCCTAATAACCACACTCTACCTTCATATATACCCTAATAACCACACTCTACCTTCATATATACCCTAATAACCACACTCTACCTTCATATATACCCTAATAACCACACTCTACCTTCATATATACCCTAATAACCACACTCTACCTTCATATATACCCTAATAACCACACTCTACCTTCATATATACCCTAATAAACACACTCTACCTTCATATATACCCTAATAACCACACTCTACCTTCATATATACCCTAATAACCACACTCTACCTTCATATATACCTAATAAACACACTCTACCTTCATATATCCTAATAAACACACTCTACCTTCATATATACCCTAATAACCACACTCTACCTTCATATATACCTAATAACCACACTCTACCTTCATATATACCCTAATAACCACACTCTACCTTCATATATACCCTAATAACCACACTCTACCTTCATATATACCCTAATAACCACACTCTACCTTCATATATACCCTAATAACCACATGTTAGCTCAAAACGCCATTCAACTGACAGCCTTTGTTGTGTTTGATTGCTAGCATGTAGCTAAGCTAGCAGTTAGCATCTTGTATGCTACTTGTTGCAAATCTGTGAAAAAGTCTTGTTGTTTGTGACATCACAACTGTACAGGAAGTCCTGATGGCTCGTTTCAAGACACCGACTTCTGTAACGTCTGAAGTAGCCTCCGAGATGCTAACGAGAGACTTCTGTAACGTCTGAAGTAGCCTCCGAGATGCTAACGAGAGACTTCTGTAACGTCTGAAGTAGCCTCCGAGATGCTAACGAGAGTCTTCTGTAACGTCTGAAGTAGCCTCCGAGATGCTAACGAGAGACTTCTGTAACGTCTGAAGTAGCCTCCGAGATGCTAACGAGAGATGCTAACGAGAGATGCTAACGAGAGACTTCTGGAACGTCAACACAGTATAAATGGACCTACTTAACAAAGTTGGTTCACTGCTAGCTTAGCTACAAGTTAGCATCAAACACAACAAAGGCTGTCAGTTGAATGGTGTTCTGAGCTAACGTTAGCATAGAAGCTACAACGTTTCTGAGATGATTCACACCAAAGAACTGACGTATTAAATGCAAATGTTTGAATGAATCTGTGTGTCTGTCTCTGTGTGTGTGTGTGTGTGTGTGTGAGCGTGTGTGTGAGCGTGTGTGTGTGTGTGTGTGTGTGTGTGTGTGTGTGTGTGTCTCTGTGTGTGTGTGTGTCTCTGTGTGTGTGTGTGTGTGTGTGTCTCTGTGTGTGTGTGTGTGTGTCTCTCTGTGTGTGTCTGTGTTTGTTTGTGTGTCACTGTGTGTGTGTGTGTGTGTGTGTGTGTGTGTGTGTCTGTCTGTGTGTCTCTGTGTGTGTGTGTGTGTGTGTGTGTGTGTGTCTCTCTGTGTGTGTGTGTGTGTGTGTGTGTGTGTGTGTGTCTCTGTGTGTCTCTGTGTGTGTGTGTGTGTGTGTGTCTCTCTGTGTGTGTGTGTGTGTGTGTGTGTCTCTCTGTGTGTGTGTGTGTGTGTGTGTCTCTCTGTGTGTGTGTGTGTGTGTGTGTGTGTGTCTCTGTGTGTGTGTGTGTGTGTGTGTGTGTGTGTGTGTGTGTGTGTGTGTGTGTCTCTGTGTGTCTCTGTGTGTGTGTGTGTGTGTGTGTGTGTGTCTCTCTCTGTGTGTGTGTGTGTGTGTGTCTCTCTCTGTGTGTGTGTGTGTGTGTGTGTGTGTGTATATGTGTGTATGTGTGTGTGTGTGCGTGTGTGTGTGTGTGTGTGTGTGTCTCTGTGTGTGTGTGTGTGTGTGTGTGTGTGTCTCTCTGTGTGTGTGTGTGTGTGTGTGTGTGTGTGTGTGTGTGTGTGTGTGTTACCTCCTCCAGAGCCGCCACTGTGTTCCTGCAGTGGGACATCCGGGTAGTGAAGCTGGACGTCGTGGGGGCTTTGTAGTCCTCATTAGTCTCCGCGATGAACTCATTAACAGAGATCAGCTCCGGCATCGCGAGCCCTCAGCGACACTCACTGTGTCCCAATGCAACTTTAATTACACCAATTAAAAACCTGCCCCTGCCCCTGCCCTGCCCCTGCCCCTGCCTCGCGTGCGACTGCAGCCACACCTGCGCAGACTACAAGTTAAAGTAACGCTCCGTGTCAGAAACATCCAACAGAGATCGTCTCGTGCGTCCGGGACTCGGCCAAACTCATAGCGTCAGAGCAGGTACGTCAGAGTAATTACGTCAGATGGGTCTTAACTATTAATTAACATTAATAAAACAGATATTTCCCATGATTTGTTCCGCGGAGGTGAGGCACCGTCGAGAGCACCTGAGGAAGCGGCTCCGGGAGGGCGGGGTCGCGGGGAGGGAGGTGTCACTCCGCCGCGGGCTCCACACACACGGACACACACGTTAAAGGGCAGGATGTGCCGTCCTTTCAAAATAAAACGGCACTTTTAGTCATTACCAAAGTAAATAGCAACTAAAGTAACTAGTAACTAAAGTTACATAGGGGGGTGTATACTTATGTCCCTGTATTTTAACATAGGGGGTGTATACTTATGCCCCCTGTATTTTAACATAGGGGGTGTATACTTATGCCCCTGTATTTTAACATAGGGGGGTGTATACTTATGCCCCTGTATTTTAACATAGGGGGTGTATACTTATGCCCCTGTATTTTAACATAGGGGGTGTATACTTATGCCCCTGTATTTTAACATAGGGGGTGTATACTTATGCCCCTGTATTTTAACATAGGGGTGTATACTTATGCCCTGTATTTTAACATAGGGGGTGTATACTTATGCCCTGTATTTTAACATAGGGGGTGTATACTTATGCCCCTGTATTTTAACATAGGGGGTGTATACTTATGCCTCCTGTATTTTAACATAGGGGGTGTATACTTATGCCCCTGTATTTTAACATAGGGGTGTATACTTATGCCCCTGTATTTTAACATAGGGTGTATACTTATGCCCCTGTATTTTAACATAGGGGTGTATACTTATGCCCCTATATTTTAACATAGGGGGTGTATACTTATGCCCCTGTATTTTAACATAGGGGTGTATACTTATGCCCCTGTATTTTAACATAGGGGGTGTATACTTATGCCCCTGTATTTTAACATAGGGGGTGTATACTTATGCCTCCTGTATTTTAACATAGGGGGTTATACTTATGCCCCTGTATTTTAACATAGGGGGTGTATACTTATGCCCCTGTATTTTAACATAGGGGTTTATACTTATGCCCCTGTATTTTAACATAGGGGTGTATACTTATGCCCTGTATTTTAACATAGGGGTGTATACTTATGCCCCTGTATTTTAACATAGGGGGTGTATACTTATGCCCTGTATTTTAACATAGGGGTGTATACTTATGCCCCTGTATTTTAACATAGGGGGTGTATACTTATGCCTCCTGTATTTTAACATAGGGGTGTATACTTATGCCCCTGTATTTTAACATAGGGGGTGTATACTTATGCCCCTGTATTTTAACATAGGGGTGTATACTTATGCCCTGTATTTTAACATGGGGGTGTATACTTATGCCCCTGTATTTTAACATAGGGGGTGTATACTTATGCCCCTGTATTTTAACATAGGGGGTGTATACTTATGCCCCTGTATTTTAACATGGGGGTGTATACTTATGCCCCTGTATTTTAACATGGGGGTGTATACTTATGCCCCTGTATTTTAACATAGGGGGTGTATACTTATGCCCCTGTATTTTAACATAGGGGGTGTATACTTATGCCCCTGTATTTTAACATAGGGGTGTATACTTATGCCTCCTGTATTTTAACATAGGGGGTGTATACTTATGCCCCTGTATTTTAACATAGGGGGTGTATACTTATGCCCCTGTATTTTAACATAGGGGTGTATACTTATGCCCCTGTATTTTAACATAGGGGGTGTATACTTATGCCCCTGTATTTTAACATAGGGGGTGTATACTTATGCCCCTGTATTTTAACATAGGGGGTGTATACTTATGCCCCTGTATTTTAACATAGGGGGTGTATACTTATGCCCCCTGTATTTTAACATAGGGGTGTATACTTATGCCCCTGTATTTTAACATAGGGGGGTGTATACTTATGCCCCTGTATTTTAACATAGGGGGTGTATACTTATGCCCCTGTATTTTAACATGGGGGTGTATACTTATGCCCCTGTATTTTAACATAGGGGGTGTATACTTATGCCCCTGTATTTTAACATAGGGGGTGTATACTTATGCCCCTGTATTTTAACATAGGGGGTGTATACTTATGCCCCTGTATTTTAACATGGGGGTGTATACTTATGCCCTGTATTTTAACATGGGGGTGTATACTTATGCCCTGTATTTTAACATAGGGGTGTATACTTATGCCCCTGTATTTTAACATAGGGGGTGTATACTTATGCCCTGTATTTTAACATAGGGGGTGTATACTTATGCCTCCTGTATTTTAACATAGGGGTGTATACTTATGCCCCTGTATTTTAACATAGGGGGTGTATACTTATGCCCCTGTATTTTAACATAGGGGGGTGTATACTTATGCCCCTGTATTTTAACATAGGGGGTGTATACTTATGCCCCTGTATTTTAACATAGGGGGGTGTATACTTATGCCTCCTGTATTTTAACATAGGGGGTTTATACTTATGCCCCTGTATTTTAACATAGGGGTGTATACTTATGCCCCTGTATTTTAACATAGGGGGTGTATACTTATGCCCCTGTATTTTAACATAGGGGGTGTATACTTATGCCCCTGTATTTTAACATAGGGGTGTATACTTATGCCTCCTGTATTTTAACATAGGGGGTGTATACTTATGCCCCTGTATTTTAACATAGGGGTGTATACTTATGCCCCTGTATTTTAACATAGGGGTGTATACTTATGCCTCCTGTATTTTAACATAGGGGTGTATACTTATGCCCCTGTATTTTAACATAGGGGTGTATACTTATGCCTCCTGTATTTTAACATAGGGGTGTATACTTATGCCCCTGTATTTTAACATAGGGGTGTATACTTATGCCCCTGTATTTTAACATAGGGGGTGTATACTTATGCCCCTGTATTTTAACATAGGGGGTGTATACTTATGCCCCTGTATTTTAACATAGGGGGTGTATACTTATGCCCCTGTATTTTAACATAGGGGGTGTATACTTATGCCTCCTGTATTTTAACATAGGGGTGTATACTTATGCCCCTGTATTTTAACATAGGGGGTGTATACTTATGCCCCTGTATTTTAACATAGGGGGTGTATACTTATGCCCCTGTATTTTAACATAGGAGTGTATACTTATGCCCTGTATTTTAACATAGGGGGTGTATACTTATGCCCCTGTATTTTAACATAGGGGGTGTATACTTATGCCCCTGTATTTTAACATAGGGAGTGTATACTTATGCCCCTGTATTTTAACATAGGGGGGTGTATACTTATGCCCCTGTATTTTAACATAGGGGGGTGTATACTTATGCCCCTGTATTTTAACATAGGGGGGTGTATACTTATGCCCCTGTATTTTAACATAGGGGGTGTATACTTATGCCCCTGTATTTTAACATAGGGGAGTGTATACTTATGCCCCTGTATTTTAACATAGGGGGGTGTATACTTATGCCCCCTGTATTTTAACATAGGGGGTGTATACGCCCCCTTTCTTTATTGGTTTCTTCCCTCCCTCCGTCCTCCCCCCCCCTGTGTGTATGAGGTCATCGACCCCTCTCTGACTGAAGGACTTTGTCCCTCAGTCAGAACCAGTCAGCTGTTCACCCGTCCACAGAGAAACTGCTTCAGCGTTGATATTAGGAACCATAGACTGTATACATATATACATATTGTGTATATTGTGTATATTGTGTATATTGTGTGTATATATATATATATATATATTATAAAGAAAGGTTGATAACATCCCAGCATGGCGGAGAGGACAGCGGGGGAGAAAGCAGCGGAGCCGGACTTCCTGCAGTTTAATGACCTGGCGTGTGAGGCGGTCGGAGGGAAGGTGAGTCTCCGTCAGCGGGAGGGGGGTTCAATGTGGGGGGTGTAATGTAAAATGTCTATTATTTAAAGGTAGTTGCCATATGATATTGGGGGTATTGCATTTCCATATACACACTCACAAAATAGGATGTCCCTTCCTTCCTTCTGTGTTGCGTGTGAAACTAGGCTGGGGGGGGCGGCCTATAGCTCACTCTGCACTCCCCCCACGTTGCCCCCATCTCTCCCCCCCTTTCACGTCTGCACTGTCTATCTAATAAAGGGAAGAAACCCCAAAAATAATCTTAGAAACTAGGTTGGACAGAATGAGACTTTCCTTCTTTCTGTGGGTTCAATGTGTGTGTGGGGGGGGGTAGGGTTCAATGCGGGGTGGGGGTGTGGGGGGGTAGGGTTCAATGCGGGGTGGGGGGTGTGGGGGATTGACAACTCCACTTTTAAGCAAAATTGAAATTTTCATATCTAACACTTGTGAAGCTGCATTCTGCATTAATTTACTTATTTAAAGGTATTACCCTTTATATTTGGGGGAATTGCACTGGCCAGTTATGATAATTAGGGGGTTTTACCCCCATGTTGTCCATGTTTTCAGTTACCCCCCCCCGTGTTGTCCATGTTTTCAGTTACCCCCCCCCCGTGTTGTCCATGTTTTCAGTTACCCCCCCCCCGTGTTGTCCATGTTTTCAGTTACCCCCGTGTTGTCCATGTTTTCAGTTACCCCCGTGTTGTCCATGTTTTCCGTTACCCCCCCCGTGTTGTCCATGTTTTCAGTTACCCCCCCCCGTGTTGTCCATGTTTTCCGTTACCCCCCCCGTGTTGTCCATGTTTTCAGTTCCCCCCCCCGTGTTGTCCATGTTTTCAGTTACCCCCGTGTTGTCCATGTTTTCAGTTACCCCCCCCGTGTTGTCCATGTTTTCAGTTACCCCCGTGTTGTCCATGTTTTCAGTTACCCCCGTGTTGTCCATGTTTTCAGTTACCCCCGTGTTGTCCATGTTTTCAGTTACCCCCGTGTTGTCCATGTTTTCAGTTACCCCCGTGTTGTCCATGTTTTCAGTTACCCCCGTGTTGTCCATGTTTTCAGTTACCCCCCGTGTTGTCCATGTGTTCAGTTACCCCCGTGTTGTCCATGTTTTCAGTTACCCCCATGTTGTCCATGTTTTCAGTTACCCCCGTGTTGTCCATGTTTTCAGTTACCCCCATGTTGTCCATGTTTTCAGTTACCCCCCATGTTGTCCATGTTTTCAGTTACCCCCATGTTGTCCATGTTTTCAGTTACCCCCGTGTTGTCCATGTTTTCAGTTACCCCCGTGTTGTCCATGTTTTCAGTTACCCCCATGTTGTCCATGTTTTCAGTTACCCCCATGTTGTCCATGTTTTCAGTTACCCCCGTGTTGTCCATGTTTTCAGTTACCCCCGTGTTGTCCATGTTTTCAGTTACCCCCGTGTTGTCCATGTTTTCAGTTACCCCCGTGTTGTCCATGTTTTCAGTTACCCCCGTGTTGTCCATGTTTTCAGTTACCCCCGTGTTGTCCATGTTTTCAGTTACCCCCGTGTTGTCCATGTTTTCGTTACCCCCGTGTTGTCCATGTTTTCAGTTCCCCGTGTTGTCCATGTTTTCAGTTACCCCCGTGTTGTCCATGTTTTCAGTTACCCCCGTGTTGTCCATGTTTTCAGTTACCCCCGTGTTGTCCATGTTTTCAGTTACCCCCGTGTTGTCCATGTTTTCAGTTACCCCCGTGTTGTCCATGTTTTCAGTTACCCCCGTGTTGTCCATGTTTTCAGTTACCCCCGTGTTGTCCATGTTTTCCGTTACCCCCGTGTTGTCCATGTTTTCCGTTACCCCCCCCCCCGTGTTGTCCATGTTTTCAGTTACCCCCGTGTTGTCCATGTGTTCAGTTACCCCCATGTTGTCCATGTGTTCAGTTACCCCCGTGTTGTCCATGTGTTCAGTTACCCCCATGTTGTCCATGTGTTCAGTTACCCCCGTGTTGTCCATGTTCTCAGTTACCCCCCGTGTTGTCCATGTTTTCCGTTACCCCCGTGTTGTCCATGTTTTCCGTTACCCCCGTGTTGTCCATGTTTTCAGTTACCCCCCCCCCGTGTTGTCCATGTGTTCAGTTACCCCCATGTTGTCCATGTGTTCAGTTACCCCCGTGTTGTCCATGTGTTCAGTTACCCCCATGTTGTCCATGTGTTCAGTTACCCCCGTGTTGTCCATGTTCTCAGTTACCCCCGTGTTGTCCATGTTTTCAGTTACCCCCGTGTTGTCCATGTGTTCAGTTACCCCCATGTTGTCCATGTGTTCAGTTACCCCCCCCCCGTGTTGTCCATGTGTTCAGTTACCCCCCCCCCCATGTTGTCCATGTGTTCAGTTACCCCCGTGTTGTCCATGTTCTCAGTTACCCCATTGTTGTCCATGTTTTAGTTACCCCCGTGTTGTCCATGTGTTCAGTTACCCCCGTGTTGTCTCTTTACCATACTCTGATGCTGTGTTGTGTGTCTTCAGGTTATTTTTGCGACAGACGAGTGGTTCGCTCCGGCTGCCAACCTGCTGAAGGTGAACATGGTTCCCAAGGTCAACAGGTCACATGATGCTCACTGACATCACTAACCCCACCCCTCCCCTTACCATCTTGTCTGTGATTGGCTGGTTTTTGGTGCACAGCCTGTGCCTCTAGTGTTTGACGTGTGTGAGCCCTGTGTTGTCCGTGGCCTTCTCATAGAGGAAAGAAAGAAAGAAAGAAAGAAAGAAAGAAAGAACGCTTAGTGCACCTTTAAACTCCTATTTCTTTATTTATACGTCATTCCTCTTTTCTCCTGCGATCATTCCTCCGGCCACTAGAGGGCGTTGCCTAGCAACACACATTAATATAGGTCGTAGTTGCTGCTTGTAAATTCCACCTATACAGCTGTTTTCTGGGCTTGGACGGCTGCTGTTTGTAATGTATTAAAATGAATTAAAATTACAATTAAAACATGAGTCTCCCCACATGTAACAACAAATAAAATGTATTATTATTATTATTATCATTATTATTATTATTATTATTATCATTATTATTATTATTATTATTATTATTATCATTATTATTATTATTATCATTATTATCATTATTATTATTATTATTATTATTATTATTATTATTATTATTATTATTAT
>JABXJD010000267.1:0-2500 GCA_013375575.1 Percina caprodes | reverse complement strand
ACACACACACAGACACACACACACAGACACACACACAGACACACATACACAGAGACACATACACACACAGACACACACACACACACACACACAGACACAGACACACACACACACACGCACACAGACACACACACACAGACACAGACAGACACACACACAGACACACACACAGACACACACACACACACACACACACAGACACACACACAGACACACACTAGACCCTGTGACCCTGTCCTGCAGGTGGACCACCTCGGCGTCCTGCAGGTCCCGGGCTGCGAGTGGGTCGTGTTCCGTCTGGGACGTCCCGGCGTGATCAGCAGCATCGAGGTCCACACCGAACACTTCAAAGGTCCTCACACTCCTCAGGAGAGAAGAGATAGAAGAGAAGAGATGGAGGAGATGGAAGAGATAGAAGAGAGGAGATGGAAGAGATAGAAGAGAGGAGATGGAAGAGATAGAAGAGAGGAGATGGAAGAGATAGAAGAGAGGAGATGGAAGAGATAGAAGAGATGGAAGAGAAGAGATGGAAGAGATAGAAGAGAAGAGATAGAAGAGATAGAAGGGAAGAGATAGAAGAGAGGAGATGGAAGAGATAGAAGAGAGGAGATGGAAGAGATGGAAGAGATAGAAGAGATAGAAGAGAAGAGATGGAAGAGATAGAAGAGATAGAAGAGAGGAGATGGAAGAGATGAAGAGATAGAAGAGAGGAGATGGAAGAGATAGAAGAGAGGAGATGGAAGAGATAGAAGAAATAGAAGAAAAAAGGAAGAGATAGAAGAGAGGAGATGGAAGAGATAGAAGAGAAGAGATAGAAGAGAGGAGATGGAAGAGATAGAAGAGAGGAGATGGAAGAGATGGAAGAGATAGAAGAGATAGAAGAGAAGAGATGGAAGAGATAGAAGAGATAGAAGAGAGGAGATGGAAGAGATAGAAGAGAAGAGATAGAAGAGAGGAGATGGAAGAGATAGAAGAGAGGAGATGGAAGAGATGGAAGAGATAGAAGAGATAGAAGAGAAGAGATGGAAGAGATAGAAGAGATAGAAGAGAGGAGATGGAAGAGAGAGAAGAGAAGAGAAGAGATAGAAGAGAGGAGATGGAAGAGATTGAAGAGATAGAAGAGAGGAGATGGAAGAGAAGAGAATAGATAGAAGAGATAGAAGAGAAGAGATGGAAGAAAAGAGATAGAAGAGATGGAAGAGAAGAGATAGAAGAGAAGAGATGGAAGAGAAGAGATGGAAGAGATAGAATAGAAGAGAAGAGATAGAAGAGAAAGTCTTTAATGTCATTATACACAGAGCAGTACCTTTGCAATGAGATTTAACTCCGTGTGTGTGTGTGTGTGTGTGTGTGTGTCTCTGTGTGTGTGTGTGTGTGTGTGTGTGTGTGTGTGTGTGTGTGTGTCTGTCACTGTGTGTGTGTGTGTGTGTGTGTCTGTGTGTGTTTGTGTGTGTGTCTGCAGGTAACTCCCCCGACTCCTGCAGGGTTGAGGTTTGTCTTCTGACCCCTGAAGAAGAAGCTCGGTGCATCAAGAACAGGTGGAATTCTGGGAAATGGCAGGTCCTCCTCCCCCCCCAGAAGGTAACAGCTTCCTGTTGTTGTTGTTGACAGTCTGATCTACTTCCTGTTGTTGTTGACAGTCTGATCTACTTCCTGTTGTTGTTGACAGTCTGATCTACTTCCTGTTGTTGTTCCTGTTGACAGTCTGATCTACTTCCTGTTGTTGTTGTTGACAGTCTGTTCTACTTCCTGTTGTTGTTGACAGTCTGTTCTACTTCCTGTTGTTGTTGACAGTCTGATCTACTTCCTGTTGTTGTTGTTGACAGTCTGTTCTACTTCCTGTTGTTGTTGACAGTCTGATCTACTTCCTGTTGTTGTTGTTGACAGTCTGTTCTACTTCCTGTTGTTGTTGACAGTCTGATTTACTTCCTGTTGTTGACAGTCTGATCTACTTCCTGTTGTTGTTGACAGTCTGATTTACTTCCTGTTGTTGTTGACAGTCTGATCTACTTCCTGTTGTTGTTGTTGACAGTCTGATCTACTTCCTGTTGTTGTTGTTGACAGTCTGATCTACTTCCTGTTGTTGTTCCTGTTGACAGTCTGATCTACTTCCTGTTGTTGTTGACAGTCTGATCTACTTCCTGTTGTTGTTGTTGACAGTCTGTTCTACTTCCTGTTGTTGTTGACAGTCTGATTTACTTCCTGTTGTTGTTGACAGTCTGATCTACTTCCTGTTGTTGTTGTTGACAGTCTGTTCTACTTCCTGTTGTTGTTGACAGTCTGATTTACTTCCTGTTGTTGTTGACAGTCTGATCTACTTCCTGTTGTTGTTGACAGTCTGATCTACTTCCTGTTGTTGTTGACAGTCTGATTTACTTCCTGTTGTTGTTGACAGTCTGATCTACTTCCTGTTGTTGTTGACAGTCTGATCTACTTCCTGTTGTTGTTGACAGTCTGATCTACTTCCTGTTGTTGTTGACAGTCTGATCTACTTCCTGTT
>JABXJD010000741.1:37500-177743 GCA_013375575.1 Percina caprodes | reverse complement strand
AATCCCTTATCTTGGTTTTGTGCAATAGCCCCCGATCTGAAGGTTTAGATTGACAGCCTTGTACGGTAGCTCTGCAACACTCACATGACTGAAAACTATGAATACACTGGCAGAAACCCTGCTGTCGATGTTTTCTAGGAAAATATTAGATTGATCGCAGATGTTCTTTAGGACCGATGAAAAATGGTTCACATACTCTTGCTAGCCCTTAATATATAGCCTACCTGAGTGGCCACCCCAAGTAAAGTTTGTGTGGGAAACATTGGACACGTCAATAGTGAGTTTACTGCATTCTTTCAGATGTAATGTGTCGGATGTACCTAGTAACATATGACTGACAGATGATTCTTTTCAAATTTAATTTATTAAAATGTTGTATCATCGATGTCATTTTTTAAAGGTCACATGTAGAATGTAAACAGATTGCACAAAGGGTGTACATTACTGTTCTATTTTTTTGTTTTCTCTGTATGTACTGCATTTGTAATGGATGAGTTTCTTTTGTCTAATTACAGTGGGCTTCACTAACTGCACAGACCGCACAAGATTTGTTTTCGGCAGTGATAATAGCCATTTCATGGTACAGACAAATGGAATATTGAAGGTCAGTACAGTTCAACAGACTTGATTGTAAAATTGCGGTTTCTGATGCTCACCTCTACAAATATGTTCCACATAATTTTAAGCCTATAGAAAGTAAAATTGTTAGAGGATTGTGTCAGTGAAAATATAATTTCTCTATTTCTCTAACAATTTAGGTTGTTTATCTAACGAACTACCGAACACTGTCAGACTATCGAACACACAACTTTGACTTAATTTAGATTAAGAAGGGGTAATATCCATTTTACTGAATTGAACCCGTGAGTTCCATCATGTGACATATGTACAGTGAACCCTCGTTTATCACGGGGGTTACGTTCCAAGAAGAACCCGTGATAGGCGAAATCCGTGAAGTAGTAACCTTTATATATTTTTTTTTTACAATTATTTCACGATGAAATACTCCATAATACATTGAAACCAAAGAACAAAACCTTTTTACAGGCACAAGCATTTGTTTAACAAATAAAAGTACTGTATAAACGTTTTTTTTACAAATAACTACTGTAAAATAATAATTTTAATCATCAATAAATTTAATCATAAGGCTTCAAATGTCGGAGATCAGCACCGCCCCACCCACCGCCCCCTTGCGACCAGAGTCATTGGATTAGAACGGAGAAAATGAAAAATACAAAAAATATGAAGTACAGTAGGAAAAATAGTGACTTCCGTGTATTTCTCTTCTGATGGAGCCGCTGCATCCAACTCCGCTCTGTAGCGGGTTTTCTTCTAAAGCCTGCGGTGCAGGTGTTTTTTTTTTTTTTTTTAGAGAGAACATAGTTATCGGTAGTTGTTGTCGCTCCGTGAAGCAGTGAGGCCGTGAAAGGTGAACCGCGATAGAGCGAGGTTCACTGTATACATATATATAGTGTGTGTGTGTGTGTGTGTGTGTGTGTGTGTGTGTCTTTCGATAACAAGTGGGTGTGTCTTTCGATAACGAGCGGGTTTTCCCTTCCAGGTAAAAAGACCGACTGATATTCATGGACACCGGGATTTCATTATCCACGTCTGGGACTCACAAGGTCGCAAAATAAGTGTTCGGTCAGAGTTTTGCACCATGACAGCCACCACCAAAATGTTGAGCACAACCATCAACATCACCATACTGAAGTGGAGTATGCTAATAACAAAGAGGTAGGATTAGAGACACTGTTTGTAGTCTACATTAACTTTTTCAAAACAGTATGTGCAAAATATGCTTTGCAAGTGCAGAATGCATCAAATTGGATATCGAGGATCTAGTACAATAAAGACATTGTTAAAGGCAGTTTTGACAGTGTGAAGGCTCTTCATGCAAAGGCTTGTTTTCATATAAAACACTGTTTGCATATAGAACAATGCCAATCTGCGGCTGTGTATGGCTCTCTCAAACTCGCTGGTTCCATTTTGTTAGTCAAAGTCTTTTTCATGCCTATGTTGGTATGGCTATGATCAATTTTGTGTATGTAAATTTCAGGTAAGGTTTTTTCTACACGGCACTACTATTTAAGTTTGTATGATGTAATTTAATATGGAGTAATTGTTTATTATAGTGCGTATATGAAACTTTAGAACCTATTTTGTGAAAGCCAGAATAGGGGACATAAGGGCTCCAATTTATTAACTGCAATTTTTTGCTTGCCCTGCACTGCTCTTTGCAATAACAAATGTTGTACAAAAAATAGAATAAACTAACTAGTATAATTGGTAAAAAACAGTTTAAGACAAAAGTGCTTTTTATATGCAAAATCAGCCTGTATGTGTCTGCTTAGATATCCGTGGCTCTTCCTCTGGGGTCTAAGGGTTTTTCAGACACGCTGATGATTTGGGCATGCCTGATATTGTTGTATATAGGCAGTTTTTCCAAGTCACATTACTTGAATCCAGCACAGGTTTAGCTACAATAATATCAAAGTAGGATGTATTTCATGATTGCACTTCAAGTTGTGAAAAGTAGTATTAGAAGTGTGCAATTCTAAAAGAAAAGTACCTTATCCATTGTAATAACCTTTTTGAGCAGATTCTGTGAAGTCTTGGGTATGTATTGAGCCCAAATACTTATATCTGTACAAATACTTTCATTTGCGGTCTTGTTTTATACAACTAATTTGCAATTTAACTGTTGACTGTCTTATCAAGGGTTGGTGGTGGAAGGGGTAATGGCTCTTTACACAAAATTTGCAAAAGAGGTTAACAGATCAGCCCAGGTAAATGTGAATGCACAAATTTATAACAGGGCTTTAATTTTTTTAAGATTATTTTTGGGGGCATTTTTAGGCCTTTATCGACAGGACAGCTGAGAAATGAAAGGCGACAGAGAGGGGGAATGACATGCAGCAAAGGACCGCAGGTCGGATTCGGACTGGGCCCGCTGCACCGACGAGTAAACCTCTATATATGGGCGCCCGCTCTACTACCAACTGAGCTATCTGGGCGCCCACAGCATTTAACTGATTGTTCAGGGGGACATTTTCAGAAAGCTCAGTGCCAGGGGCAGGACACTTTCCTGACACATTTTAATAAAATAAATTTTTTAATTCAATTTTATTTATAGTATTAATTCATAACCAGAGTTATCTCAAGACAATTTAGAGTAGGTCTAGACCACACACTATAATTTACAAAGACCCAATAATTCTAGTAATTCCTCCAAATTGTTGGCAAACGACCCCAGAGGGTTAATGAGATACATTTGCCTAAATAACAGTAAAGGCCCTGACATACTAAGCAGACAGTCGGCTGCCGGTCATAATGGGCCACCAGCAACCAACCGTCGGCCTTTTCTGTGTTGTGTCCCGCACCATCGGCCTTCACTGGCCTGTTTTTGAGGCTGCCGACAGCCGTTGACTTTGATTCAACATGTTGAATTGGCATTTGCGAATTGGCTGTTCAGTTGTTAAGGGAAACAAGCAGGGTCCTTTCATTTTTAATCTCATCCGATCCAGCCAAAACCCATAAGAGCTGTCAAAACAGGCCAAAAATGACTTTTGAATGTTCCTTCTAAAAACCACAGGTTCAAACTATTCAAATAACTATTTTTGCACATACACTATATGTCCATAAGATGGCAAACGTAGCCTACAACAACGAGATATACATGACTATTTCTTTAGGCGTATTTATTCCAAAATAACATTTTAAGATCTCTAGATCTACCGTTAAAAACAATAATATCCTATACCGTGATATTTAAGTTTAATATAAAGATATAGTAATATAGATTGCCGCGCTTGCACGCATACGCAAAACTAGCTGCTAGCGACTAGCTGTCGGCTATAGTCTGTACGGTGTGTTCCAGTGCAAAGTTTTTCCCCAGACAAAGGCAACAAGAGTGCCAGGGCCGTAACAGTTTTCACACACACACACACAGACCTTGTAGTAGAGCTGCTAGCTCAGCTGTGACTCGGATATCAACACAGTGACTCTATAAAAGGGCCATGAATGAGTTTCTAGAGACAAAGCTCCAACATCAGCTTCTCACTGGTTTGCTCTGACTACCAACTCTACGTCACTTTACAGTGTTTTCACAACATCTTTCAGTAATTTTTCCTTCTTTCCTCTGTTGCTTTTTTCATAATATGCTGAGAGGTGGTGTTTCAGGGTAAAGTTACTCTTAAGGCAATTATTGTAAAATAGTTTGCTACCAATTACTAGTAGTTCATCTTTCTGCATGCATTAATATTGTTTTGTGTTTTAGCCTGGATGAATGAAGGACCTCAGTCTTTCATTAAGACATTAAGATGTCAGTTAAAGATAACTACTAGACAAAAGATGCTGGAAGAATTTGCCTGATTCTGTTTTTTAGGCTAATTAGAATCCAATGTCTAGTACCTGTCCCACTATAACTGGTTACAACTTGTTTGTGTTCTTTCAGAGTGCAACTGATCAACAGGTGCCCATTCTGCAATTTCCCAAGTCAGTTGAAGGGCTGAGGAGGAGGAAGAGAGAATGGGTTATTCCAGACCTTACTGTTGTTGAGCATGACCGAGGACCCTACCCCCTAAAAGTATCTCAAGTAAGAAAAATAAAGCCCCTTGTACCTGAGAATTTGGTACTGAATTGTTTTTGTTTTTTTAAAGAATGACTTCATGTTTTTCACTGCAGTCATTGAGCTCTGATTTTCAGTTATTTGTTATATGTAAAAGCAAAACCTGCAGCACAATTTTTCCCACAGCTTTAGAGTTTACTTGTGGTGGTGGGTGGAGCAGGATGTGTCGGCGCGACATTTGATGGCTGGGTTCAGTAATATACTAATCAAAGGTTTCTGAGCTAATGAAAATGTATTACTACTAGATAATTTAGAAAAAAAAGCAAATAAAGCAAATCACACTTGAAGATGATACAGATAAATTGTAGCGTTCAATTAAATCTGGTTGGTTTGTTGTATACGATGAATTACAGCCACTAGAGCCAGTCCCACAATGAGCTTTCCTTAGGCTAAATCCCATTTCTCTATCTTACCCCTACCCTTGGCCCTTGAAACCAAGGGGTAAGGGCTAGGTGAAAACATACCCCTATGAAATGGGACATCACTTAGTTACATCACCATGCAATAGCTTACTAGTACAAGGAAGGATCACAAACTTCCAAGATGCCGTCTGTCTGTCGATTACGTGGGTTTTGACAAGTGTCATTTGCATTTCACTTATCACCGTTTTTTAAATGTCATTGATGTTCAGAAAAACATTTTGTTAACAAAAATCCGTCTTTGTTGCCCAATAAATTAAACATAACAGGCAAAAACATTACATAAATATATTACAGAACCATTATCGACAAATGGAACCATAACTTACATGTACACACAAAAAAGCACTCAATTGTGTAAAACTAAAAGACACAAGACCACATAGAAAATTAACTACAGCTGTTCTGATGTTCCAGACCAGTCTGATGCCTCTTTGCCAGTACCCCCCTCACATCAGTGTCCCGTATCAAAACCAACAATATACAAGTTCATAAACCGAGATTAATAACAAATGATTACAATAATACAGTACCAATTCTATAATGAATGGGTACAACATGAACAAATGATTTAAGAAACTTCTAATCGTTTAACCCGAAAGTGCATCAGCTGTTTAAAAACCGTTAATATTAATATATACAGTCTATGCGATGTATACAGTCCATTCAAGGCAGAGAAATGCGGGACTGTTGTGCAAATGAACGTCAATTTTTTATATTTAACAAGTTTCAATTAAGTGTGGCTGGCTGGCTGGCTGGCTGGCTGGCTGGCTGTGGCCTTAACTAATTGCCGCTCTGCTCTTTTGAAAGCCATGAGTGGGCGAAAGATTCTAGATCGGCCCATCTGAGCTTTAATTTTCCCAAAGGTAGAACAAGATACCCAGGGCTTGGTTTACACCTATCTCCATTTCTAGCCACTGGGGGAGGTAGGCTGGGGGAACTCATTAATGTTAAAAAACCTCAAAGTGAAATTTTCATGCCACAGGACCTTTAACGCTATGCGCATGTTATGGCGCCTAACACCTGTTAAATTATATTGCATTTAAATAACGTTTCAATTAATAGATACAGGCACAGAGATGCGAACTGAAGGCTCAGTTAGCAACAAAACTATGGTTAGTGTTTAGCTCTGGTTAAGTCCATTTATATAGCGGAGGACACTGGAGGGTGTGAACAACCAGACTCTAAATGACATTCGGTACACTTTGACAGCAGTGTGGCCAGTATTTGTATGGTTAATTAGTACAGTAAATCCACGGGAAGCCACAAGCAGCATGTACTACTAACAAAAGACATGGCGCACAACTTTACGATGGAGGGGCTGGTCTGTGTGCACTATATATTTAAAAAAAAAAAAAAAAGATGTTGATCGGACTAAAGAAATGCGCTGATAGACGAGGCATAGTGTAAACCCCTAACCATTACTTTTTCACTGCGGGTAAAAGTCGTGGCTTAGAGGTGCATTATCGCCACCATGGGGTCTGGAGTTGTTAAACTCCTTGTGCTCTCCCATCCAAAAGTATATGGCTGCTGCCCGGAGACTTGTGTCATGCCCTCCCACCTGGTGCTGTCCCGGACCTTGGACCTTTCAAAATAAAAGCTTGCGTCTGATCTTCGTACTTTGGTGTTTTTTGAACAGTACGGCAATCATGCTATTGAATAAAATTATTTTTTCAGTGTGTACGGCTTCCGTGAGACCGCACATCTCATGCCCTCCTGTCTCATGCGTTGGCGTGTCAATGGTGACTTCAGATGTTCAGAATATGAAATTGCGAATTATTTCCTAAATTAAGTCCGTTAAGTTAGTGAGCATGGTACAATTAATTGAACGCCGTTCAAACTCTTAAATTATTGATAGCCATACATAGTCTATAGTTGGCAGACTTGGGGTTGTTAAAGTTTGTTTTAATGAAACCTGCGGTGACTTTAAATTTTATTATGAATGCTTTATTTGCAAATTCATTACAGTAAGACAAGCATAACAAATGTATGCGAAGTGAAAAATGTATTGTTCAACAATCAAGCCGCCCACATTATACTGAAATAATACACTTTTACAATTATAACATGAGACCACAGAAGAGTAGGCTACTATAAAAATGTTTTCATGCACTACATGACATTACAAGGGGATCTGATATCTAAAAGAGATTAACCAATATTTTGTTATAGGCTAATTTGTTTTTCTTCAAAAGCTGGTTTATGGATATGAAATTTGACAAAACGTAGGAATTTAGAAATACTGGTTAACCTTCACTTTTTTGTATTCATAAAACGTTTAAAACTGCATCAGTTTTTAACGTTGAAGTTTATTTAAGCCATAGGGTTTAATTGTGAGGTCCGAAAGGCGCATCACTAAAGTGTAGCCTCAAGTGTTATATTGTGATTTATACAACAATGGTTACCAACAAAATAAGTGATGATCAATACTGTTTAGTTCAAAAACCTCCAAAAAAAAGTACAGAGACACAGCGGACCAGACGCAAGCTTTTATTTTGAAAAGTCAAAGCTTGGGACGGCACCAGCCAGGAACACATAACAAGGGAAATCTCCAGGCTGCAGCCACCGGACTCCTCCCATCAGTTGGAAGTGGCTGAGACAAGTCTGATACCTAGTGGTAAAATTCAGTAGGCCGGTCTGGTATTTAAAAGTTTGGTCCAAACCTACTCCACACTGCTCTCTAAATAAAACCATCTGTGTGAGTGTGTGTCCCCTGTTATGAGGATAAATCTAAAGGTTTGTAATTGGGATAATGTAATAGTATAGTTGTTCTCAGATGCACCATGGCTATTATGATGAAATGGCATTGTTATCCAGATATCACAACATAATTGACTTGTGGTCTTAATAACAGGATGTAGAATATTGTAACCGAGCGACTGTACCTCAAAAATGTAAATAGACACATTTTGGACACATTTAAACAACTACTCTAAACAACCTGGCCTAACAAGCAAACTGAAAAACTTTAGCAAATAAATTTAATTGCATTGCTTTCTTAATGTAGTGACAATTGTTTAACAATATTGTAACTATTGTAGATGGTGAGAATGGTATAACTCAGACCTGTTGTTTTTATCCAGATCCGTTCTAATGCGGATAAAGTCAAGAAGATCTTTTACAGCATCACTGGTCCAGGAGCTGATGAGCCTCCTATTGGCCTTTTCACCATGGACAGAAACACTGGTACTCTGTATCTCACACAGCCACTAGACAGAGAAGAAAAGACAAGTACATGGTAGGCATCTTCTTTCTATCTCGTATCTTTATACATACCCTTTTTTTGACCAGGCTGGGAGTCATCAGAACACACTTAATTACCCTTCAGAATTCATTCATTTTTAAATCTGAATTAAACATTAAAGAGCTATACATTATTTCTACTAATCGGCACAATCTCAGATGTTTATTTAGAACATTAGTCAAATTGCCAGCTTGTCTTTAAAGCTATACCTTGCAAAAACATGGGTCAAATTTTATTTTATTTTTGTTTATTGAACATAAAAATGCCAGGATTAGTGTTATCACATTAAAGTATCACCTGTTTATATTTAAAAAAAAAAAAAAAAGTTTCACTCAATAACAGGGTTTCTTGAATCGGTATGTATATTTGTATTTTTCAAGCCCGATCATCTACATGGAATATTCTTGCATGTACGTATTATAATACTAATGTGTTTATTCCTATGCAGTTTCAAGCCCATGCTGTAGCAGATGGTTCAGGAAATGCTGAGGCCCCTATGGATATTATAGTGAAAGTAATTGACCAGAATGACAACAAACCTATCTTTACTCAAAGCACCTTTCTGGGAGAAGTTGCTGAGGCCTCACCACCAGGTACCTTCAGTGGATCTTATCTAAACCTAAAAAAGATGTATATCAGTGTTTAAAAGTATGTTTCACTTTGACAAGACAAAAAGCAGGATGGCACTTTAACTGTTTAACTTTGTACTTTTGATGTAGTAAAATCCAAGACCTGCTCTAACACCCTGTGGCAAAAACTACTCGGTGGATGTGCTAGTGCTGAATAGAACTTTTTCTAGTGTAACCTGTTAACCCACAAAATATTGTGGCTAACGGTACTAGTTGAAACAAATGTTTTTTGCTGTCTTCTCACTTTAATGATCCTATGTTCTTGACGTGCTATAGATGTATAATGGAATAACACATAGAGGGAAAAAAAAAAAAAAACGGGTTCAGTTGAAAGTATATCAGTCTAGGCAGGTGCCAATGTTGTGTCCAGAACCCAAGCACACTAATTAAGCTAAAGCTCATGGCAAATGGAAAATCAAAAACACTTTGTCTTGTTGGTCATCACTCTCATCTAGTAGTCTAAATATATGGCCCAGCTTTATTTTCTCCTCTTGATTGTTATGCTCTGAATACTTAAGTACTTAAGTTTCACTTGACTTCTCTCTTCAGGTTTTGAGGTGATTAAGGTTGTGGCCACAGATATTGACCAGCCAAATACGGACAACTCGGATATCCGCTACAGTATTATGAGCCAGGATCCAGTGTTACCCAGTGACTTTCTGTTTGTTGTCAACCCAGTCACAGGAGTCATTAGAGTCAATGCCGGTGGCCTAGACAGAGAGGTAAGACTTTTTAAACAAAATTCACTAGTCTTTGCTTGCTTTTATGCTACTGCAATGGTCCCTATTCCAAGAAACCCATGCAGGACATCATTCAGCAGACTGTTTAAAGATGATGTGATCCGCACGTAACGTTAAAATAAAGATGCTGTATCTTATGTGTAAACTCTACATGTCTATTCAATTCCCCTTCGATCAATCGATAGATCGATTGTGGATTGACAAAGTTTACACACCCATGCTAAAGTTGATTTAAAAAGAGGAATAAAAAAAAACATCTTTTGGAAATTGATCTTAATGCCATAATTGGGAAAATCCATCTCTTTAAGGACACCAATTTTCTTTTGTGAATGAATAATGTATTGTAAATGTTCTTCCTTAAAATACAGGGGGCATAAGTATACACACCCGTATGTTAACTTCTTAAAGAGGCAGGCACATTTTTATTTTTAAAGGCCAGTTATTTCATGGATCCCATATGGGTTTTAAAGGCTGCATTACAGTGAATTGATGCAATTTTGTAATTGACTAAGCTGTTATATTTACCTTCACCCACGTAGTCATTGTATCCGCATTATTGGTGATTATTTATCATCTCGGTAGTCAACCCTACAATATCGGCATCGATGTATTTGGTCAAAAATCTTTATCCTACAGCTCTAGTTCCAACTACACATGAATACAAGATAAAAAGAGCGAGCTCACGAGGCCACCATGCGCCGTAGACCGCAGGTTTTCTACTCTCCAATCGCCAACAGTTGTTTACTGTCAGCTCAGCTGCTCTTTCTCACTTGCACACATTTACTATACCCAGTCACTGTCTTAACCCAGTGGTATAAAAATGGCAACTGGCTATGGTTGGTATGGTATATGGCGTACCCAACGTATGTTTGACCCTGTCATTTGGGTTGGTTACAGTCCAGTGAATGGGGAAAAAAAGATTAAACAAGATTATCATTGAGTGATATTTAATAACCGCAACCAAATTGAACTGTACGAACTTAATTTATAGGTTCCATAAACTGTATGAAGTAATATTAATTGTGTAAAGTTTAAAAAAAATCTGAATTAAGCATAGGCCTATTATCTGTTTTCACTCCGTCCCTTAAAGAATTGAATCAAGAATTGTTGAAATCCAAACAATACCCAAACCTATTCCTGCAGAGAGAAACTGTACGAGTGCTAATCAGCCTGGAGTACTTCGTAGAACTGAGTTGTTTGCCTGGTGACTTCAGATTTGTTGTTGTGTTAATGTTGCTGTAATGTACTTGGAGTTCTGAAAGCATTGGGTTTATCCATTATCTTTCTGTCAATGGTGTAAAGTATAAAATGCATTCTTGGATTACTTTACACATGGTTTTGTGTCATGATCATCCGTTCAGCACTGCTTGCTAGTTGTCTTGATTTTGCATTATCAAAAAGGGCACATTACTATAATTGCCTAATGAGCGCACCAGAAAATGCAATGGATTGGGAGTGACTGAAGAGAGAGCCCAACAGCGTTGGAACAAAGCTGTGACTCAGAGAAATAAATTGTGTTCTTGCCGATTCATCACTAGAAGTGTAACTGTAGCAAGCATCTCAATATTAATAAAGTTATCCACATTCATATATAGATACAAATGATATATCAGCTACAAACAATCTGGAAGTCAGAAGTACAATGGAAGTACAACTTGGCATTGTCATGGAGATGTTACACAGTCTAAAGAAATGCAAACATCCAGAGAAAATCTTACCGTGGACCTCAAAGCAGCCGCCCAAGAGATTGACAGATACAGATTACCTGACAGAAAAACATGATGGGATGCCCATTCCTAGAGCAGTCATTCAGCTTATGGCCTTGGAAATATTTACTATTAATTTGAATGTGATACTTTTGCCTTTTCAAATATTTGATTTAAAAGATGTTGTGCTTTTTATTAGAATTATTTTCAAATAAAATTTATATGAATGAAAACAATATTTGACTTTTATAAAGTATCCAAAAATGTCTCTTGGAAAAGGGAGGTTGTCTTATATTAGGACCAATACTGCACTTTTATATCACTGTCTGCGACCACTTTAAAAGCACACTTGCTTCTTTTATTAGCAGAAGGCGATTTTTAATGCAAAATTACTTGAAGGTGTAATCATTAGGGGTGGGAATCACTGGGCACCTCACGATTCGATTCTAAACCAGTTATCGATGCAACTCAAACAATTTTATGCACAGTTCATTGCCATATACAGTATTTGTCACACAAGTTTTAATAAAATATTTTGCCTAATTTTATGCATGTCTTATTAGACACAACATTTTTGTAATTTTTTGTGCACTCTTGCCTTTAACTCTAAGTTGCTGTCTATTATGCCATCCTCTTTCAGTCACTGTTTTTTGATTTGTACATGTCTGGAGACGGTAACTTTTTAATAAAAATTAACACATTAGATTTTTTTTTTAAATCTATTAGAATTTAATCATTCTAGAGAGAATCGCGATCCATTTAAAAATCTATTTTTCCCCCCCACCCCTAGTAATAATGGAACATCACACCAGTTGAGGCTAGAGGAAATGTCATTTTTACTGTTTTTATAAAAGCTATATGAAGTGTCTTAAAGGATTTTGCTCCAACTGAGTCTGGAAAATGACAGCGAAATATTTAAGCCTTTCAGTTGATGAGTATTGTCTTTTCTAACAGAAATACCCCAAATACACTCTGGTGGTGCGGGCAGCAGACAGGATGGGAGAAGGTTTGATTGGAGAAGCGAAAGTAATCCTTACTGTCACAGATAGCAACGACAATGCTCCGGCCTTCATTCAGCCGTCGGTAAGTACAACATACTTTTTGACTGGAACTTCACTGTTCACTAAATACTTGTCAGATCTGCACTTCTCCAAGCATAGCTTAGCATAGCATAACTTGGCATAGCAGATCTGTCAAGCTTCAGAGTTCTCACCACCACAAAAGAGGACAACACTATGTATGAACCACCAGTTAATTTTCTTTTAACACTGCATTTCACGTTTTAAAATCTCACTTTAGAAATTTCTGTTGGATTTTGAAATGCAAGTTTTGGCTTTAAGTGAGTGACCTATATTTAACGGGGAATCTCACATCTGCACTGTGAAGTAATGAAAATTATTTTTCTGTTTGTTTCACTTTTAACGCATCCCTTGCGTTCTCCCAGTATTCGGCAGCAGTTGATGAAAATAAAGTCAACGCTCAGATCTTAACAATCTCAGTAACGGATGGTGACGAACCACATTCCCCAGCCTGGAACGCCAAGTTCAAGATTGTCGATGGTGATCCTGGAGGACTTTTTACAGTGAAAACAGGAAGTAACAAACAGGAAGGAATCATTTCTACTGCCAAGGTAGGATGTAAACTAATAATTCTCAAATAAGCCGCAATATTAAAGTTGTGAGATTTTACTTTTGAGATATTATTTTTTAAATTGATTGGTTTTCAGCAACCTATTGTCAATTTATTTATAAAAATTGCTGTTATGTATTTAAGTAAAGTTTTTAGTTTTATAGCGGTATGCTTTTCCTTCCATCCAACCAGGGTCTTGACTTTGAGAAGAGCAGCACACACACGTTGTTGATTGCAGTGGAGAATGAGGTTCCTTTTGCTGTTCTGCTGCCCACTGCCACCGCCACAGTGTTGGTGACTGTGCAGGATGTCAATGAAGCTCCAATTTTTGATCCAATAGAGAAGCATGTATTAATACGGGAGGACCTTGCTGTTGACAGTGATGTGGTGCAGTACACTGCTTCTGACCCAGATACTGCACGCAAACAGAAAGTCATGTAAGCTCAAACTCTGATGTACCTTATTTTCAACTTATATTTAAACACAATATTGTCATGCTAGAGAAAATTAAATGAAGAAATTTGTGATCTCTTCATGATTACTTTTGAAATCAAAACCAAAACTCGCAGGCGTCAAATATTGCCCTCGGATGGTAAAATGTTTAATTGCTGCCACAATTTATTTCATTGCTTCAAGACTTACACTACGCAACTCAACTTGCATTAGTTTAATCGATAACAAATTAACGTGATCAACAAAATTCTTAATGATCAGTTATTGATGGTTGATTAATCATGCCAACTAAAAGTGTAGACAGTATTTACTACATGTTAACTGGTGTTCTTCAGTGATTGGATCAAATCTTTTGTATTCTGGTCATTTGCATAGTATTTACATCTGTCTGTGGTTATCTTTATGTCCAGGTATAGAATAATTAGAGACCCTGCTGGCTGGCTGAACGTGGCCAAAGAGACGGGCCTGATTAAAGTAAAAGTATCATGGACAGAGAGTCGGTCTTTGTCGAGGACAACAAATACAAAGCACTCATTGGTGCATATGACAATGGTACGTGTGAGGCAAATCTTAAACTTGTACATGCTTATCTGGTTTTCTGCATTGCATTAGGGCCAAACAGTTTGGGCTTTATCTTACTGTGATTAAGCTTCCATATAATTTTCAGTTGTTGTTGTTGTTGTTGTTGTTGTTCTGATTCAATTTTATTTATAGTATCAATTCATAACAAGAGTTATCTCAAGACACTTTACAGATAGAGTAGGTCAAGACCATACTCCAGAAAATGATGTATGTGTATATGTCTGTCACCTCACCAGATGAAGTCCAAGCTACAGGAACTGGTACTCTAATAATCCAGCTTGAAGATGTAAATGACAATGCACCCATCATTGAGGAACGTGCAATCCAGGTGCCTCTCCCTTGCCAAACTGTTAAAGGGCCAGTGTGTAGGATTTAGTGGCATCATTTAGTGGTGAGGTTGCAAATTTGACGTGTCAAAACTGCAGCTATCGATTTATTTTAGTAATAGAGTATTCTAGCGGGGCAACCTCTAGCTCACCCAGTATTAGCGTGCGCCCCATGTAGGCTGAAGTCCCGGGCCTTTACAGCAGCCTGGGACCTGCGGCCCTTAGGTGCATGTCATCCCCCCAGCTCTCTCCCACCTTTCCTGTCTATCAACTGTCATGCTGAATTAGAGGGGGGGGGGGGGAGAAAAAAATCTTTAAAAAGAGTATTCTAGCGATTATTCCATTGATTAATTGGATAAATACTTTTGCTTTATATTCAACGGCAATAGTATTCTAGATTCTCCTAAATCCTACAAACTAGTCCTTTTTTAAGTGTTTTTTTAAAAGCAATTTCAATACAGATACAATTTTAAATTGACATATTGGGTGCAGAACTTGTCATGGGTGGGATTTAAATTAAAAAAGCTACTGTTGTGCAGTAATGAGGTCTTAAGTTGACATTCTGTTTTCCCAGGTGTGTAACAAACAATCAGCTCAACAACTGCTGACGGTAACAGATAAAGACGGACCAGGCTTTGCGGCTCCATACAGCGTCTCTTTACAGGGCATGTCGAAGAACAACTGGACTGCTAGGATGAACGAATCCAGTATGTAGCCTGTTAATGTATGACTGAAAAGTTGTGGTAGAGTGGTCGTCTCCCAATTGGAAGGTCGGTGGTTCGATCCTTGGCATCTGCATTCCTGTGTGTGTGTGTGTGTGTAAGCCACCGCATGCCAATTGCACGCGCCTCAAAACATGCATCTGTGGCATTGTGCTCTGCAAATTGAGAAGTGCTCACTTCTCCTTTTCAGATTTAGACAGATTTGAGAGAAACAGGCATTTTTTGTACATAGAAAAAGTCTTAGATCTTTGAGTTCAGCTTATGAAAAATGGGGGCAAAAACAAGCGTTTAGAATTTGTCAGTGGAAGAGCTCCACACATTTCAGGTTGTTTCATGTCAGATGCTTTAGTTTATAAGAAATTAAGAGATTGTCTGCTTGCCGAGATTTTAATGGCTGGAGTTTATTGGGGAAGCAATACACAGCATGGGAATAAGCAATGTCTTAGGAAAAGACCTCAGTGAAAATGGGTCCCTCATGCAATGCATTTACAAAGAAGCTAGTTTTGTTTAGGCCAAGATATGCTTTTACACTGTTCCACAGGTTGAGACTGTAATGGTAATTTTCCTCTTTGTTGCAGAAACAGGCATCATCCTGAATTTAGCCACAGAGCTAGCCAGTGGAGAGTACACTGTGGTCCTGAGGGTTACAGACACCCAGGGCGAGTGGCAGGACAGCACTGTGCAGGCCACAGTGTGTGACTGTTCTGGGGAAGAAGTGTCATGCAAAGGGCGTGTGGCGGGTGGCACCGAGTTGCCTGTAATCCTGGGAATACTTGGAGGCATTCTGTTGCTGCTCAGTAAGTCTGATATTTGATTTACGTTGTATATGTAAAGATTATTATGCTTTATCTGTGATGTAGGAGGTGGTTGCAGTTGTAATTCATACTTTGCATGTCACGTCACAACTATGCCAGTTTTACTTTATGAAAGTTTTTTTTTTTTTTTTTTTTTTTGTTAGGGGAAAAAGACATGCCAGATAGTTATTGTGCGATTGGATGCACTAACTGTAAATGTAACCAACACTCAGACACGCACACATACTGTACAGACACATAGACATGCCGCAGACACGCACACACACGGCAGGCCTGGCTGAGACAAGGCGGCTAACTGTCGCATGCTAGGGATAGCATGCTAGCACATTCTCAATGGCAAAACAACACACACTAGTTCACCATAATCTACAAAAGAACTAATTCCATGTCCCTGTTTTGGAGGTAATCCACAAGTGTGCCCTTGTTTAGAAGTATCTCAGCTACTCCTGCCTCCTGACCAATGGAGGAAAAACCGTAGCAAGCTGATCTTACCCAGCTACTGCGCATATGCGACTCCTAACAAAGATGGTATAAAAGTCAGATGTCTCACACTGTAGCTAAAAGAAACCCAAAGACACAGGGTTTTTTTTTTTTTTTTTTTGGTACAACCTCAAAATGCATAAACATGAAATGAGCATAATATGGGTGCTTTAACATTTGGTGACACATGGTCTAAATAGTTTAGTAATTGATTGTAGTAGTGGAAATCTGCAAGGCTGAAATTCCTCTGGCTGGCCACTGTTGCCATTTTCTCAGTTTCTTGCCCGCCAGGTATCCATGGAGATTACATGACTGCAAAGTATGAATAGTCTTTAACCTCAATGTTCCACTTCCGGGATTGCTCCAGAATGCTATGGGGACTTCCCAGGTGCTCCTCCTTAGCGCCACGATGTCTGGCAAAGTGAGACTAGACTAGAGTCCAACCGATATTGTTTGGCTGATATTATCGGCCATTATTATTATTATTATTATTATTATTATTATTATTAGGATTTTAAGTTTTTAAGTTTGTATTTTTATACATTGTTTATCAAAACTTTAATATATGTTGTTCCTATGTTCTGCTGTGACAAAACAAATTATCATACAATAACTACAAATAACTGTTTATTGTTTATTTAACTGTTTTTAAATATATATTGGAGTATCGGATTTTTAAATAACCAAATATTTGTATCATATCGGCCTTAAAAATCCTTTCTAGTCGGACTCTAGACTAGACTTGTGATGACTTGTGTTGTCAGTAGCTTTGTGCTCTGTATGTCCAGTGCTTGTGTTGCTGCTGCTGCTATTTGCAAGACGGAGAAGAGGGGAGAAAAAGGAACCTCTACTGCAAGACGACGATATCAGAGACAACATTCATTACTATGATGAAGAGGGAGGTGGGGAAGACGATCAGGTAAATTTAAGACAGAGGTTTGGAATAATTTTATTATTATGAGGCTCAATCATGTGGGCGTTACTTAAAATAATCAAGGAGGTACATCAAAGTCAGAAACAGAAAGCATTGGCAGCATCTCTGGCAGTCACAGCCAAGCAGCGCCGGTCAGACACTCAGTTAAAATTAAGACGTTCACCAGCCAGACTGTTTTCAAATGTCTGTAAGAATATAATATCTGGACAAAAACCCAATGGAAGTTGAGTCATGGCATAAGTGATTAGGGTAATAATTCAATATAATCCTCCTACTTTAGTAAAATTGTATCACAATTATTTAAGATTAAATGTGATTTTTAAAGAACTGTAACACATTAAGGTTTTTCTGAAAGCATAATAGTGGACAAGAAGTTAAAAAAAAAATCCTTTTTTTAAGTAGAACCACAAGGTAAACTCATTTTGCAAACATTTAAATTACCTGATTATTGACATTGTGAGCAGCAGTTCATTGTTTTAGGTGGTTGAAGTGGACCTGATTTTAATATAAAATATTGATCTGCTTCATTCATAAATATAAAAATGGATTTCTTAGTTAAAATAAAGATGCTGTATCTTATGTGTGAACTCAACATGTCTTGCCATCAGGACTTTGATCTGAGTGTTCTCCACCGTGGTTTGGACAACCGGCCCGAAGTGTTCAGAAATGACGTAGTGCCGAACTTCATGCCGGCTCCTCAGTACCGGCCTCGCCCCGCCAACCCAGAGGAAATTGGCAACTTCATTGATGATGTGAGTCAAACATTTGAGATCTCAAACAAACCTATTCAATTCATTGTTAGCATAGGTTATTTGTAACAGCTGTAATAAATTGTTTTATAGGGGGGGTAAACACATTTGTTTGAAATCATTGGTCAACACAATCTTCAAAATTCAATTCAAACACCTTTTGGTGTCCAGTTGTTTATGATCATGTTTGTTCATCATGGCGTGATTTTTATAAATGTGTTTTTTAATACTTGTCACATAATCATCTCTCCCCATCTTTTATGACTTGATTCTGCTGTATATACAAAATACAAAAAGTATGTCAAATAAATCCCCTATTCCTATCAGAACCTGAAGGCAGCCGACAACGACCCAACAGCACCTCCCTATGACTCCCTGCTGGTGTTTGATTATGAAGGGGGTGGCTCTGATTCAGGAAGCCTCTCGTCTCTGAACTCATCGGGCAGCGGAGACCAGGACTACAACTGCCTCAATGAGTGGGGACCCCGCTTCAAGAAATTGGCAGACATGTACGGAGGAGATGATGATGATGATGACTTGCTGTAAATGTACCAAAGATCAAATAAATTGGATAGGCAGATGCACATATGGCTACATATTAGATTGATTTAGCATGGACTGATAAGGACTGCATCCCAGTGAAAGTATAGTACAGCCAGACACCAGTACGCCCAAAGATAGGTTTTAGTCTGTTTGTGGGTATTGATGGTTTATTATTGTCCGTACAGTCCTGTTAGCAGGAACAGACACTGCTCAGAAGTCAAAGGATGAGTTTTTTTTATAAATGAGTTCCCCATTTTGAATGGTTAAGCTCTCTGTCTTTTTAGATACCCGTTTAAATCTCGGCTAAAGACTGTTTTCTCTTTTCTGTTCATTGAGTCTTGGAGCCAAATTATCTGCTCATGGTTGATTATGGATTTTGTGCAGATATTTCAGCCTGTGTTCTAGCTTACTGGGTGACACTGGAAACATACTCAGATGCTTGCAGTTGCCCTGGTAAGTATCTTATTTTGGTAACATGGTACTTTACACTTTTGTCTTTTGTACTACTACATCAGTTAAATTGCATTGTTTTGTATTTCTGTTTGAGGAATGAAATTGCAAATGATTAAAGGCAAATCCAGCTAGCCACCCTACACTACATCACCCTCTAAGGCTGTATTCAATAATGTATCAAATGCTTTTTAAAATGTTGAATTGGTTGTTGAAATGTTAAGTGTCTGCTTAGTTGACATCTTTATCACATTGCTTTTTTTTTCTGGCGATCTCTCCAATGGTACTTTTATTATGAAAGCTTTGTTAATTTTGGATTTTTTTTTTTTATTTTTTATAAATTTACTTATTACAATGTGTTTCTGACTGGTCTTTTATTTCACTAATGCGAAGTATTTCACAAAAAGACATCAAAATTTGTAGCCGCCTATAGCAAAGCAGCAGTCAGGACAGAAGTATTGTTGGAGAGTCAAATGGTAAGCAGGCGCCTGTTTTAACACACAGCAATTTCTATTTACTCTGGCTAATTATAGCTCTGCCGATGTCCTTAAAGTTTCTCCCTAAAACCTAACTGTCTGAGCCACATGAGCATGGTGTTTGTTAAATTGGCATTTAATCCCAATTTTTTAATTTTTTTTCTGTCCGATTGATGCTACCCAATGTAATTTACAGTGCACTGCTATCACTGAATGGCCTGTCTGGCTGGAGGCACTCTGTATGGTGACCAGCTAGTTAATGTCATAATACCTTAAAGTGCTCATATTATGCTCTTTTTCAGGGTCATAATTGTATTAAGAGGTTATAGCAGAATAGGTTTAATATCCCCCAAAACACTTTTATTGCTGTAGCGCCTCTTGTTACTCAGTGTTGAGCTCTCTGTTTTAGCTACATAGTGAGACATGACGCTTCTTTTCCATTTTTGTTTGGAATCGCACATGCGCAATAGTTAAGGACTACTACCCAGTCAGAAGCAGGTGTGCCATGCTGGCAGCAAGGTGAGTATATAACGTGTAACAAAGTGATGCATGTTCATCACAAAAGTAAAGGCTGGACTACAATAGAGCTGTTTGTGAACAGTGTTTTCTATTGGAGATGGTAAATGCCTTTGGGATGGAGTGTGGCCTTTTTCACTTTGTAAACCTTTAACCTGCACAAAAAAGATATATAACAAGGATCCAACCGGATGAAACTAATCAGTTAGCTAAACTTCAAATGTGCCTTCAGGATATTAAAACCTGGATGAGCTGTAATTTTCTAATGTTAAACTCAGCTAAAACTGAAGTTATTGCTCTGTGGCGCAAGCACCTCCGTGACGCATTATCCAAAGAGATAGTAAGGCTGAATCCCATTTCTTTATCTTACCCCTACCCCTTGGCCCTTACCCCTTGGCCCTAGAAACCAAGGGGTAGGGGTGAAAACATCCCCCTATGAAATGGGACACCACTTGGTGACATCACCATACAGTATTGATCACAAACTTCCAAGATGGCGTCTCTGTTGATTGTGTGGGTTTTGACAACAGTGTCATATGCATTTATGTATTTTATAGTTATGTTCACTTTGGTGGTGCAGAGGCAGATGTTATCTGTGTCATACTCAGGTCTGTTTGAAATACATATGTGCGCACACACACACACAGTGTGTTGTATATCTGTTTCAGTTATCAACGTTTTGAATGTCATAGATGTTCAGAAAAACATTTTGTTGTTTTGTTTGTCTTTATTGCCCAATAAATTAAACATAACAGGCAAAAACATTACATTAAATATACTATATTACAGAACCATTATCAACTATTAGAACCATAACTTACGTGTCACACACATAAAAAGGCTTCAAATGTGTAAAACTAAAAAAAAGACAAGACCAAACAAACAAATTAACTACAGCTGTTCTGATATTCAGACCAGTCTGAAGCCTGTTGGCCAGTAACCCCCCCCCCTCACAAATCATCAGTGTCCCTATCATAACCAACAACAATATACAAGTGCATCAGAGATGGCAAAAGTACTCACTTTCCGTACTTAAGTAGAAGTACAGATACTTGAGTTAAAAAATACTCTGGTAAAAGTGGAAGTACTGATTAAACTTCTTTACTCAAGTAAAAGTAACAAAGTACAGGCTTGGAAATTTACTTAAAGTATAAAAGTAAAAGTAGCCTTGCGAATGACAACCATTTTCTATGCAAAGCTACCTGGAGCACACAAATGTTACTAGAGAGACGCTGAGGAACTTCAGTGGACATGGAGAACACAGTCTTTATATGGCAATGGCTACATTTTAAATGGATGTCTGCCAACAGGCCTAAAACATCACATATATGATTATTATGACAGAAACTGGGACTCCAGGTTAATAAGATTCTGACTCATTAGCAAGATATGAATTCAGTTGTGATTCTGTGAGAATTCACAGATCCAGTTTATATTTTTAATCTTCCCCTTAACATTTAAATGAATCTACATGTATGTGTGTGTGCTCAAATATGGCTTCTGGGAATAAAATAAAGGATTAAAATATGAATGACTAAACAGACATTAATGAAGAAGTTCCCCAGCACATTGGCCAGGAGTCATTCTTGATGCCTACTGTCTCAAACATCTCTCTCTAAAAAGGCCGAGGATGATGCTTGTCTGCCAGATCTCTGTTTTCTTCATTTTCAATCATGTCTATGTGTAAGTAAGTAAGTAAGTAAGTAAGTAAGTAAGTAAGTAAGGTTTATTTGTATAGCACCTTTCACAGCTAAAAATCACAAAGTGCTTCACCGTAAAATGTAATACAATACCAACAAAGTACAATACAATGCATATGACACTTAAAAACAAATGGAAAACATAAAAACAAAACCATAAAAAACCACGTCTAACTAAATGTGCTAACGTTAGCGCCATCAAGCCGCAATGATTTGCTGTGAATTAATGCAGAATGCTGAATCTGTTGAGTTGCGTCAAATGCAACGTACAGTAGATATTCCCATCGATTTAGATTGAATATGGTATTGATGATGTAAACAATGATAACGATAACTCCAGTGAAATGATGTGAAAGTTGAGGACTAGATTAGGACTGGATTAAAAGCTGATTCTGGTTTCCAACGTCCCCCCAGGTGTGTCTGTTAAAACAGACGGAGACAACTTCTGTCTAGCTAAGTTTTCATCCACTTGTCAATTGAATTACAGTATCTGAAGTTGGTGAACAGGTGAAGACCACACCAAAACCACTAGCTAACTTACTTTAAATGTGAAGAACTATATACTAATAACAGGCTTAAGTAAACTGACAACATGAGTTATACGACTTACAGTTCTCAAAGACGCACACACACAATCTCAGCTGATTATCCTCCGGACAGATATTCTCTTTTTCTCCGTGCGGCGCGCGCACCGCTCGCGGTGTGTGGCGCGTGTCCGCGCTATTTTCCGACATAACAACCTCTTGTACAAAACAAAAGTAACGAGCCAATTTTGTAAAATGTAAGGAGTAGAAAGTACCGATATTTGTGTTCAAATGTAAGGAGTAGAAGTAAAAAGTCGCCACAAAAATAAATAGTAAAGTAAAGTAAAAATATCAGAAAAATCTACTTGAGTACAGTAACGGAGTATTTGTACTTCGTTACTTCCCATCTCTGAAGTGCATGGACAGTAATTAATTACAAATGATTACAATAATACAGTACCAATGCAATAATGAACGGGTACAGCATGAACACATGATTTAGCTAAGAAACTTCTGCTTGTTTTCAGCCCCAAAGGGGACCAGCTGCTGGGTCCTCCTGGTCCCTGTGTGCTACAGGACGGTATATGTAAAGCACGTAGCGATGTATCATAGACAGTTAAGATTATTATATACAGTCTATGCGATGTATACAGTCCATTCAAGGCAGAGAAATGCGGGACTGTTGTGCAAATCAACGTTAGCGGTTAGCGATTAGCATTAGCGCAAGCTAGCGATTTTTTTAAAAGTTTCAGTTAAGAACGTTGTTGCAGTACATATCTACAGGACTACATAGACCACAAAACAAGACTGTCGTAACTTTTAAATCAATTATTTAAGCCGAAAATACTTACATTTATGTGTCTCTCTTGCAGATGCGGCAGCCACTGTTGCTTCAGTGTTTTCAAGTGAGCTCTAGGATCTGACTTGGTTTCAAGGGGTGTACACCCCTTGATCTCAGCCCTAGCACTCAAGGGTGTATGGCTGCAGCCTGGAGCGTCCCATGTCATCCGTCCCGTCTCATGCGGTCTCGTCTCATACGGAGGTGTGTCCAACGGTAAATTCAGAAGGTCAAAATACGAAATCGCGACTAATTTTCCAGATGGAGTCACGGGGAAATTAGTTACCACGTTTGTTGCAATCAATTGAAAAACGTTAAAAACTGGACATATATGTCCAGTAACAATTTTGCCATAAATATAGTTTGATCATTTCTGAATGTTATGGTTGTGTTGACAAGATAAATAGCCTACAGACTATCGTCTGGAATAAAATAAGCCTGCTTCAACTATCAAGCTAAGGAATAAAATACTTTTAATATTTGGTGTTTTTTTATGATAACAACGATTATCATACTGATGAATAAAACACTAAAATATAGGCTATGTCCGTCTATAAAATAAATGCAGATTATAGGCAAACTAAAAAAAATCCTTCTGCCATCCCGGAGCTTCTACTTTTCAAAATAAAAGCTCGCATCTGGAATAAAATATTTGGATTTTTTTTTAAATATTTAAAAATATATGTCCGTCTCTAAATAATAAATGCAGATTATAGGCAAACTAAGAAATTCCTTCTATGGCTGCAACTTGGATCCAAGTTGCAGCCATAGAAGGAATTTCTCTCCCAACAGAGGTCAAGCATTTGGTTTTGGTTTTAATTTTTCCCCCTTTCATACAATACAACACAAAATACAACAGAACCGCTGGCGGGGAAGTGGAAGAAAAATACAATCGCATTGTGGCCCAAGGCCGTGGCAGCAGAGATACGCAGTCGGATGCAGGACGGGTCCCAGAGACCCGAGGCCGATGCCGCGGTAGTAGAAAAATACAACCGCATTCAGCCCCGGGTCCCAGAGACCCGACCGCATTCTGCCCCGGGTCCCAGAGACCCGACCGCATTCTGCCCCGGATCCCAGAGACCCGACCGCATTTTGCCCCGGGTCTCAGAGACCCGACAGCATTCTGCCCTGGGTCCGACCCGACCGCATTTTGCCCCGGGTCTCAGAGACCCGACCGCATCCTGCCCAGGGTCCCAGAGACCCGACCGCATTTTGCCCCGGGTCTCAGAGACCCGACAGCATTCTTCCCCGGGTCTCAGAGACCCGACCGCATTTCCCCCGGGTCTCAGAGACCCGACAACCGAGGCAGCACCAGTAGAGCTACAGTCGAATGCTCTCGCCATGCTGATAAGCAGCTGTATTTGCAGCAATGTCCCAGTGACGTGTCAAAACAATATAGAATAGGCTATAAAATTAAAAAGAGTCTTAGAAAGAGTGTAACATGTTTATTTTTGTATTCTGGTTCTTGTTGTGTGCAGATCCTTGTTCCTGCCGTTAGTTGGCAGAAATGGCTGCGTCGCTGATGCAGGTTTCATCAAATGTAGGCTAGGTTAATATGGAACAACACAACCATAACATTCAGAAATGAGCAAACTATATTTATGGCAAAATTGTTACTTTAACAGTTTTTAACGTTTTTCAATTGATTGCAACAAACGTGGTAACGAATTTATCCGTGACTCCATCTGGAAAATTATTCGCGATTTCGTATTTTGACCCTCTGAATTTACCGTTGGACACACCTCCGTATGAGACGAGACCGCATGAGACGGGACGGATGACATGGGACGCTCCAGGCTGCAGCCATACCCGTCTCCTAGCACTCGGTCACTTAAGGAATGGGACACTGTCGGTACACGATCCGTCCTGCCTACACGATCCGTTCTGCGCATGCGCATGATGTTCACGCATGCGCATGAATACGTAGATGAAAACCTGGCTGGGTCCCTGCACTATTGGTACCACGCATGCGTCGGAACACTTGACGGCCAAGCATCACGTTTTTTTTTTTGTTTTTTTTTTATTAACAAAGAACAATTATATCGCCAGTATGTACATATACAAAAAGTCAATACCAGAGGTGCATATACAGAATATATATATATATATAAAAATTATATATTAGCATTTTTTGTAGGCTAGACTTTTTGTAGTTCACAAGTGCTCAACATGTAATCTACACTTGTTAGTAGTTCAGATATATATATATATATATATATATATATATATATATATATATATATATATATATATATATATATATATATTTGTTTTTAATAAATATATTTAAATTAAGACTGGTCACTGATCCAACACTGTGTTCCAACATCTTTGTACCAGGCATAGGCGACATTATTATTAAGTGATCAACATGTAATCTGGGGATGTTTTGTTTTTAATTATCGTTTACGCCAGGCTATGAATTACGAGGCGTTTACGTAGTGGACAATCCAAAAATATAAAGGAGTTGTTACATTAACATACACCGTTATGATTACATGTGGAATGGTAATTCTTTTGACTGTGAGACAGTTTAAAAGCATTTATAAATAAATAAAAATAAAAAATAAATACATTTGCAAGACAAATACTGGGCCCAGGCCAGTAAAAAGAATATTCAGAACCACATTAACAAGCCTCAAATCATGTTTTATTTTATTGTAACATGTTACATACACTCATGGGGGTTTACAAAAGTTACAAATCAAGGATTTTTGCAACAAACAAAAAAACTAAATTTGTGTGGAAGGACTGAGATCTATACAAATAGATTCTTCAAACAGGAAAGAAATAAAGGCAGTCCTTTTGAAAAATGGCATATTAGAATAAATTAGCCAGGAACAGAGAAACTGAGAAAGTGGAGAACCTGGCAACCTGTCTTCTCAACACAAACACAATATTAATTTGCAAAGGTACAAAAAAAAAAATGAAATTTGATTTTTTCAAGAAGCTTTAAATCCTGCATGGGACTTGGAGCAATGTTACCCAGCATCCCCCGTGGTATGTTTTGCTGCTGTGGTGTCATGCCCTGCTTTGACAGCTGACCCCAGCTGTTTGGAGGCCATGTTGCCGGGGCGTCATAGGCCTCTGCGTGAGCTGGCCCTGGTGGAGCACTTTGCTCTCCTGAGCCTGCTGAGGACTCACTCACTCTCTAGGGGGACTGTGCACCTCACATCCAGCATTAACTCTAAGGCTGAGCATGTCTCTACAAACACCCATAAATGTTTCCATGTCCTGCATATGTTCAAATGTGAACATGAATGGGTCCTTGGCATCCAACTCCATTGTTTCCGTCAACAACTTCCAAGAAGTAATTTGCTCATCATGGTCCATCCACATGAATGACGGCTCGTGCACCCGTCCCGTAAACAACCCAGGGTTGTTCCTCACAATGTACTCAGCCGTGTACATGTCTTTCACTGTTGACGGCAGCTCCTCCACTTCTACCTGCTCCTGCTTTGATAAAGTAAAATACCTTAAATTAAGACTACTCTATAACATAAGAGGTTTATGTCACCAACATGGTATTGATAATAAATTCAAGACATTTTTTCAGTTGTTTCTCATTTAAATGAGTTGCCCAGTGCTGTCCATTCCTGTGAGTTTTGTTCTTTCCAAAAGGGACCTAAATACATATTTTCAGCATAAATTAAGTAGGTTTTATGTGTATATTATGATATTTTCATTAGGTTATTGATCACTGATATTACATTGGCATAGTTGTTCATACGGCTATTTTCCTTAATGTTGTCTTACCCACATTTTAAAACAGTTCACTTTTAACTTTTGTATTGTTTTTATTTGTCACAAATGGTTGTCTGGTTAGCCATACCTTGACTTTGTGGGGTCGGGGGATCCGATAAATAGGTGGGAGGTGCCTGCCACCAGCTGTTTGGCCTCCTCTGTCCAGAAAGCAAAGCGCTGTCCGAAGTACTGCCCATGCCTTTTCAAAAGTCAGAGTATGGTACTTTTAATATAACATAATTGTAAAGCAGACCAATGTTATCTGCTTAAAATGTGTCCTACCTTGTGATTGAGAATTTCTCCAGAATCTGGAGACACCACCACTTGCGAATGGACGGTATGTCCCTCTGTAATACAAATGTAATGATGGAGACCTGCGCTGTTTATTTTTTAATATTCTTGGATACATACGGTATATTCTATGAATTACAACTTACATCCAAAAAGTGAAACTGGGTACCAGTACAGATGCAGAGGGCGTACTGTTAGAGAGAAAGAAACCCATTACAGATATATAGGACAAACAGGAACAATTGTGTGGAAATTGTATAAGCTTACCATAAGCATGAAGATCCCACAGCTCTGTCCATCTGTTTGAACAGGAAATGGCTGGAAAGTAATACAGTTACTCACATGTAGTGTTGACAACCAATACAATACACAGTGTCCGCTGTGCAAAATTAAATGCTGAAATATTACATAGTCAGTAAAGTTACATCAAAATCTTTGCCTGTCTTTTCCACCCACGGCCCATTAGCCACCGCTCCTGCAAGTTTTCTGGAGAAAAAAGAAAATTATGCAAGCTGTTAGATTTAAAACCTGAAGCCATAGAACAAGGCTTTTTCTGATACCTGAAGCCATAGAACAAGGCTTTTTCTGATACCTGAAGCCATAGAACAAGGCTTTTTCCTGATACCTGAAATATGTGGAATATGGAAATGTGCAAAAAGAAATGTGCAAAAAGATCTCTTGTTCCACAAACATTAGCAAGTACCAGTGCTAACTAAAAACTGGTGTATCGACTGACGTTAGCAGCATAACGTTAATGCTAACATTATTTCACATAACCAAACTAACTGAACTTACCACTTATAACAAAATTGACTGCCATTCTCGTGATTATTCTCCTAAATGCAAGATCCACCCGACCGTCAATTAAATATTGCCTAAGGGCAAGGTAATGAACAAACTTCTCGGACATTTTTGAATTTGTTGTGTTCAAGCGTAGAACAGACAACAAAAAGAAAGGGAACGGGTCGTGCAGTGTCATAAATGGTCGTAAAACAAGATTAACATCTGCGCATGCGTGACCATATTGCGCATGTGCAGGACGGATCGTGCAGTGTCGTAAATCCTCATAAAACACAATTCTCATATGCGCATGCGTGAACATCATGCGCATGCGCAGAACGGATCGTGTAGGCAGGACGGATCGTGTACCGACAGACACCACTAGGTCCCGCGTGAACGCGCAAAAACGAGGGGTAGGGCCAAGGGGAAGGGGTAAGGGGAAGAAATGGGATTCAGCCTTACTCTGGATGGCATCTCCCTGGCCTCCAGCATGACTGTGAGGAATTTTGGAGTTATCTTTGATCAGGACATGTCCTTTAATTCCCACATAAAGCAAATTTTAAGTATCGCCTTTTTACACCTACATAATATTGCTAAAATCAGGAATATCCTGTTCTAGCCTGACCAGGCTTCTCTCTTTACCCTGTCTCTCCTAGTTATGCTGTAATAGTTTTAGACTGCTGGGGGACTTCCTTTGACACACTAAGCTCTTCTCTCCTCTATCTGTCTGTCTGTCCATTTGTGTGCATTTATGTCCCAGAAATGCTTGTTACTAACCTATCTCTGGGGAGTCATTCCTCGGAGTCCTTATGTTCTTTTTTGCCCAGCATGTTTCCTTGGATCAGGGAGGCTCCAAAATCATGGTAGCAGCTGTCGCCACACGTTCTGCGATGCCATGTTCATCCTGCTACGCTCTGCTGTGCCCTGCTACGTCCTGCTGTGCCTTGTAATGCCGCACAGTGCCCTGCTATGCCATGAACTACTACAAAGAACTACTACAAACTACTATTTTTGTGACCGTCATTGCCACTCTTCATTCTAACCCCAACCGGTTTTCAGACACCGCCTACCAACCTGTCCGAGGTTTCTGCCTAAAAGGAAGTTTTTCCTCGCCACTGTAGCACTGTTGCTTGCTCTGTAGGGAACTACAAGAACTGTTGGGTCCTTGTAAATTCTGGACTGTGGTCTTGACCTACTCTATCTGTAAAGTGTCTCGAGATAACACTTGTTATGAATTGATACTATAAATAAAATTGAATTTAATTGAATTGAAATAACACAATAAAGGAAAGGGAAAAGGCATAATATGAGCACTTTAAGACGGACACTGTTGTGATCAGTGTTCTGATGGCCTTCTTGTCTGTGTCATCCTTGTGTGGCAAGGGTTATCAAAAAGGGAGGGATTTGAATGAAAGAACCTACAACACCACCTATATTGCACTCTAGGAAATGTAATTAATTGAAATTGATTAATTGGAGAAAGTCACAGAATTGTACCGAGGAGGCAGATGCGTATTTCAAATACCTAATGTTTTTATTTCTAATAACAAATAAATTACAGGCAGGCGTTTGAACTGAAAAGAAAGGTTGTTAAATAACTTAATAAAATGGTGAGGTGGATAGAATTATTCTTTATTACAATCAATATAAAACAGCCTTGACAGAAATGTTAAAATGTGTTGTTGAAGGAGATAAACATATTGTGAAAATTCATAAAAGAGCAGAGTGGGTCCAGAGCATTCACAGAAAAGAAGCTCTAGAGAGAGAGAGAGAGAGAGACAATGTCCCAAAACTGCATAATGAAGAAAAGAGCTTAATGAAAAAGCTACTGAATAAGAGTAGAACATTATGATCAAGCTTATTGAATGAAAGTAGAGCTTACTGAAAACAAAAGAAAAAGAGAAAAAAAAAAGAAAACCGACAGTGTGGTGTGTGACCTAGTTTACAGTCACGTTACGCACACAGTCGACCTTTGACGATTTACTGCATGTCCACCCTCCCCTTTCTCTAAAAATTAAAGGCGGAAAAGCCTAAAAAAAGTGTGCTTGTTTATGACCACTTTCGACTATATAGCTGATCGAATATATAGCCGATGGCTTTAGTATTACACTCTTAAAGCCTTTTGCACTTATTTAGCCTTTATTGTCATGGAAATTATAGTATCCATTCATAAGTGTTATCTCGAGACACTTTACAGATAGAGTAGGTCTAGACCACACTCCATAATTTACAAGGACCCAACAGTTCTAGTAGTTATATATTATTATATAATAACGATACTATTTATTCCAGCACCCGTTACACTATGCTCCATAATTATAATAATAACTATCATAATTATAATTTACTTCTGCATACTTTTCGCTCTTTATTGCACTATTGCCTCAACCTGTCTATATTTTTTCTGTTTATAATATATATACATTGTTTGTTTTTGTTGTTTGTTTTGTATTTGCGCATTGTGAGCAATAGATCCAAAGCAAAATTCCTCATATGTGTCCTCATACCTGGCAAATACAGCTGATTCTGATTACCTGTCTGCTCCGTTTCCTGGCGTTACTAACTGGAAGATTTCTGTCCTAGAATTACCCGCCTTCAGAATCCTCCTCTGCCAGCCCAGCCATTTTAGGACCGAGCACCCCTTCTGCCGGCCCGGCCTTCTTCGGACCCACCCCTTCTGCCAGCCCAGCCATCTTCGGACCCAGTACCCTTCTGCCAGCCCAGCCATCTTCGGACCCACTGCCAGCCCACACTCACAGCTTCAGTAAAATAAGATTCTTTACCACCTACTCCAGTCTGTGCCTGAGTTCTGTCCCCTGTTCCTGATATTTACAGCTTTGGCAGAATAAACTCAAGGTTTTTGAATTTTGTAACCCTTTTGCATTTATTTAGCCTATATGACTTTGGCGAAATACACTCTTAAAGTGTGTTTCAAACAGGGATGTCAGTAGGATTGAAAGATGGGGGTGCTTAGCCCCGAGGGTATTTGTGACTTGCGTTTGCAAAATCTTTGCACTCACATCTTTTGTTACTGTATTAGAGCTACACTTATATCAACAACCAGTCAACAAACCAAGATGTTAACAACTAAAAAGTGACAGACGTATCTTCTTCCATTTCTACTCTGTTCAACAAAAGTTACTGTAATGTTAGCTTTTAGACACAGCAAAGCTGCATGGGGGAATTTACCATGCCAGACTTTGCTTCTGATGAGTTCTCCTGTAAGCAATGCTATCTGTCTGCTCATGTCAATGTACTGTGTGATAAAGTAATAGCATACATCTAAAGAAAGAAAAAGAAAAATGCATCACTGCATACTTTATCATGTAAGCTATTGATACAAATCTTATTTAAAGTGGCTACTGTGTAAATAAAATAACCTGATGGCGGAAGGAATAAAAGATTTGGACTAATGATTAGTGTATATATGTACTGGAAGGTAGGATTGCTTTCATTTTATTTTCACATCTGTTGGCATGTGCCCATCTTTAGCTTACATTTAGGTAACATCTACATATTTATTTTATTCATCACAGCCAGTGAATGCAGAAAGTTAAATTGGTTAGAATGTAGCTAGCATATACAATGAATATATTTAAAAAATTTAGTTTAGGCTATGACCTGCCAACAAATGCTTATTGTTAGAAGAAAACAAAACAATCCTCAGACCGATAGACCACGTCAATCTCACCGGCTCCCTCAGAATCAACTGCCCTGCCAATCTCCTGCTTCTCTTTCTCTCTGCTGAAAGATATTTGAATCATCATTTGATCATCTGCTCAATAAATTGAAGGATTCAACGGTAAAATAGCATTAACAGGCACCCTACGGCATATAGTGATCAGTGACACAACATTATATGGGGATTGATATTGTTTTAGAATTGGCCTACTAGAGATAGGCTATATTATTGGCAAAGAATAAAGAGTTGTGATTAGCTTGCTAAGTTAACCATTTCTTGTATTTTGCTAGACTATAGTTTTCCATAGCAATCCCTTTCCTTTACTCAAGAAAACGTAGCTAAAGGTAAGCAGGTAATTAAAAACAACTTACAATTTTTACTCTGTATCACTTTATGTTTCACCACAGTAATGTAAAACTGTTGAATGAAAAATGTGACGTGTAAACAAGGTTTACACATATAGGAACTTCTGTTAAGAAACTAATGTCAAACTGTTGAAATGACAGAAACAAGGTTTACACATTACAAAAAGCTCAGAAGAGGCCGAAACGCATGTTTCCTGCATGGAGATGTGTGTATAGGAACTTCTGTTAAGAAAGTAATGTTACACTGTTGAAATGACAATAACAAGGATTACACATCACAAGAAGCTCTATAGAGGTCACAAATGCATCTTTTCTGCTTGGAGATATGTGTATAGGAACTTCTGACAAGAAAATATTGTAAAACTGTTCAAATGATAGAAACAAGGTTTACACTTCACAAGAAGCTCTGTTGAGGCCGAAACACAACTTTCAAGCAAGGAGATATGTGTATAGGAACTTCTGTTAAAAATTTATGTAAAACTGTTGAAATGACAGAAACAAGGTTAACACATCACAAGAAGCTCTGTAGAAGCTCTGTTGTTGAGACTAGAAACGCGCCATATGAGAACCATCCATTGAGAGGCCAAAGCCCATCTTTCCTACATGGAGATATGTGTCTAGTAACTTCTGAGAAGAAAGTAATGTAAAAATGTTGAAATGACAAAAACCGAGTTAAAACATCACAAGAAGCTCAGAAGAGGCCAAATCACAGCTTTCAAGGAAAGATATTAAGATATGAGTTTGATAACTTCTGGTAAGAAACTACTGTAAAGTTGTTTCAGCTTTACAGTTGTTTCTTACCAGAAGTTACTAAACTCATATCTTTATGCAGGAAAGCCTCTTCTGAGCTTCTTGTGATCTGTTAACTCTTTTTAACTCTTTTATAACAGTAGTTGCTATACATCTCCATGCAGGAAACGTGCTTTCAGCCTCTTCTGATTTTTTGTGATGTTTCAGCCTTGTTTGTGTCACTTCAACAGTGTTACATTAGTTTCTTAACAGTAGTTGCTTTACACACATCTTCATGCAGGAAACGTGCGTTTTGGCCTCTTCTGAGTTTTTTTGTGATGTGTAAACCTTGTTTCTGTCATTTCAAAAGGTTTACATTAGTTTCTTAACAGTAGTTGCTGTACACATATCTCCATGCAGGAAAGTGCGTTTTGGCCCGTTCTGAGCTTTTTTGTGATATTTCAACCTTGTTACTGTCATTTCAACAGATTTACATTAGTTTCTTAACAGTAGTTTGTGTACACACATCTACAGAGATGGGAAGTATTACTTAATTTTAACACAAACATTGGTACTTTCTACTCCTTACATTTTACAAAATTGGCTTGATACTTTAGTTTTGTACAAAAGCTCGTCTATCAGGTGTGATTGTGACTGTATGTGGGAGAATAGCACGGACACGCGCCTCACGCCGCGAGCGGGCGCGCACGCCACATGGAGAAAAGGTGAGAGAAAAGAAAGAGAAAGTAGCTGTCTGGAGGATAACCAGTTGAGATCGTGTGCGTCTTTGAGAACTGTAAGTCCTATAACTAATGTTGTCAGTTCATTTAAGCCTATTGTTGGATTGGTCTATAGTTATTGCAAATTTAAAAGTTAGTTTGTTAGTGTTCTTCACCTGTTATACCTAAGTTACACCTAGCTGTTGATTCGATTTAAGGGCGATTGCTGAACGTCCTTGCTCATTAAGATAATGTAATTAATTGTGGGTTTATTGTTATTATTTACTAGCATATACGATTCCTATGCATTGTGTATGGTAGCCTTTGCAATGTTATTTATTTATTTTATTACCACAAACAAAAACATCACAAAAAGCTCAGAAGAGGCCAAAACACACTTTTCCTGCATGGAGATGTGTAAATAGCATCTAATGTTAAGAAACTAATGTAACACTGTTGAAATGACAGTAACATGAAATGAGTAACAAGGTTGAAACGTCACAAAAAGCTCAGAAAAGGCCATGGTTTACTGCATTTAGATGTGTGAATAGCAGCTTCTGTTAAGAAACTAATGTACATCTCCATTCAGGGAACGTGCCTTTCGGCCTCTTTGGAGCTTTTTGTGACGTTTTAAAACTTGTTACTGTCTTTTCAACAGTGTAACATTGGTTTCTTAAAAGTAGTTGCTATACACACATCTCCATGCAGGAAACGTGCGTTTTGGCGTCTTCTGAGCTTTTTGTGACGTTTCAAGCTTGTTACTGTCATTTCAACAGGTTTAAATTAATTTCTTAACAGTTATAATAATATTAATACATTTTATTTGTAATGCACTTTACATTTAAACAAATCTCAAAGTGCTACAGGTAAGATCAAAAAGCAATGTAAAAAACATCAGTGTAAAATATCTATAAATAGTGTGACGACATTGCAAGGTTAAGGTAAGTTCTGCTAAAAAGAAATGTTTTTAGTCCTTTTTTAAAAGTCTCAATAGTCTGTGGTGCCCTCAGATGGTCAGGGAGGGCATTCCAAGTCCGAGGAGCGGCAGAGCAGAATGCACGATTACCCATGGTGCTGAGCTTAGTTCTGGGGAGTAGGAGGCAGTTGGAGTTTTTTGAGCGGAGGGATCGTGTTGTAGTGAGAGGGATGAGTAGTTCTTCAGGGGGGCATTTCATAGATGCACTGGTGGGTGAGAATTGAGACCTTATATTCCAATCTAGCAGAAACGGGGCCAGTGAAGTGAGTGGAGATTGGGTGTGAAGTGGTCGATTTCGCACTCTCATCAGGATCCGTGCAGCACTGTTCTGAACATATTGTGTTTCTGCAGACTTTGTTAGGATCCCGATGAGAAGTGCTTACAGTAATCCAGTCTGGATGTCGTGGACCAGTTTTTCGGCATCAGCTAAGGGGAGTGTAGAACGGAGTTTTGCAATATTCTGAGATGATAGAAGGAGATCTTGCAGAGGTTTTTGATATGGGCTTCAAAGGTGAGTTGTGGATAAAATCTTACACCAAGATTGGTGACTGTTGTGGAGAGGGGAATGTCTTGACCAGAGATAGTTATACTGGTTATGGAGGATGACTGGACTTGATGTGAGGTGCCAAAAAGGATTGCCTCGGTTTTGGAGCTGTTTAACTGGAGAAAATTTTCATCCACACCTTTATCTCCTCCAGACGGGTGGTGAGTGTTGAAGACGATGATGTTGTTGCTGCAGTGGGTTGTGAGTCATATTTCATGTACAGTTGTGTGTCATCAGTGAAATGAGACTCCATGGCACTGATGACGGGCTTGGGAGGATGTAAATGATGAAGAGGATGGGGCCAAGGACTGACCCCTGGGGATTTCACACATCTCCATGCAGGAAACGTGCGTTTCGGCCTCTTCTGAGCTTTTTGTGATGTTTCAAGCTTGTTACTGTCATTTCAACAGGTTTACATTAGTTTCTTAACAGAAGCTGCTACAAACACATCTCCATGCAGGAAACGTGCGTTTCGGCCTCTTCTGAGCTTTTGTGACGTTTCAAGCTTGTTACTGTCATTTCAACAGGTTTACATTAGTTTCTTTACAGAAGCTGCTTTTCACAATCTCCATGCAGGAAACATGTGTTTTGGCCTCTTCTGAGCTTTTTGTGACGTTTCAACCTTGTTACTGTCATTTCAACAGTTTTACATTAGTTTCTAAACAGAAGCTGCTACACACACATCTCCATGCAGGAAACAAGGTTTCGCCTCTTCTGAGCTTTTTGTGACGTTTCAAGCTTGTTACTGTCATTTCAACAGGTTTACATTAGTTTCTTAACAGAAGCTGCTTTTCACACATCTCCATGCAGGAAATGTGTGTTTCGCCTCTTCTGAGGTTTTTGTGATGTTTCAAGCTTGTTACTGTCATTTCAACAGGTTTACATTAGTTTCTTAACAGAAGCTGCTTTTCACACATCTCCATGCAGGAAACGTGCGTTTCGGCCTCTTCTGAGCTTTTGTGACGTTTCAAGCTTGTTACTGTCATTTCAACAGGTTTACATTAGTTTCTTAACAGAAGCTGTTATTCACACATCTCCATGCAGGAAACGTGCGCTTTGGCTCTTCTGAGCTTTTGTGACGTTTCAAGCTTGTTACTGTCATTTCAACAGGTTTACATTAGTTTCTTAACAGAAGCTGCTTTTCACACATCTCTGCAGGAAACGTGTTTCGGCCTCTTCTGAGCTTTTTGTGACGTTTCAAGCTTGTTACTGTCATTTCAACAGGTTTACATTAGTTTCTTAACAGAAGCTGCTTTTCACACATCTCCATGCAGGAAACGTATGCTTTCGCCTCTTCTGAGCTTTTGTGACGTTTGCTTGTTACTGTCATTTCAACAGGTTTACATTAGTTTCTTAACAGAAGCTGTTTTCACACATCTCCATGCAGGAAATGCTTTGGCCTCTTCTGAGCTTTTGTGACGTTTCAAGCTTGTTACTGTCATTTCAACAGGTTTACATTAGTTTCTTAACAGAAGCTGCTTTCACATCTCCATGCAGGAAACGTGCGTTTCGGCCTCTTCTGAGCTTTTGTGACGTTTCAAGCTTGTTACTGTCATTTCAACAGGTTTACATTAGTTTCTTAACAGTTGCTTTCACACATCTCCATGCAGGAAACGTGTTTCGGGCCTCTTCTGAGCTTTTGTGACGTTTCAACCTTGTTACTGTCATTTCAACAGGTTTACATTAGTTTCTTAACAGTTGCTGCTTCAAACACATCTCCATGCAGGAAACGTGCGGTTTGGCCTCTTCTGAGCTTTTTGTGATATTTCAAGCTTGTTACTGTCATTTCAACAGGTTTACATTAGTTTCTTAACAGAAGCTGCTTTTCACACATCTCCATGCAGGAAACGTGTTTGCCTCTTCTGAGCTTTTGTGACGTTTCAAGCTTGTTACTGTCATTTCAACAGGTTTACATTAGTTTTTAACAGAAGCTGCTACAAACACATCTCCATGCAGGAAACGTGCGTTTCGGCCTCTTCTGAGCTTTTTGTGACGTTTCAAGCTTGTTACTGTCATTTCAACAGGTTTACATTAGTTTCTTAACAGAAGCTGCTTTTCACACATCTCCATGCAGGAAACGTGTGTTTCGGCCTCTTCTGAGCCTTTTGTGACGTTTCAAGCTTGTTACTGTTATTTCAACAGGTTTACATTAGTTTCTTAACAGAAGCTTCTATAAGCACATCTCCATGCAGGAAATGCATTTCGGCCTCTTCTGAGCTTTTGTGACGTTTCAAGCTTGTTACTGTCATTTCAACAGGTTTACATTAGTTTCTTAACAGAAGCTGCTTTCACACATCTCCATGCAGGAAACATGCTTGGCCTCTTCTGAGCTTTTGTGACGTTTCAAGCTTGTTACTGTCATTTCAACAGGTTTACATTAGTTTCTTAACAGCTGCTTTCACACATCTCCATGCAGGAAACGTGCTTTCGCCTCTTCTGAGCTTTTGTGACGTTTCAAGCTTGTTACTGTCATTTCAACAGGTTTACATTAGTTTCTTAACAGAAGCTTGCTTTTCACACATCTCCATGCAGGAAATGTGCGTTTCGGCCTCTTCTGAGCTTTTGTGACGTTTCAAGCTTGTTACTGTCATTTCAACAGGTTTACATTAGTTTCTTAACAGAAGCTGCTTTTCACACATCTCCATGCAGGAAACGTGTGTTTCGCCTCTTCTGAGCCTTTGTGACGTTTCAAGCTTGTTACTGTTATTTCAACAGGTTTACATTAGTTTCTTAACAGAAGCTGCTTTTCACACATCTCCATGAAACGTATGCTGGGCCTCTTCTGAGCTTTTGTGACGTTTCAAGCTTGTTACTGTCATTTCAATAGGTTTACATTAGTTTCTTAACAGAAGCTGCTTTTCACACATCTCCATGCAGGAAACGTGCGGTTTGGCCTCTTCTGAGCTTTTTGTGATGTTTCAAGCTTGTTACTGTCATTTCAACAGGTTTACATTAGTTTCTTAACAGAAGCGCTTTTCACACATCTCCATGCAGGAACAGCGTTTGCCTCTTCTAAGCTTTTGTGACGTTTCAAGCTTGTTACTGTCATTTCAACAGGTTTACATTAGTTTCTTAACAGAAGCTGCTTTTCACACATCTCCATGCAGGAAACGTGCGTTTCGGCCTCTTCTAAGCTTTTTGTGACGTTTCAAGCTTGTTACTGTCATTTCAACAGGTTTACATTAGTTTCTTAACAGAAGCTTTTTTCACACATCTCCATGCAGGAAACGTGCTTCGCCTCTTCTGAGCTTTTTGTGACGTTTCAAGCTTGTTACTGTCATTTCAACAGGTTTACATTAGTTTCTTAACATGCTTTTCACACATCTCCATGCAGGAAACGTGCGTTTCGGCCTCTTCTGAGCTTTTGTGACGTTTCAAGCTTGTTACTGTCATTTCAACAGGTTTACATTAGTTTCTTAACAGAAGCTGCTTTTCACACATCTCCATGCAGGAAATGTGCTTCGCCTCTTCTAAGCTTTTGTGACGTTTCAAGCTTGTTACTGTCATTTCAACAGGTTTACATTAGTTTCTTAACAGAAGCTGCTTTTCACACATCTCCATGCAGGAAACGTGCGTTTCGGCCTCTTCTGAGCTTTTGTGACGTTTCAAGCTTGTTACTGTCATTTCAACAGGTTTACATTAGTTTCTTAACAGAAGCTGCTTTTCACACATCTCCATGCAGGAAACCATGCTTCGCCTCTTCTGAGCTTTTGTGACGTTTCAAGCTTGTTACTGTCATTTCAATAGGTTTACATTAGTTTCTTAACAGAAGCTTCTATAAGCACATCTCCATGCAGGAAACGTGCGTTTCGGCCTCTTCTGAGCTTTTTGTGATGTTTTAAGCTTGTTACTGTCATTTCAATAGGTTTACATTAGTTTCTTAACAGAAGCTGCTTTTCACACATCTCCATGCAGGAAACGTGCCGCTTCTTCTGAGCTTTTGTGACGTTTCAAGCTTGTTACTGTCATTTCAACAGGTTTACATTAGTTTCTTAACAGAAGCTGCTTTTCACACATCTCCATGCAGGAAACGTGCTTCGGCCTCTTCTGAGCTTTTGTGACGTTTCAAGCTTGTTACTGTCATTTCAACAGGTTTACATTAGTTTCTTAACAGAAGCTGCTTTTCACACATCTCCATGCAGGAAACGTGCGCTTCTTTTGAGCTTTTGTGACGTTTCAAGCTTGTTATCATTTCAACAGGTTTACATTAGTTTCTTAACAGAAGCTGCTTTTCACACATCTCCATGCAGGAAACGTGCGTTTCGGCCTCTTCTGAGCTTTTGTGACGTTTCAAGCTTGTTACTGTCATTTCAACAGGTTTACATTAGTTTCTTAACAGAAGCTGCTTTTCACACATCTCCATGCAGGAAACGTGCGTTTGGCCTCTTCTGAGCTTTTGTGACGTTTCAAGCTTGTTACTGTCATTTCAACAGGTTTACATTAGTTTCTTAACAGAAGCTGCTTTTCACACATCTCCATGCAGGAAACGTGCGTTTCGGCCTCTTCTGAGCTTTTGTGACGTTTCAAGCTTGTTACTGTCATTTCAACAGGTTTACATTAGTTTCTTAACAGAAGCTTTTCACACATCTCCATGCAGGAAACGTGCGTTTGGCCTCTTCTGAGCTTTTGTGACGCTTTCAAGCTTGTTACTGTCATTTCAACAGGTTTACATTAGTTTCTTAACAGAAGCTGCTTTTCACACATCTCCATGCAGGAAACGTGCTTTCGCCTCTTCTGAGCTTTTTGTGACGTTTCAAGCTTGTTACTGTCATTTCAACAGGTTTACATTAGTTTCTTAACAGAAGCTGCTTTTCACACATCTCCATGCAGGAAACGTGCGCTGCCTCTTCTGAGCTTTTGTGACGTTTCAAGCTTGTTACTGTCATTTCAACAGGTTTACATTAGTTTCTTAACAGAAGCTGCTTTTCACACATCTCCATGCAGGAAATGTGCGTTTCGGCCTCTTCTGAGCTTTTTGTGATGTTTCAGCTTGTTACTGTCATTTCAACAGGATTACATTAGTTTCTTAACAGAAGCTGCTTTTCACACATCTCCATGCAGGAAATGTGCGTTTCGGCCTCTTCTGACCTATTGTGATGTTTAGAGCTTGTTACTGTCATTTCAACAGGTTTACATTAGTTTCTTAACAGAAGCTGCTTTTCACACATCTCCATGAAACGTGCTTCGGCTTCTTCTGAGCTTTTGTGACGTTTCAAGCTTGTTACTGTCATTTCAACAGGTTTACATTAGTTTCTTAACAGAAGCTGCTTTCACACATCTCCATGCAGGAAACGTGCGTTCGCCTCTTCTGAGCTTTTGTGACGTTTCAAGCTTGTTACTGTCATTTCAACAGGTTTACATTGGTTTCTTATCAGAAGCTGCTTTTCACACCTCCATGCAGGAAACGTGCGTTTCGGCCTCTTCTAAGCTTTTGTGACGCTTGTTACTGTCATTTCAACAGGTTTACATTAGTTTCTTAACAGAAGCTGCTTTTCACATCTCCATGCAGGAAACGTGCGTTTCGGCCTCTTCTGAGCTTTTTGTGACGTTTCAAGCTTGTTACTGTCATTTCAACAGGTTTACATTAGTTTCTTAACAGAAGCTGCTTTTCACACATCTCCATGCAGGAAACGTGCGTTTCGGCCTCTTCTGAGCTTTTGTGACGTTTCAAGCTTGTTACTGTCATTTCAACAGGTTTACATTAGTTTCTTAACAGAAGCTGCTTTCACACATCTCCATGCAGGAAACCTGCCGTTTCGGCCTCTTCTGAGCTTTTTGTGACGTTTCAAGCTTGTTACTGTCATTTCAACAGGTTTACATTAGTTTCTTAACAGAAGCTGCTTTTCACACATCTCCATGCAGGAAATGTGCGTCGCCTCTTCTGAGCTTTTGTGACGTTTTCAAGCTTGTTACTGTCATTTCAATAGGTTTACATTAGTTTCTTAACAGAAGCTGCTTTTCACACATCTCCATGCAGGAAACGTGCGTTTGGCCTCTTCTGAGCTTTTGTGACGTTTTGCTTGTTACTGTCATTTCAACAGGTTTACATTAGTTTCTTAACAGAAGCTGCTTTTCACACATCTCCATGCAGGAAACGCGCTTCGCCTCTTCTGAGCTTTTGTGACGTTTCAAGCTTGTTACTGTCATTTCAACAGGTTTACATTAGTTTCTTAACAGAAGCTGCTTTCACACATCTCCATGCAGGAAACGTGCTTGGCCTCTTCTGAGCTTTTGTGACGTTTCAAGCTTGTTACTGTCATTTCAACAGGTTTACATTAGTTTCTTAACAGAAGCTGCTATAAACACATCTCCATGCAGGAAACGTATGCTTTCGGCCTCTTCTGAGCTTTTGTGACGTTTCAAGCTTGTTACTGTCATTTCAACAGGTTTACATTAGTTTCTTAACAGAAGCTGCTTTTCACACATCTCCATGCAGGAAACGTGCGCTTGCCTCTTCTGAGCTTTTTGTGACGTTTCAAGCTTGTTACTGTCATTTCAACAGGTTTACATTAGTTTCTTAACAGAAGCTGCTTTTCACACATCTCCATGCAGGAAACGTGCGTTTCGCCTCTTCTGAGCTTTTGTGACGTTTCAAGCTTGTTACTGTCATTTCAACAGGTTTACATTAGTTTCTTAACAGAAGCTTTTTCACACATCTCCATGCAGGAAACGTATGCTTCGGCCTCTTCTGAGCTTTTTGTGACGTTTCTGCTTGTTACTGTCATTTCAACAGGTTTACATTAGTTTCTTAACAGAAGCTGCTTTTCACACATCTCCATGCAGGAAACGTGCGTTTGGCCTCTTCTGAGCTTTTGTGACGTTTCAAGCTTGTTACTGTCATTTCAACAGGTTTACATTAGTTTTTAACAGAAGCTGCTTTTCACATCTCCATGCAGGAAACGTGCTTCGCCTCTTCTGAGCTTTTGTGACGTTTCAAGCTTGTTACTGTCATTTCAACAGGTTTACATTAGTTTCTTAACAGAAGCTGCTTTTCACACATCTCCATGCAGGAAACGTGCGTTTCGGCCTCTTCAAAGCTTATTGTGACGTTTCAAGCTTGTTACTGTCATTTCAACAGGTTTACATTAGTTTCTTAACAGAAGCTGCTTTTCACACATCTCCATGCAGAAACGTGCGCTTCGCCTCTTCTGAGCTTTTGTGACGTTTCAAGCTTGTTACTGTCATTTCAACAGGTTTACATTAGTTTCTTAACAGAAGCTGCTTTTCACACATCTCCATGCAGGAAACGTGCGTTTCGGCCTCTTCTGAGCTTTTGTGATGTTTCAGCTTGTTACTGTCATTTCAACAGGTTTACATTAGTTTTTATAACAGAACCTGCTTTTCACACATCTCCATGCAGGAAACGTGCTTTCGGCCTCTTCTGAGCTTTTGTGACGTTTCAAGCTTGTTACTGTCATTTCAACAGGTTTACATTAGTTTCTTAACAGAAGCTGCTTTTCACACATCTCCATGCAGGAAACGTGCGTTTCGGCCTCTTCTAAGCTTTTGTGACGTTTCAAGCTTGTTACTGTCATTTCAACAGGTTTACATTAGTTTCTTAACAGAAGCTGCTTTCACATCTCCATGCAGGAAACGTGCGTTTCGGCCTCTTCTGAGCTTTTGTGACGTTTCAAGCTTGTTACTGTCATTTCAACAGGTTTACATTAGTTTCTTAACAGAAGCTGCTTTTCACACATCTCCATGCAGGAAATGTGCGTTTCGGCTTCTTCAAAGCTTATTGTGACGTTTCAAGCTTGTTACTGTCATTTCAACAGGTTTACATTAGTTTCTTAACAGAAGCTGCTTTTCACACATCTCCATGCAGAAACGTGCGTTTGCCTTCTGAGCTTTTGTGACGTTTCAAGCTTGTTACTGTCATTTCAACAGGTTTACATTAGTTTCTTAACAGAAGCTGCTTTTCACACATCTCCATGCAGGAAACGTGCGTTTCGGCCTCTTCTGAGCTTTTGTGACGTTTCAAGCTTGTTACTGTCATTTCAACAGGTTTACATTAGTTTCTTAACAGAAGCTTCTTCACACATCTCCATGCAGGAAACGTGCTTTGCTCTTCTGAGCTTTTGTGACGTTTCAAGCTTGTTACTGTCATTTCAACAGGTTTACATTAGTTTCTTAACAGAAGCTGCTCACACATCTCCATGCAGGAAACGTGCGCTTCGCCTCTTCTGAGCTTTTGTGACGCTTTCAAGCTTGTTACTGTCATTTCAACAGGTTTACATTAGTTTCTTAACAGAAGCTGTTTTCACACATCTCCATGCAGGAAACGTGCTTTCGGCCTCTTCTGAGCTTTTGTGACGTTTCAAGCTTGTTACTGTCATTTCAACAGGTTTACATTAGTTTCTAACAGAAGCTGCTTTTCACACATCTCCATGCAGGAAACGCTTCGGCCTCTTCTGAGCTTTTGTGACGTTTCAAGCTTGTTACTGTCATTTCAACAGGTTTACATTAGTTTCTTAACAGAAGCTGCTTTCACACATCTCCATGCAGGAAACGTATGCTTTCGGCCTCTTCTGAGCTTTGTGACGTTTCGCTTGTTACTGTCATTTCAACAGGTTTACATTAGTTTCTTAACAGAAGCTGCTTTTCACACATCTCCATGCAGGAAACGTGCTTTCGGCCTCTTCTGAGCTTTTGTGACGTTTCCTGCTTGTTACTGTCATTTCAACAGGTTTACATTAGTTTCTTAACAGAAGCTGCTTTTCACACATCTCCATGCAGGAAACGTGCTTCGCCTCTTCTGAGCTTTTGTGACGTTTCAAGCTTGTTACTGTCATTTCAACAGGTTTACATTAGTTTCTTAACAGAAGCTGCTTTTCACACATCTCCATGCAGGAAACGTGCGCTTCTGCCTTCTGAGCTTTTGTGACGCTTGCTTGTTACTGTCATTTCAACAGGTTTACATTAGTTTCTTAACAGAAGCTGCTTTTCACACATCTCCATGCAGGAAACGTGCTTCGCCTCTTCTGAGCTTTTGTGACGCTCAAGCTTGTTACTGTCATTTCAACAGGTTTACATTAGTTTCTTAACAGAAGCTGCTTTTCACACATCTCCATGCAGGAAACGTGCGTTTCGCCTCTTCTGAGCTTTTGTGACGCTTTCAAGCTTGTTACTGTCATTTCAACAGGTTTACATTAGTTTCTTAACAGAAGCTTCTTTCACACATCTCCATGCAGGAAACGTATGCTTTCGCCTCTTCTGAGCTTTTGTGACGCTTCAAGCTTGTTACTGTCATTTCAACAGGTTTACATTAGTTTCTTAACAGAAGCTGCTTCACACATCTCCATGCAGGAAACGTGCGTTTCGGCCTCTTCTGAGCTTTTGTGACGCTTCAAGCTTGTTACTGTCATTTCAACAGGTTTACATTAGTTTCTTAACAGAAGCTGCTTTTCACACATCTCCATGCAGGAAACGTGCGTTTGGCCTTTCTGAGCTTTTTGTGACGTTTCAAGCTTGTTACTGTCATTTCAACAGGTTTACATTAGTTTCTTAACAGAAGCTGCTTTTCACACATCTCCATGCAGGAAATGTGCGTTTCGCCTCTTCTGAGCTTTTTGTGACGTTTCAAGCTTGTTACTCATTTCAACAGGTTTACATTAGTTTCTTAACAGAAGCTGCTTTTCACACATCTCCATGCAGGAAACGTGCGTTTCGCCTCTTCTGAGCTTTTGTGACGTTTCAAGCTTGTTACTGTCATTTCAACAGGTTTACATTAGTTTCTTAACAGAAGCTTGCTTTCACACATCTCCATGCAGGAAATATGCTTCGGCCTCTTCTGAGCTTTTGTGACGTTTCAAGCTTGTTACTGTCATTTCAACAGGTTTACATTAGTTTCTTAACAGAAGCTTTTTCACACATCTCCATGCAAACGTGCGTTTCGGCCTCTTCTGAGCTTTTGTGACGTTTCAAGCTTGTTACTGTCATTTCAACAGGTTTACATTAGTTTCTTAACAGAAGCTGCTATTCACACATCTCCATGCAGGAAACGTGCGTTTCGCCTCTTCTGAGCTTTTGTGACGTTTCAAGCTTGTTACTGTCATTTCAACAGGTTTACATTAGTTTCTTAACAGAAGCTTTTCACACATCTCCATGCAGGAAACGTGCGTTTCGGCCTCTTCTGAGCTTTTGTGACGTTTCAAGCTTGTTACTGTCATTTCAACAGGTTTACATTAGTTTCTTAACAGAAGCTGCTTTTCACACATCTCCATGCAGGAACGCGTGCGCGGCCTCTTCTGAGCTTTTGTGACGTTCTGCTTGTTACTGTCATTTCAACAGGTTTACATTAGTTTCTTAACAGAAGCTTCTTTCACACATCTCCATGCAGGAAACGTGTTTCGCCTCTTCTGAGCTTTTGTGACGTTTCGCTTGTTACTGTCATTTCAACAGGTTTACATTAGTTTCTTAACAGAAGCTGCTATACACATCTCCATGCAGGAAACGTGCGTTTCGCCTCTTCTGAGCTTTTGTGACGTTTCAAGCTTGTTACTGTCATTTCAACAGGTTTACATTAGTTTCTTAACAGAAGCTTCTTTTCACACATCTCCATGCAGGAAACGCTTTCGCCTCTTCTGAGCTTTTGTGACGCTTCAAGCTTGTTACTGTCATTTCAACAGGTTTACATTAGTTTCTTAACAGAAGCTGCTTTTCACACATCTCCATGCAGGAAACGTATGTTTCGCCTCTTCTGAGCTTTTGTGACGCTTCAAGCTTGTTACTGTCATTTCAACAGGTTTACATTAGTTTAACAGAAGCTGCTTTCACATCTCCATGCAGGAAACGTGCGTTTCGGCCTCTTCTGAGCTTTTTGTGACGTTTCTGCTTGTTACTGTCATTTCAACAGGTTTACATTAGTTTCTTAACAGAAGCTGCTTCACACATCTCCATGCAGGAAACGTGCGTTTCGCCTCTTCTGAGCTTTTGTGACGTTTCAAGCTTGTTACTGTCATTTCAACAGGTTTACATTAGTTTCTTAACAGAAGCTGCTATTCACACATCTCCATGCAGGAAACGTGCTTCGGCCTCTTCTGAGCTTTTGTGACGTTTCAAGCTTGTTACTGTCATTTCAACAGGTTTACATTAGTTTCTTAACAGAAGCTGCTATTTCACATCTCCATGCAGGAAACGTGCGTTTCGCCTCTTCTGAGCTTTTGTGACGTTTCAAGCTTGTTACTGTCATTTCAACAGGTTTACATTAGTTTCTTAACAGAAGCTTGCTTCACATCTCCATGCAGGAAACGTGCTTTGCCTCTTCTGAGCTTTTGTGACGTTTCAAGCTTGTTACTGTCATTTCAACAGGTTTACATTAGTTTCTTAACAGAAGCTTCTTTTCACACATCTCCATGCAGGAAACGTATGCTTCGCCTCTTCTGAGCTTTTGTGACGCAAGCTTGTTACTGTCATTTCAACAGGTTTACATTAGTTTCTTAACAGAAGCTGCTTTTCACACATCTCCATGCAGGAAACGTGCGCTTTCGCCTCTTCTGAGCTTTTTGTGACGCTTCTGCTTGTTACTGTCATTTCAACAGGTTTACATTAGTTTCTTAACAGAAGCTGCTTTCACACATCTCCATGCAGGAAACGTATGCTTCGCCTCTTCTGAGCTTTTGTGACGTTTCGCTTGTTACTGTCATTTCAACAGGTTTACATTAGTTTCTTAACAGAAGCTGCTTTTCACACATCTCCATGCAGGAAACGTGCGCTTGGCCTCTTCTGAGCTTTTGTGTTTTCAAGCTTGTTACTGTCATTTCAACAGGTTTACATTAGTTTCTTAACAGAAGCTGCTATTCACACATCTCCATGCAGGAAACGCGTTTCGCCTCTTCTGAGCTTTTGTGACGTTTCTGCTTGTTACTGTCATTTCAACAGGTTTACATTAGTTTTTAACAGAAGCTGCTATTCACACATCTCCCAGGAAACGTGCGTTTCGCCTCTTCTGAGCTTTTGTGACGTTTCAAGCTTGTTACTGTCATTTCAACAGGTTTACATTAGTTTCTTAACAGAAGCTGCTTTTCACACATCTCCATGCAGGAAACGTATGTTTCGCCTCTTCTGAGCTTTTGTGACGTTTGCTTGTTACTGTCATTTCAACAGGTTTACATTAGTTTCTTAACAGAAGCTGCTTTCACATCTCCATGCAGGAAACGTGCGTTTCGCCTTCTGAGCTTTTGTGACGTTTCTTGTTACTGTCATTTCAACAGGTTTACATTAGTTTCTTAACAGAAGCTGCTTTTCACATCTCCATGCAGGAAACGTGCTTCGGCCTCTTCTGAGCTTTTGTGACGTTTCAAGCTTGTTACTGTCATTTCAACAGGTTTACATTAGTTTCTTAACAGAAGCTGCTTTCACACATCTCCATGAAACGTGCGTTTCGGCCTCTTCTGAGCTTTTGTGACGCTTCAAGCTTGTTACTGTCATTTCAACAGGTTTACATTAGTTTTTAACAGAAGCTGCTTTTCATCTCCATGCAGGAAACATGCTTCGCCTCTTCTGAGCTTTTGTGACGTTTCAAGCTTGTTACTGTCATTTCAACAGGTTTACATTAGTTTCTTAACAGAAGCTGCTTTTCACACATCTCCATGCAGGAAACGTGCGTTTCGCCTCTTCTGAGCTTTTTGTGATGTTTCAAGCTTGTTACTGTCATTTCAACAGGTTTACATTAGTTTCTTAACGAAGCTGCTTTTCACACATCTCCATGCAGGAAATGTGCGTTTCGCCTCTTCTGAGCTTTTGTGACGCTTCTGCTTGTTACTGTCATTTCAACAGGTTTACATTAGTTTCTTAACAGAAGCTGCTTTTCACACATCTCCATGCAGGAAACGTATGTTTCGCCTCTTCTGAGCTTTTGTGACGTTTCAAGCTTGTTACTGTCATTTCAACAGGTTTACATTAGTTTCTTAACAGAAGCTTGCTTTCACACATCTCCATGCAGGAAACGTATGTTGGCCTCTTCTGAGCTTTTGTGACGTTTCAAGCTTGTTACTGTCATTTCAATAGGTTTACATTAGTTTCTTAACAGAAGCTGCTTTTCACACATCTCCATGCAGGAAACGTGCGTTTCGGCCTCTTCAAAGCTTATTGTGACGTTTCAAGCTTGTTACTGTCATTTCAACAGGTTTACATTAGTTTCTTAACAGAAGCTGCTTTTCACACATCTCCATGCAGGAAACGTGCGTTTCGCCTCTTCTGAGCTTTTGTGACGTTTCAAGCTTGTTACTGTCATTTCAACAGGTTTACATTAGTTTCTTAACAGAAGCTTATTCACACATCTCCATGCAGGAAACGTATGTTTCGCCTGTTCTGAGCTTTTGTGACGTTTCAAGCTTGTTACTGTCATTTCAACAGGTTTACATTAGTTTCTTAACAGAAGCTTCTATTCACACATCTCCATGCAGGAAACGTGCGTTCTGGCCTGTTCTGAGCTTTTGTGACGTTTCGCTTGTTACTGTCATTTCAACAGGTTTACATTAGTTTCTTAACAGAAGCTTCTATTCACACATCTCCATGCAGGAAACGTGCGTTTCGGCCTCTTCTGAGCTTTTGTGACGTTTCAAGCTTGTTACTGTCATTTCAACAGGTTTACATTAGTTTCTTAACAGAAGCTGCTTTTCACACATCTCCATGCAGGAAATGTGCGTTTCGCCTCTTCTGAGCTTATTGTGACGTTTCAAGCTTGTTACTGTCATTTCAACAGGTTTACATTAGTTTCTTAACAGAAGCTGCTTTTCACACATCTCCATGCAGGAAACGTGCTTCGCCTCTTCTGAGCTTTTGTGACGTTTCAAGCTTGTTACTGTCATTTCAACAGGTTTACATTAGTTTCTTAACAGAAGCTTTTCACACATCTCCATGCAGGAAACGTATGCTTCGCCTCTTCTGAGCTTTTGTGACGTTTCAAGCTTGTTACTGTCATTTCAACAGGTTTACATTAGTTTCTTAACAGAAGCTGCTTTCACACATCTCCATGCAGGAAACGTGCTTTCGGCCTCTTCTGAGCTTTTGTGACGTTTCAAGCTTGTTACTGTCATTTCAACAGGTTTACATTAGTTTCTTAACAGAAGCTGCTATACACACATCTCCATGCAGGAAACGTGCGTTTCGGCCTCTTCTGAGCTTTTGTGACGTTTCAAGCTTGTTACTGTCATTTCAACAGGTTTACATTAGTTTCTTAACAGAAGCTGCTTTTCACACATCTCCATGCAGGAAACGTGCTTCGGCCTCTTCTGAGCTTTTGTGACGTTTCAAGCTTGTTACTGTCATTTCAACAGGTTTACATTAGTTTCTTAACAGAAGCTGCTATTCACACATCTCCATGCAGGAAACGTGCGCTTCGCCTCTTCTGAGCTTTTGTGACGTTTGCTTGTTACTGTCATTTCAACAGGTTTACATTAGTTTCTTAACAGAAGCTGCTTCACACATCTCCATGCAGGAAACGTGCGTTTCGGCCTCTTCTGAGCTTTTTGTGACGTTTCAAGCTTGTTACTGTCATTTCAACAGGTTTACATTAGTTTCTTAACAGAAGCTGCTTTTCACACATCTCCATGCAGGAAACGTGCGTTTCGGCCTCTTCTGAGCTTTTGTGACGTTTCAAGCTTGTTACTGTCATTTCAACAGGTTTACATTAGTTTCTTAACAGAAGCTGCTTTTCACACATCTCCATGCAGGAAACGTATGTTTCGGCTTCTGAGCTTTTGTGACGTTTCAAGCTTGGTACTGTCATTTCAACAGGTTTACATTAGTTTCTTAACAGAAGCTGCTTTTCACACATCTCCATGCAGGAAACGTGCTTTTCGGCCTCTTCTAAGCTTTTGTGACGTTTCGCTTGTTACTGTCATTTCAACAGGTTTACATTAGTTTCTTAACAGAAGCTGCTTTTCACATCTCCATGCAGGAAACGTGCGTTTCGCCTGTTCTGAGCTTTTGTGACGTTTCAAGCTTGTTACTGTCATTTCAACAGGTTTACATTAGTTTCTTAACAGAAGCTGCTATTCACACATCTCCATGCAGGAAACGTGCTTCGCCTCTTCTGAGCTTTTGTGACGTTTCAAGCTTGTTACTGTCATTTCAACAGGTTTACATTAGTTTCTTAACAGAAGCTGCTATTCACACATCTCCATGCAGGAAACGTATGCTTCGCCTCTTCTGAGCTTTTGTGACGCTTCTGCTTGTTACTGTCATTTCAACAGGTTTACATTAGTTTCTTAACAGAAGCTTTTTCACACATCTCCATGCAGGAAACGTATGTTTCGCCTCTTCTGAGCTTTTGTGACGTTTCAAGCTTGTTACTGTCATTTCAACAGGTTTACATTAGTTTCTTAACAGAAGCTGCTTTTCACACATCTCCATGCAGGAAACGTGCGTTTCGCCTCTTCTGAGCTTTTGTGACGCTTCAAGCTTGTTACTGTCATTTCAACAGGTTTACATTAGTTTCTTAACAGAAGCTGCTTTTCACACATCTCCATGCAGGAAACGTGCTTTCGCCTCTTCTGAGCTTTTGTGACGTTTCAAGCTTGTTACTGTCATTTCAACAGGTTTACATTAGTTTCTTAACAGAAGCTGCTTTTCACACATCTCCATGCAGGAAACGTGCTTTCGGCCTCTTCTGAGCTTTTGTGACGTTTCAAGCTTGTTACTGTCATTTCAACAGGTTTACATTAGTTTCTTAACAGAAGCTTTTCACACATCTCCATGCAGGAAACGTGCTTCGCCTCTTCTGAGCTTTTGTGACGTTTCAAGCTTGTTACTGTCATTTCAACAGGTTTACATTAGTTTCTTAACAGAAGCTTTTTCACACATCTCCATGCAGGAAACGTGCGCTTCGCCTCTTCTGAGCTTTTGTGACGTTTCAAGCTTGTTACTGTCATTTCAACAGGTTTACATTAGTTTCTTAACAGAAGCTGCTTTCACACATCTCCATGCAGGAAACGTGCGTTTCGCCTCTTCTGAGCTTTTGTGACGTTTCAAGCTTGTTACTGTCATTTCAACAGGTTTACATTAGTTTCTTAACAGAAGCTGCTTTTCACACATCTCCATGCAGGAAACGTGCGCTTCGCCTCTTCTGAGCTTTTGTGACGTTTCAAGCTTGTTACTGTCATTTCAACAGGTTTACATTAGTTTCTTAACAGAAGCTGCTTTTCACACATCTCCATGCAGGAAACGTATGCTTCGCCTCTTCTGAGCTTTTGTGACGTTTCAAGCTTGTTACTGTCATTTCAACAGGTTTACATTAGTTTCTTAACAGAAGCTGCTTTTCACACATCTCCATGCAGGAAACGTGCGTTCGCCTCTTCTGAGCTTTTGTGACGTTTCAAGCTTGTTACTGTCATTTCAACAGGTTTACATTAGTTTCTTAACAGAAGCTGCTTTTCACACATCTCCATGCAGGAAACGTGCTTCGCCTCTTCTGAGCTTTTGTGACGTTTCAAGCTTGTTACTGTCATTTCAACAGGTTTACATTAGTTTCTTAACAGAAGCTTCTATTCACACATCTCCATGCAGGAAACGTATGTTTCGCCTCTTCTGAGCTTTTGTGACGTTTCAAGCTTGTTACTGTCATTTCAACAGGTTTACATTAGTTTCTTAACAGAAGCTGCTTTCACACATCTCCATGCAGGAAACGCGTTTCGCCTCTTCTGAGCTTTTGTGACGTTTCAAGCTTGTTACTGTCATTTCAACAGGTTTACATTAGTTTCTTAACAGAAGCTGCTATTCACACATCTCCATGCAGGAAACGTGCGCTTCGCCTGTTCTGAGCTTTTGTGACGTTTCAAGCTTGTTACTGTCATTTCAACAGGTTTACATTAGTTTCTTAACAGAAGCTGCTTTTCACACATCTCCATGCAGGAAACGTGCGTTCGCCTGTTCTGAGCTTTTGTGACGTTTCAAGCTTGTTACTGTCATTTCAACAGGTTTACATTAGTTTCTTAACAGAAGCTGCTTTCACACATCTCCATGCAGGAAACGTATGCTTCGCCTGTTCTGAGCTTTTGTGACGTTTCAAGCTTGTTACTGTCATTTCAACAGGTTTACATTAGTTTCTTAACAGAAGCTTCTATTCACACATCTCCATGCAGGAAACGTATGCTTCGCCTGTTCTGAGCTTTTGTGACGTTTCAAGCTTGTTACTGTCATTTCAACAGGTTTACATTAGTTTCTTAACAGAAGCTGCTTTTCACACATCTCCATGCAGGAAACGTTTGCCTCTTCTGAGCTTTTGTGACGTTTCAAGCTTGTTACTGTCATTTCAACAGGTTTACATTAGTTTCTTAACAGAAGCTTCTATTCACACATCTCCATGCAGGAAACGTGCGCTTCGCCTGTTCTGAGCTTTTGTGACGTTTCAAGCTTGTTACTGTCATTTCAACAGGTTTACATTAGTTTCTTAACAGAAGCTGCTATTCACACATCTCCATGCAGGAAACGTGCGTTTCGCCTGTTCTGAGCTTTTGTGACGTTTCAAGCTTGTTACTGTCATTTCAACAGGTTTACATTAGTTTCTTAACAGAAGCTTCTATTCACACATCTCCATGCAGGAAACTGCTTCGCCTGTTCTGAGCTTTTGTGACGTTTCAAGCTTGTTACTGTCATTTCAACAGGTTTACATTAGTTTCTTAACAGAAGCTTCTATTCACACATCTCCATGCAGGAAACGTGCGCTTCGCCTGTTCTGAGCTTTTGTGACGTTTCAAGCTTGTTACTGTCATTTCAACAGGTTTACATTAGTTTCTTAACAGAAGCTTCTATTCACACATCTCCATGCAGGAAACGTGCTTCGCCTGTTCTGAGCTTTTGTGACGTTTCAAGCTTGTTACTGTCATTTCAACAGGTTTACATTAGTTTCTTAACAGAAGCTTCTATTCACACATCTCCATGCAGGAAACGTATTTCGCCTGTTCTGAGCTTTTGTGACGCTTCAAGCTTGTTACTGTCATTTCAACAGGTTTACATTAGTTTCTTAACAGAAGCTGCTATTCACACATCTCCATGCAGGAAACGTGCTTCGCCTGTTCTGAGCTTTTGTGACGTTTCAAGCTTGTTACTGTCATTTCAACAGGTTTACATTAGTTTCTTAACAGAAGCTCTTTCACACATCTCCATGCAGGAAACGTATGCTTCGCCTGTTCTGAGCTTTTGTGACGTTTCAAGCTTGTTACTGTCATTTCAACAGGTTTACATTAGTTTCTTAACAGAAGCTTCTATTCACACATCTCCATGCAGGAAACGTGCTTCGCCTGTTCTGAGCTTTTGTGACGTTTCAAGCTTGTTACTGTCATTTCAACAGGTTTACATTAGTTTCTTAACAGAAGCTTCTATTCACACATCTCCATGCAGGAAACGTGCGTTTCGCCTGTTCTGAGCTTTTGTGACGCTTCAAGCTTGTTACTGTCATTTCAACAGGTTTACATTAGTTTCTTAACAGAAGCTTCTATTCACACATCTCCATGCAGGAAACGTGCGCTTCGCCTGTTCTGAGCTTTTGTGACGCTTCAAGCTTGTTACTGTCATTTCAACAGGTTTACATTAGTTTCTTAACAGAAGCTTCTATTCACACATCTCCATGCAGGAAACGCGTTTCGCCTGTTCTGAGCTTTTGTGACGTTTCAAGCTTGTTACTGTCATTTCAACAGGTTTACATTAGTTTCTTAACAGAAGCTTCTATTCACACATCTCCATGCAGGAAACGTGCTTCGCCTGTTCTGAGCTTTTGTGACGTTTCAAGCTTGTTACTGTCATTTCAACAGGTTTACATTAGTTTCTTAACAGAAGCTTCTATTCACACATCTCCATGCAGGAAACGTGCGTTTCGCCTGTTCTGAGCTTTTGTGACGTTTCAAGCTTGTTACTGTCATTTCAACAGGTTTACATTAGTTTCTTAACAGAAGCTTCTATTCACACATCTCCATGCAGGAAACGTGCTTCGCCTGTTCTGAGCTTTTGTGACGTTTCAAGCTTGTTACTGTCATTTCAACAGGTTTACATTAGTTTCTTAACAGAAGCTTCTATTCACACATCTCCATGCAGGAAACGTGCGCTTCGCCTGTTCTGAGCTTTTGTGACGTTTCAAGCTTGTTACTGTCATTTCAACAGGTTTACATTAGTTTCTTAACAGAAGCTTCTATTCACACATCTCCATGCAGGAAACGTGCTTCGCCTGTTCTGAGCTTTTGTGACGTTTCAAGCTTGTTACTGTCATTTCAACAGGTTTACATTAGTTTCTTAACAGAAGCTTCTATTCACACATCTCCATGCAGGAAACGTGCGCTTCGCCTGTTCTGAGCTTTTGTGACGCTTCAAGCTTGTTACTGTCATTTCAACAGGTTTACATTAGTTTCTTAACAGAAGCTTCTATTCACACATCTCCATGCAGGAAACGTATTCGCCTGTTCTGAGCTTTTGTGACGTTTCAAGCTTGTTACTGTCATTTCAACAGGTTTACATTAGTTTCTTAACAGAAGCTTCTATTCACACATCTCCATGCAGGAAACGTGCTTCGCCTGTTCTGAGCTTTTGTGACGTTTCAAGCTTGTTACTGTCATTTCAACAGGTTTACATTAGTTTCTTAACAGAAGCTTCTATTCACACATCTCCATGCAGGAAACGTGCGTTTCGCCTGTTCTGAGCTTTTGTGACGTTTCAAGCTTGTTACTGTCATTTCAACAGGTTTACATTAGTTTCTTAACAGAAGCTTCTATTCACACATCTCCATGCAGGAAACGTATGCTTCGCCTGTTCTGAGCTTTTGTGACGTTTCAAGCTTGTTACTGTCATTTCAACAGGTTTACATTAGTTTCTTAACAGAAGCTTCTATTCACACATCTCCATGCAGGAAACGTGCGCTTCGCCTGTTCTGAGCTTTTGTGACGCTTTCAAGCTTGTTACTGTCATTTCAACAGGTTTACATTAGTTTCTTAACAGAAGCTTCTATTCACACATCTCCATGCAGGAAACGTGCGTTTCGCCTGTTCTGAGCTTTTGTGACGTTTCAAGCTTGTTACTGTCATTTCAACAGGTTTACATTAGTTTCTTAACAGAAGCTTCTATTCACACATCTCCATGCAGGAAACGTGCTTCGCCTGTTCTGAGCTTTTGTGACGTTTCAAGCTTGTTACTGTCATTTCAACAGGTTTACATTAGTTTCTTAACAGAAGCTGCTATTCACACATCTCCATGCAGGAAACGTATGCTTCGCCTGTTCTGAGCTTTTGTGACGTTTCAAGCTTGTTACTGTCATTTCAACAGGTTTACATTAGTTTCTTAACAGAAGCTCTATTCACACATCTCCATGCAGGAAACGTGCGCTTCGCCTGTTCTGAGCTTTTGTGACGTTTCAAGCTTGTTACTGTCATTTCAACAGGTTTACATTAGTTTCTTAACAGAAGCTTCTATTCACACATCTCCATGCAGGAAACGTGCGCGCCTGTTCTGAGCTTTTGTGACGTTTCAAGCTTGTTACTGTCATTTCAACAGGTTTACATTAGTTTCTTAACAGAAGCTGCTTTTCACACATCTCCATGCAGGAAACGCGTTTCGCCTGTTCTGAGCTTTTGTGACGTTTCAAGCTTGTTACTGTCATTTCAACAGGTTTACATTAGTTTCTTAACAGAAGCTTCTATTCACACATCTCCATGCAGGAAACGTGCGCTTCGCCTGTTCTGAGCTTTTGTGACGTTTCAAGCTTGTTACTGTCATTTCAACAGGTTTACATTAGTTTCTTAACAGAAGCTGCTTTTCACACATCTCCATGCAGGAAACGTATGCTTCGCCTGTTCTGAGCTTTTGTGACGCTTCAAGCTTGTTACTGTCATTTCAACAGGTTTACATTAGTTTCTTAACAGAAGCTTCTATTCACACATCTCCATGCAGGAAACGTGCGCTTCGCCTGTTCTGAGCTTTTGTGACGTTTCAAGCTTGTTACTGTCATTTCAACAGGTTTACATTAGTTTCTTAACAGAAGCTTCTTTCACACATCTCCATGCAGGAAACGTGCTTCGCCTGTTCTGAGCTTTTGTGACGTTTCAAGCTTGTTACTGTCATTTCAACAGGTTTACATTAGTTTCTTAACAGAAGCTTCTATTCACACATCTCCATGCAGGAAACGCGTTTCGCCTGTTCTGAGCTTTTGTGACGTTTCAAGCTTGTTACTGTCATTTCAACAGGTTTACATTAGTTTCTTAACAGAAGCTTCTATTCACACATCTCCATGCAGGAAACGTGCGTTTCGCCTGTTCTGAGCTTTTGTGACGTTTCAAGCTTGTTACTGTCATTTCAACAGGTTTACATTAGTTTCTTAACAGAAGCTTCTATTCACACATCTCCATGCAGGAAACGTATGCTTCGCCTGTTCTGAGCTTTTGTGACGTTTCAAGCTTGTTACTGTCATTTCAACAGGTTTACATTAGTTTCTTAACAGAAGCTTCTATTCACACATCTCCATGCAGGAAACGTGCGTTTCGCCTGTTCTGAGCTTTTGTGACGTTTCAAGCTTGTTACTGTCATTTCAACAGGTTTACATTAGTTTCTTAACAGAAGCTGCTATTCACACATCTCCATGCAGGAAACGTGCTTTCGCCTGTTCTGAGCTTTTGTGACGTTTCAAGCTTGTTACTGTCATTTCAACAGGTTTACATTAGTTTCTTAACAGAAGCTTCTATTCACACATCTCCATGCAGGAAACGTGCTTCGCCTGTTCTGAGCTTTTGTGACGCAAGCTTGTTACTGTCATTTCAACAGGTTTACATTAGTTTCTTAACAGAAGCTTCTATTCACACATCTCCATGCAGGAAACGTGCGCTTCGCCTGTTCTGAGCTTTTGTGACGTTTCAAGCTTGTTACTGTCATTTCAACAGGTTTACATTAGTTTCTTAACAGAAGCTTCTATTCACACATCTCCATGCAGGAAACGTGCTTCGCCTGTTCTGAGCTTTTGTGACGTTTCAAGCTTGTTACTGTCATTTCAACAGGTTTACATTAGTTTCTTAACAGAAGCTTCTATTCACACATCTCCATGCAGGAAACGTGCGCTTCGCCTGTTCTGAGCTTTTGTGACGTTTCAAGCTTGTTACTGTCATTTCAACAGGTTTACATTAGTTTCTTAACAGAAGCTTCTATTCACACATCTCCATGCAGGAAACGTATGCTTCGCCTGTTCTGAGCTTTTGTGACGTTTCAAGCTTGTTACTGTCATTTCAACAGGTTTACATTAGTTTCTTAACAGAAGCTGCTATTCACACATCTCCATGCAGGAAACGTATGCTTCGCCTGTTCTGAGCTTTTGTGACGTTTCAAGCTTGTTACTGTCATTTCAACAGGTTTACATTAGTTTCTTAACAGAAGCTGCTATTCACACATCTCCATGCAGGAAACGTGCGTTTCGCCTGTTCTGAGCTTTTGTGACGTTTCAAGCTTGTTACTGTCATTTCAACAGGTTTACATTAGTTTCTTAACAGAAGCTTCTATTCACACATCTCCATGCAGGAAACGTATGCTTCGCCTGTTCTGAGCTTTTGTGACGTTTCAAGCTTGTTACTGTCATTTCAACAGGTTTACATTAGTTTCTTAACAGAAGCTTCTATTCACACATCTCCATGCAGGAAACGTGCTTTCGCCTGTTCTGAGCTTTTGTGACGCTTCAAGCTTGTTACTGTCATTTCAACAGGTTTACATTAGTTTCTTAACAGAAGCTTCTATTCACACATCTCCATGCAGGAAACGTGCGTTTCGCCTGTTCTGAGCTTTTGTGACGTTTCAAGCTTGTTACTGTCATTTCAACAGGTTTACATTAGTTTCTTAACAGAAGCTTCTTTCACACATCTCCATGCAGGAAACGTGCGCTTCGCCTGTTCTGAGCTTTTGTGACGTTTCAAGCTTGTTACTGTCATTTCAACAGGTTTACATTAGTTTCTTAACAGAAGCTTCTATTCACACATCTCCATGCAGGAAACGTATGCTTCGCCTGTTCTGAGCTTTTGTGACGTTTCAAGCTTGTTACTGTCATTTCAACAGGTTTACATTAGTTTCTTAACAGAAGCTTCTATTCACACATCTCCATGCAGGAAACGTGCGCTTCGCCTGTTCTGAGCTTTTGTGACGTTTCAAGCTTGTTACTGTCATTTCAACAGGTTTACATTAGTTTCTTAACAGAAGCTTCTATTCACACATCTCCATGCAGGAAACGTATGCTTCGCCTGTTCTGAGCTTTTGTGACGTTTCAAGCTTGTTACTGTCATTTCAACAGGTTTACATTAGTTTCTTAACAGAAGCTTCTTTTCACACATCTCCATGCAGGAAACGTATGCTTCGCCTGTTCTGAGCTTTTGTGACGTTTCAAGCTTGTTACTGTCATTTCAACAGGTTTACATTAGTTTCTTAACAGAAGCTTCTATTCACACATCTCCATGCAGGAAACGTGCGCTTCGCCTGTTCTGAGCTTTTGTGACGTTTCAAGCTTGTTACTGTCATTTCAACAGGTTTACATTAGTTTCTTAACAGAAGCTTCTATTCACACATCTCCATGCAGGAAACGTGCGCTTCGCCTGTTCTGAGCTTTTGTGACGTTTCAAGCTTGTTACTGTCATTTCAACAGGTTTACATTAGTTTCTTAACAGAAGCTTCTATTCACACATCTCCATGCAGGAAACGTGTTTCGCCTGTTCTGAGCTTTTGTGACGTTTCAAGCTTGTTACTGTCATTTCAACAGGTTTACATTAGTTTCTTAACAGAAGCTGCTATTCACACATCTCCATGCAGGAAACGTATGCTTCGCCTGTTCTGAGCTTTTGTGACGTTTCAAGCTTGTTACTGTCATTTCAACAGGTTTACATTAGTTTCTTAACAGAAGCTTCTATTCACACATCTCCATGCAGGAAACGTATGCTTCGCCTGTTCTGAGCTTTTGTGACGTTTCAAGCTTGTTACTGTCATTTCAACAGGTTTACATTAGTTTCTTAACAGAAGCTCTATTCACACATCTCCATGCAGGAAACGTGCTTCGCCTGTTCTGAGCTTTTGTGACGTTTCAAGCTTGTTACTGTCATTTCAACAGGTTTACATTAGTTTCTTAACAGAAGCTATTCACACATCTCCATGCAGGAAACGTGCGCTTCGCCTGTTCTGAGCTTTTGTGACGTTTCAAGCTTGTTACTGTCATTTCAACAGGTTTACATTAGTTTCTTAACAGAAGCTTCTATTCACACATCTCCATGCAGGAAACGTGCTTCGCCTGTTCTGAGCTTTTGTGACGTTTCAAGCTTGTTACTGTCATTTCAACAGGTTTACATTAGTTTCTTAACAGAAGCTTCTATTCACACATCTCCATGCAGGAAACGTGCGCTTCGCCTGTTCTGAGCTTTTGTGACGTTTCAAGCTTGTTACTGTCATTTCAACAGGTTTACATTAGTTTCTTAACAGAAGCTTCTATTCACACATCTCCATGCAGGAAACGCTTCGCCTGTTCTGAGCTTTTGTGACGTTTCAAGCTTGTTACTGTCATTTCAACAGGTTTACATTAGTTTCTTAACAGAAGCTTCTATTCACACATCTCCATGCAGGAAACGTGCGTTTCGCCTGTTCTGAGCTTTTGTGACGCTTCAAGCTTGTTACTGTCATTTCAACAGGTTTACATTAGTTTCTTAACAGAAGCTTCTATTCACACATCTCCATGCAGGAAACGTATGCTTCGCCTGTTCTGAGCTTTTGTGACGTTTCAAGCTTGTTACTGTCATTTCAACAGGTTTACATTAGTTTCTTAACAGAAGCTTCTATTCACACATCTCCATGCAGGAAACGTATGCTTCGCCTGTTCTGAGCTTTTGTGACGTTTCAAGCTTGTTACTGTCATTTCAACAGGTTTACATTAGTTTCTTAACAGAAGCTTCTATTCACACATCTCCATGCAGGAAACGTGTTTCGCCTGTTCTGAGCTTTTGTGACGTTTCAAGCTTGTTACTGTCATTTCAACAGGTTTACATTAGTTTCTTAACAGAAGCTTCTATTCACACATCTCCATGCAGGAAACGTATGCTTCGCCTGTTCTGAGCTTTTGTGACGTTTCAAGCTTGTTACTGTCATTTCAACAGGTTTACATTAGTTTCTTAACAGAAGCTTCTATTCACACATCTCCATGCAGGAAACGTGCTTCGCCTGTTCTGAGCTTTTGTGACGTTTCAAGCTTGTTACTGTCATTTCAACAGGTTTACATTAGTTTCTTAACAGAAGCTTCTATTCACACATCTCCATGCAGGAAACGTGCGCTTCGCCTGTTCTGAGCTTTTGTGACGTTTCAAGCTTGTTACTGTCATTTCAACAGGTTTACATTAGTTTCTTAACAGAAGCTTCTATTCACACATCTCCATGCAGGAAACGTATGCTTCGCCTGTTCTGAGCTTTTGTGACGTTTCAAGCTTGTTACTGTCATTTCAACAGGTTTACATTAGTTTCTTAACAGAAGCTTCTATTCACACATCTCCATGCAGGAAACGTATGCTTCGCCTGTTCTGAGCTTTTGTGACGTTTCAAGCTTGTTACTGTCATTTCAACAGGTTTACATTAGTTTCTTAACAGAAGCTCTATTCACACATCTCCATGCAGGAAACGTGCTTCGCCTGTTCTGAGCTTTTGTGACGTTTCAAGCTTGTTACTGTCATTTCAACAGGTTTACATTAGTTTCTTAACAGAAGCTTCTTTCACACATCTCCATGCAGGAAACGTGCGTTTCGCCTGTTCTGAGCTTTTGTGACGTTTCAAGCTTGTTACTGTCATTTCAACAGGTTTACATTAGTTTCTTAACAGAAGCTTCTATTCACACATCTCCATGCAGGAAACGTGCTTCGCCTGTTCTGAGCTTTTGTGACGTTTCAAGCTTGTTACTGTCATTTCAACAGGTTTACATTAGTTTCTTAACAGAAGCTTCTATTCACACATCTCCATGCAGGAAATGCTTCGCCTGTTCTGAGCTTTTGTGACGTTTCAAGCTTGTTACTGTCATTTCAACAGGTTTACATTAGTTTCTTAACAGAAGCTTCTATTCACACATCTCCATGCAGGAAACGTGCGCTTCGCCTGTTCTGAGCTTTTGTGACGTTTCAAGCTTGTTACTGTCATTTCAACAGGTTTACATTAGTTTCTTAACAGAAGCTTCTATTCACACATCTCCATGCAGGAAACGTGCTTCGCCTGTTCTGAGCTTTTGTGACGTTTCAAGCTTGTTACTGTCATTTCAACAGGTTTACATTAGTTTCTTAACAGAAGCTTCTATTCACACATCTCCATGCAGGAAACGTATGCTTCGCCTGTTCTGAGCTTTTGTGACGTTTCAAGCTTGTTACTGTCATTTCAACAGGTTTACATTAGTTTCTTAACAGAAGCTTCTATTCACACATCTCCATGCAGGAAACGTATGCTTCGCCTGTTCTGAGCTTTTGTGACGTTTCAAGCTTGTTACTGTCATTTCAACAGGTTTACATTAGTTTCTTAACAGAAGCTTCACACATCTCCATGCAGGAAACGTGCGTTTCGCCTGTTCTGAGCTTTTGTGACGTTTCAAGCTTGTTACTGTCATTTCAACAGGTTTACATTAGTTTCTTAACAGAAGCTTCTATTCACACATCTCCATGCAGGAAACGTGCGTTTCGCCTGTTCTGAGCTTTTGTGACGTTTCAAGCTTGTTACTGTCATTTCAACAGGTTTACATTAGTTTCTTAACAGAAGCTTCTATTCACACATCTCCATGCAGGAAACGTGCGCTTCGCCTGTTCTGAGCTTTTGTGACGTTTCAAGCTTGTTACTGTCATTTCAACAGGTTTACATTAGTTTCTTAACAGAAGCTTCTATTCACACATCTCCATGCAGGAAACGTGCGCTTCGCCTGTTCTGAGCTTTTGTGACGTTTCAAGCTTGTTACTGTCATTTCAACAGGTTTACATTAGTTTCTTAACAGAAGCTTCTTTCACACATCTCCATGCAGGAAACGTGCGCTTCGCCTGTTCTGAGCTTTTGTGACGTTTCAAGCTTGTTACTGTCATTTCAACAGGTTTACATTAGTTTCTTAACAGAAGCTTCTATTCACACATCTCCATGCAGGAAACGTGCGCTTCGCCTGTTCTGAGCTTTTGTGACGTTTCAAGCTTGTTACTGTCATTTCAACAGGTTTACATTAGTTTCTTAACAGAAGCTTCTATTCACACATCTCCATGCAGGAAACGTGCTTCGCCTGTTCTGAGCTTTTGTGACGTTTCAAGCTTGTTACTGTCATTTCAACAGGTTTACATTAGTTTCTTAACAGAAGCTTCTATTCACACATCTCCATGCAGGAAACGTGCTTCGCCTGTTCTGAGCTTTTGTGACGTTTCAAGCTTGTTACTGTCATTTCAACAGGTTTACATTAGTTTCTTAACAGAAGCTTCTATTCACACATCTCCATGCAGGAAACGTGCGCTTCGCCTGTTCTGAGCTTTTGTGACGTTTCAAGCTTGTTACTGTCATTTCAACAGGTTTACATTAGTTTCTTAACAGAAGCTTCTATTCACACATCTCCATGCAGGAAACGTGCTTCGCCTGTTCTGAGCTTTTGTGACGTTTCAAGCTTGTTACTGTCATTTCAACAGGTTTACATTAGTTTCTTAACAGAAGCTTCTTTCACACATCTCCATGCAGGAAACGTGCGCTTCGCCTGTTCTGAGCTTTTGTGACGCAAGCTTGTTACTGTCATTTCAACAGGTTTACATTAGTTTCTTAACAGAAGCTTCTATTCACACATCTCCATGCAGGAAACGCGCTTCGCCTGTTCTGAGCTTTTGTGACGTTTCAAGCTTGTTACTGTCATTTCAACAGGTTTACATTAGTTTCTTAACAGAAGCTTCTATTCACACATCTCCATGCAGGAAACGTGCTTCGCCTGTTCTGAGCTTTTGTGACGTTTCAAGCTTGTTACTGTCATTTCAACAGGTTTACATTAGTTTCTTAACAGAAGCTTCTTTCACACATCTCCATGCAGGAAATGCTTCGCCTGTTCTGAGCTTTTGTGACGTTTCAAGCTTGTTACTGTCATTTCAACAGGTTTACATTAGTTTCTTAACAGAAGCTTCTATTCACACATCTCCATGCAGGAAACGTGCGCTTCGCCTGTTCTGAGCTTTTGTGACGTTTCAAGCTTGTTACTGTCATTTCAACAGGTTTACATTAGTTTCTTAACAGAAGCTCTATTCACACATCTCCATGCAGGAAACGTGCGCTTCGCCTGTTCTGAGCTTTTGTGACGTTTCAAGCTTGTTACTGTCATTTCAACAGGTTTACATTAGTTTCTTAACAGAAGCTTCTATTCACACATCTCCATGCAGGAAACGTATTTCGCCTGTTCTGAGCTTTTGTGACGTTTCAAGCTTGTTACTGTCATTTCAACAGGTTTACATTAGTTTCTTAACAGAAGCTTCTATTCACACATCTCCATGCAGGAAACGTGCGCTTCGCCTGTTCTGAGCTTTTGTGACGTTTCAAGCTTGTTACTGTCATTTCAACAGGTTTACATTAGTTTCTTAACAGAAGCTTCTATTCACACATCTCCATGCAGGAAACGTGCGTTTCGCCTGTTCTGAGCTTTTGTGACGTTTCAAGCTTGTTACTGTCATTTCAACAGGTTTACATTAGTTTCTTAACAGAAGCTTCTATTCACACATCTCCATGCAGGAAACGTGCTTCGCCTGTTCTGAGCTTTTGTGACGTTTCAAGCTTGTTACTGTCATTTCAACAGGTTTACATTAGTTTCTTAACAGAAGCTTCTATTCACACATCTCCATGCAGGAAACGTGCTTCGCCTGTTCTGAGCTTTTGTGACGTTTCAAGCTTGTTACTGTCATTTCAACAGGTTTACATTAGTTTCTTAACAGAAGCTTCTATTCACACATCTCCATGCAGGAAATGCTTCGCCTGTTCTGAGCTTTTGTGACGTTTCAAGCTTGTTACTGTCATTTCAACAGGTTTACATTAGTTTCTTAACAGAAGCTTCTATTCACACATCTCCATGCAGGAAACGTATGCTTCGCCTGTTCTGAGCTTTTGTGACGTTTCAAGCTTGTTACTGTCATTTCAACAGGTTTACATTAGTTTCTTAACAGAAGCTTCTTTCACACATCTCCATGCAGGAAACGTGCGTTCGCCTGTTCTGAGCTTTTGTGACGTTTCAAGCTTGTTACTGTCATTTCAACAGGTTTACATTAGTTTCTTAACAGAAGCTTCTATTCACACATCTCCATGCAGGAAACGTGCGTTTCGCCTGTTCTGAGCTTTTGTGACGTTTCAAGCTTGTTACTGTCATTTCAACAGGTTTACATTAGTTTCTTAACAGAAGCTTCTATTCACACATCTCCATGCAGGAAACGTGCTTCGCCTGTTCTGAGCTTTTGTGACGTTTGCTTGTTACTGTCATTTCAACAGGTTTACATTAGTTTCTTAACAGAAGCTTCTTTCACACATCTCCATGCAGGAAACGTGCTTCGCCTGTTCTGAGCTTTTGTGACGTTTCAAGCTTGTTACTGTCATTTCAACAGGTTTACATTAGTTTCTTAACAGAAGCTTCTATTCACACATCTCCATGCAGGAAACGTGCTTTCGCCTGTTCTGAGCTTTTGTGACGTTTCAAGCTTGTTACTGTCATTTCAACAGGTTTACATTAGTTTCTTAACAGAAGCTTCTATTCACACATCTCCATGCAGGAAACGTGCTTTCGCCTGTTCTGAGCTTTTGTGACGTTTCAAGCTTGTTACTGTCATTTCAACAGGTTTACATTAGTTTCTTAACAGAAGCTTCTATTCACACATCTCCATGCAGGAAACGTGCGCTTCGCCTGTTCTGAGCTTTTGTGACGTTTCAAGCTTGTTACTGTCATTTCAACAGGTTTACATTAGTTTCTTAACAGAAGCTTCTATTCACACATCTCCATGCAGGAAACGTGCGTTTCGCCTGTTCTGAGCTTTTGTGACGTTTCAAGCTTGTTACTGTCATTTCAACAGGTTTACATTAGTTTCTTAACAGAAGCTTCTATTCACACATCTCCATGCAGGAAACGTGCGTTTCGCCTGTTCTGAGCTTTTGTGACGTTTCAAGCTTGTTACTGTCATTTCAACAGGTTTACATTAGTTTCTTAACAGAAGCTTCTATTCACACATCTCCATGCAGGAAACGTATGCTTCGCCTGTTCTGAGCTTTTGTGACGTTTCAAGCTTGTTACTGTCATTTCAACAGGTTTACATTAGTTTCTTAACAGAAGCTTCTATTCACACATCTCCATGCAGGAAACGTGCGCTTCGCCTGTTCTGAGCTTTTGTGACGTTTCAAGCTTGTTACTGTCATTTCAACAGGTTTACATTAGTTTCTTAACAGAAGCTTCTATTCACACATCTCCATGCAGGAAACGTGCGTTTCGCCTGTTCTGAGCTTTTGTGACGTTTCAAGCTTGTTACTGTCATTTCAACAGGTTTACATTAGTTTCTTAACAGAAGCTTCTATTCACACATCTCCATGCAGGAAACGCTTCGCCTGTTCTGAGCTTTTGTGACGTTTCAAGCTTGTTACTGTCATTTCAACAGGTTTACATTAGTTTCTTAACAGAAGCTTCTATTCACACATCTCCATGCAGGAAACGTGCGCTTCGCCTGTTCTGAGCTTTTGTGACGTTTCAAGCTTGTTACTGTCATTTCAACAGGTTTACATTAGTTTCTTAACAGAAGCTTCTATTCACACATCTCCATGCAGGAAACGTGCGTTTCGCCTGTTCTGAGCTTTTGTGACGTTTCAAGCTTGTTACTGTCATTTCAACAGGTTTACATTAGTTTCTTAACAGAAGCTTCTATTCACACATCTCCATGCAGGAAACGTATGCTTCGCCTGTTCTGAGCTTTTGTGACGTTTCAAGCTTGTTACTGTCATTTCAACAGGTTTACATTAGTTTCTTAACAGAAGCTTCTATTCACACATCTCCATGCAGGAAACGTATGCTTCGCCTGTTCTGAGCTTTTGTGACGTTTCAAGCTTGTTACTGTCATTTCAACAGGTTTACATTAGTTTCTTAACAGAAGCTTCTATTCACACATCTCCATGCAGGAAACGTGCTTCGCCTGTTCTGAGCTTTTGTGACGTTTCAAGCTTGTTACTGTCATTTCAACAGGTTTACATTAGTTTCTTAACAGAAGCTTCTATTCACACATCTCCATGCAGGAAACGTGCGCTTCGCCTGTTCTGAGCTTTTGTGACGTTTCAAGCTTGTTACTGTCATTTCAACAGGTTTACATTAGTTTCTTAACAGAAGCTTCTATTCACACATCTCCATGCAGGAAACGTGCTTCGCCTGTTCTGAGCTTTTGTGACGTTTCAAGCTTGTTACTGTCATTTCAACAGGTTTACATTAGTTTCTTAACAGAAGCTTCTATTCACACATCTCCATGCAGGAAACGTATGCTTCGCCTGTTCTGAGCTTTTGTGACGTTTCAAGCTTGTTACTGTCATTTCAACAGGTTTACATTAGTTTCTTAACAGAAGCTTCTATTCACACATCTCCATGCAGGAAACGTGCGCTTCGCCTGTTCTGAGCTTTTGTGACGTTTCAAGCTTGTTACTGTCATTTCAACAGGTTTACATTAGTTTCTTAACAGAAGCTTCTATTCACACATCTCCATGCAGGAAACGTGCGTTTCGCCTGTTCTGAGCTTTTGTGACGTTTCAAGCTTGTTACTGTCATTTCAACAGGTTTACATTAGTTTCTTAACAGAAGCTTCTATTCACACATCTCCATGCAGGAAACGTGCGTTTCGCCTGTTCTGAGCTTTTGTGACGTTTCAAGCTTGTTACTGTCATTTCAACAGGTTTACATTAGTTTCTTAACAGAAGCTTCTATTCACACATCTCCATGCAGGAAACGCGCTTCGCCTGTTCTGAGCTTTTGTGACGTTTCAAGCTTGTTACTGTCATTTCAACAGGTTTACATTAGTTTCTTAACAGAAGCTTCTATTCACACATCTCCATGCAGGAAACGTGCGTTTCGCCTGTTCTGAGCTTTTGTGACGTTTCAAGCTTGTTACTGTCATTTCAACAGGTTTACATTAGTTTCTTAACAGAAGCTATTCACACATCTCCATGCAGGAAACGTATGCTTCGCCTGTTCTGAGCTTTTGTGACGTTTCAAGCTTGTTACTGTCATTTCAACAGGTTTACATTAGTTTCTTAACAGAAGCTTCTATTCACACATCTCCATGCAGGAAACGTATGCTTCGCCTGTTCTGAGCTTTTGTGACGTTTCAAGCTTGTTACTGTCATTTCAACAGGTTTACATTAGTTTCTTAACAGAAGCTTCTATTCACACATCTCCATGCAGGAAACGTGCTTTCGCCTGTTCTGAGCTTTTGTGACGTTTCAAGCTTGTTACTGTCATTTCAACAGGTTTACATTAGTTTCTTAACAGAAGCTTCTATTCACACATCTCCATGCAGGAAACGTGCTTTCGCCTGTTCTGAGCTTTTGTGACGTTTCAAGCTTGTTACTGTCATTTCAACAGGTTTACATTAGTTTCTTAACAGAAGCTTCTATTCACACATCTCCATGCAGGAAACGTATGCTTCGCCTGTTCTGAGCTTTTGTGACGTTTCAAGCTTGTTACTGTCATTTCAACAGGTTTACATTAGTTTCTTAACAGAAGCTTCTATTCACACATCTCCATGCAGGAAACGTATGCTTCGCCTGTTCTGAGCTTTTGTGACGCAAGCTTGTTACTGTCATTTCAACAGGTTTACATTAGTTTCTTAACAGAAGCTATTCACACATCTCCATGCAGGAAACGTATGCTTCGCCTGTTCTGAGCTTTTGTGACGTTTCAAGCTTGTTACTGTCATTTCAACAGGTTTACATTAGTTTCTTAACAGAAGCTTCTATTCACACATCTCCATGCAGGAAACGTGCTTCGCCTGTTCTGAGCTTTTGTGACGTTTCAAGCTTGTTACTGTCATTTCAACAGGTTTACATTAGTTTCTTAACAGAAGCTTCTATTCACACATCTCCATGCAGGAAACGTGCTTCGCCTGTTCTGAGCTTTTGTGACGTTTCAAGCTTGTTACTGTCATTTCAACAGGTTTACATTAGTTTCTTAACAGAAGCTTCTATTCACACATCTCCATGCAGGAAACGTATGCTTCGCCTGTTCTGAGCTTTTGTGACGTTTCAAGCTTGTTACTGTCATTTCAACAGGTTTACATTAGTTTCTTAACAGAAGCTTCTATTCACACATCTCCATGCAGGAAACGTATGTTTCGCCTGTTCTGAGCTTTTGTGACGTTTCAAGCTTGTTACTGTCATTTCAACAGGTTTACATTAGTTTCTTAACAGAAGCTTCTATTCACACATCTCCATGCAGGAAACGTGCGCTTCGCCTGTTCTGAGCTTTTGTGACGTTTCAAGCTTGTTACTGTCATTTCAACAGGTTTACATTAGTTTCTTAACAGAAGCTTCTATTCACACATCTCCATGCAGGAAACGTATGCTTCGCCTGTTCTGAGCTTTTGTGACGTTTCAAGCTTGTTACTGTCATTTCAACAGGTTTACATTAGTTTCTTAACAGAAGCTTCTATTCACACATCTCCATGCAGGAAACGTATTTCGCCTGTTCTGAGCTTTTGTGACGTTTCAAGCTTGTTACTGTCATTTCAACAGGTTTACATTAGTTTCTTAACAGAAGCTTCTATTCACACATCTCCATGCAGGAAACGTGCGTTTCGCCTGTTCTGAGCTTTTGTGACGTTTCAAGCTTGTTACTGTCATTTCAACAGGTTTACATTAGTTTCTTAACAGAAGCTTCTATTCACACATCTCCATGCAGGAAACGTATGCTTCGCCTGTTCTGAGCTTTTGTGACGTTTCAAGCTTGTTACTGTCATTTCAACAGGTTTACATTAGTTTCTTAACAGAAGCTTCTATTCACACATCTCCATGCAGGAAATGCTTCGCCTGTTCTGAGCTTTTGTGACGTTTCAAGCTTGTTACTGTCATTTCAACAGGTTTACATTAGTTTCTTAACAGAAGCTTCTATTCACACATCTCCATGCAGGAAACGTATGCTTCGCCTGTTCTGAGCTTTTGTGACGTTTCAAGCTTGTTACTGTCATTTCAACAGGTTTACATTAGTTTCTTAACAGAAGCTTCTATTCACACATCTCCATGCAGGAAACGTGCGCTTCGCCTGTTCTGAGCTTTTGTGACGTTTCAAGCTTGTTACTGTCATTTCAACAGGTTTACATTAGTTTCTTAACAGAAGCTTCTATTCACACATCTCCATGCAGGAAACGTATGCTTCGCCTGTTCTGAGCTTTTGTGACGTTTCAAGCTTGTTACTGTCATTTCAACAGGTTTACATTAGTTTCTTAACAGAAGCTTCTATTCACACATCTCCATGCAGGAAACGTGCGCTTCGCCTGTTCTGAGCTTTTGTGACGTTTCAAGCTTGTTACTGTCATTTCAACAGGTTTACATTAGTTTCTTAACAGAAGCTTCTATTCACACATCTCCATGCAGGAAACGTATGCTTCGCCTGTTCTGAGCTTTTGTGACGTTTCAAGCTTGTTACTGTCATTTCAACAGGTTTACATTAGTTTCTTAACAGAAGCTTCTATTCACACATCTCCATGCAGGAAACGTGCGCTTCGCCTGTTCTGAGCTTTTGTGACGTTTCAAGCTTGTTACTGTCATTTCAACAGGTTTACATTAGTTTCTTAACAGAAGCTTCTATTCACACATCTCCATGCAGGAAACGTGCGCTTCGCCTGTTCTGAGCTTTTGTGACGTTTCAAGCTTGTTACTGTCATTTCAACAGGTTTACATTAGTTTCTTAACAGAAGCTTCTATTCACACATCTCCATGCAGGAAACGTATGCTTCGCCTGTTCTGAGCTTTTGTGACGTTTCAAGCTTGTTACTGTCATTTCAACAGGTTTACATTAGTTTCTTAACAGAAGCTTCTATTCACACATCTCCATGCAGGAAACGTGCTTCGCCTGTTCTGAGCTTTTGTGACGTTTCAAGCTTGTTACTGTCATTTCAACAGGTTTACATTAGTTTCTTAACAGAAGCTTCTATTCACACATCTCCATGCAGGAAACGTGCGCTTCGCCTGTTCTGAGCTTTTGTGACGTTTCAAGCTTGTTACTGTCATTTCAACAGGTTTACATTAGTTTCTTAACAGAAGCTTCTATTCACACATCTCCATGCAGGAAACGTGCGCTTCGCCTGTTCTGAGCTTTTGTGACGTTTCAAGCTTGTTACTGTCATTTCAACAGGTTTACATTAGTTTCTTAACAGAAGCTTCTATTCACACATCTCCATGCAGGAAACGTATGCTTCGCCTGTTCTGAGCTTTTGTGACGTTTCAAGCTTGTTACTGTCATTTCAACAGGTTTACATTAGTTTCTTAACAGAAGCTTCTATTCACACATCTCCATGCAGGAAACGTGCGCTTCGCCTGTTCTGAGCTTTTGTGACGTTTCAAGCTTGTTACTGTCATTTCAACAGGTTTACATTAGTTTCTTAACAGAAGCTTCTATTCACACATCTCCATGCAGGAAACGTGCGCTTCGCCTGTTCTGAGCTTTTGTGACGTTTCAAGCTTGTTACTGTCATTTCAACAGGTTTACATTAGTTTCTTAACAGAAGCTTCTATTCACACATCTCCATGCAGGAAACGTGCGCTTCGCCTGTTCTGAGCTTTTGTGACGTTTCAAGCTTGTTACTGTCATTTCAACAGGTTTACATTAGTTTCTTAACAGAAGCTTCTATTCACACATCTCCATGCAGGAAACGTGCTTCGCCTGTTCTGAGCTTTTGTGACGTTTCAAGCTTGTTACTGTCATTTCAACAGGTTTACATTAGTTTCTTAACAGAAGCTTCTATTCACACATCTCCATGCAGGAAACGTATGCTTCGCCTGTTCTGAGCTTTTGTGACGTTTCAAGCTTGTTACTGTCATTTCAACAGGTTTACATTAGTTTCTTAACAGAAGCTTCTATTCACACATCTCCATGCAGGAAACGTGCGTTTCGCCTGTTCTGAGCTTTTGTGACGCAAGCTTGTTACTGTCATTTCAACAGGTTTACATTAGTTTCTTAACAGAAGCTTCTATTCACACATCTCCATGCAGGAAACGTGCGCTTCGCCTGTTCTGAGCTTTTGTGACGTTTCAAGCTTGTTACTGTCATTTCAACAGGTTTACATTAGTTTCTTAACAGAAGCTTCTATTCACACATCTCCATGCAGGAAACGTATGCTTCGCCTGTTCTGAGCTTTTGTGACGTTTCAAGCTTGTTACTGTCATTTCAACAGGTTTACATTAGTTTCTTAACAGAAGCTTCTATTCACACATCTCCATGCAGGAAACGTGCGTTTCGCCTGTTCTGAGCTTTTGTGACGTTTCAAGCTTGTTACTGTCATTTCAACAGGTTTACATTAGTTTCTTAACAGAAGCTTCTATTCACACATCTCCATGCAGGAAACGTATGCTTCGCCTGTTCTGAGCTTTTGTGACGTTTCAAGCTTGTTACTGTCATTTCAACAGGTTTACATTAGTTTCTTAACAGAAGCTTCTATTCACACATCTCCATGCAGGAAACGTGCGTTTCGCCTGTTCTGAGCTTTTGTGACGTTTCAAGCTTGTTACTGTCATTTCAACAGGTTTACATTAGTTTCTTAACAGAAGCTTCTATTCACACATCTCCATGCAGGAAACGTGCGTTTCGCCTGTTCTGAGCTTTTGTGACGTTTCAAGCTTGTTACTGTCATTTCAACAGGTTTACATTAGTTTCTTAACAGAAGCTTCTATTCACACATCTCCATGCAGGAAACGTGCGCTTCGCCTGTTCTGAGCTTTTGTGACGTTTCAAGCTTGTTACTGTCATTTCAACAGGTTTACATTAGTTTCTTAACAGAAGCTTCTATTCACACATCTCCATGCAGGAAACGTGCGTTTCGCCTGTTCTGAGCTTTTGTGACGTTTCAAGCTTGTTACTGTCATTTCAACAGGTTTACATTAGTTTCTTAACAGAAGCTTCTATTCACACATCTCCATGCAGGAAACGTGCTTCGCCTGTTCTGAGCTTTTGTGACGTTTCAAGCTTGTTACTGTCATTTCAACAGGTTTACATTAGTTTCTTAACAGAAGCTTCTATTCACACATCTCCATGCAGGAAACGTGCGCTTCGCCTGTTCTGAGCTTTTGTGACGTTTCAAGCTTGTTACTGTCATTTCAACAGGTTTACATTAGTTTCTTAACAGAAGCTTCTATTCACACATCTCCATGCAGGAAACGTATGCTTCGCCTGTTCTGAGCTTTTGTGACGTTTCAAGCTTGTTACTGTCATTTCAACAGGTTTACATTAGTTTCTTAACAGAAGCTTCTATTCACACATCTCCATGCAGGAAACGTATGCTTCGCCTGTTCTGAGCTTTTGTGACGTTTCAAGCTTGTTACTGTCATTTCAACAGGTTTACATTAGTTTCTTAACAGAAGCTTCTATTCACACATCTCCATGCAGGAAACGTGCGCTTCGCCTGTTCTGAGCTTTTGTGACGTTTCAAGCTTGTTACTGTCATTTCAACAGGTTTACATTAGTTTCTTAACAGAAGCTTCTATTCACACATCTCCATGCAGGAAACGTGCGCTTCGCCTGTTCTGAGCTTTTGTGACGTTTCAAGCTTGTTACTGTCATTTCAACAGGTTTACATTAGTTTCTTAACAGAAGCTTCTATTCACACATCTCCATGCAGGAAACGTGCTTCGCCTGTTCTGAGCTTTTGTGACGTTTCAAGCTTGTTACTGTCATTTCAACAGGTTTACATTAGTTTCTTAACAGAAGCTTCTATTCACACATCTCCATGCAGGAAACGTGCGCTTCGCCTGTTCTGAGCTTTTGTGACGTTTCAAGCTTGTTACTGTCATTTCAACAGGTTTACATTAGTTTCTTAACAGAAGCTTCTATTCACACATCTCCATGCAGGAAACGTGCGTTTCGCCTGTTCTGAGCTTTTGTGACGTTTCAAGCTTGTTACTGTCATTTCAACAGGTTTACATTAGTTTCTTAACAGAAGCTTCTATTCACACATCTCCATGCAGGAAACGTGCTTCGCCTGTTCTGAGCTTTTGTGACGTTTCAAGCTTGTTACTGTCATTTCAACAGGTTTACATTAGTTTCTTAACAGAAGCTTCTATTCACACATCTCCATGCAGGAAACGCGCTTCGCCTGTTCTGAGCTTTTGTGACGTTTCAAGCTTGTTACTGTCATTTCAACAGGTTTACATTAGTTTCTTAACAGAAGCTTCTATTCACACATCTCCATGCAGGAAACGTGCGCTTCGCCTGTTCTGAGCTTTTGTGACGTTTCAAGCTTGTTACTGTCATTTCAACAGGTTTACATTAGTTTCTTAACAGAAGCTTCTATTCACACATCTCCATGCAGGAAACGTGCTTCGCCTGTTCTGAGCTTTTGTGACGTTTCAAGCTTGTTACTGTCATTTCAACAGGTTTACATTAGTTTCTTAACAGAAGCTTCTATTCACACATCTCCATGCAGGAAACGCGCTTCGCCTGTTCTGAGCTTTTGTGACGTTTCAAGCTTGTTACTGTCATTTCAACAGGTTTACATTAGTTTCTTAACAGAAGCTTCTATTCACACATCTCCATGCAGGAAACGTGCGTTTCGCCTGTTCTGAGCTTTTGTGACGTTTCAAGCTTGTTACTGTCATTTCAACAGGTTTACATTAGTTTCTTAACAGAAGCTTCTATTCACACATCTCCATGCAGGAAACGTGCGCTTCGCCTGTTCTGAGCTTTTGTGACGTTTCAAGCTTGTTACTGTCATTTCAACAGGTTTACATTAGTTTCTTAACAGAAGCTTCTATTCACACATCTCCATGCAGGAAACGTGCTTTCGCCTGTTCTGAGCTTTTGTGACGTTTCAAGCTTGTTACTGTCATTTCAACAGGTTTACATTAGTTTCTTAACAGAAGCTTCTATTCACACATCTCCATGCAGGAAACGTGCTTCCTGTTCTGAGCTTTTGTGACGTTTCAAGCTTGTTACTGTCATTTCAACAGGTTTACATTAGTTTCTTAACAGAAGCTTCTATTCACACATCTCCATGCAGGAAACGTATGCTTCGCCTGTTCTGAGCTTTTGTGACGTTTCAAGCTTGTTACTGTCATTTCAACAGGTTTACATTAGTTTCTTAACAGAAGCTTCTATTCACACATCTCCATGCAGGAAACGTATGCTTCGCCTGTTCTGAGCTTTTGTGACGTTTCAAGCTTGTTACTGTCATTTCAACAGGTTTACATTAGTTTCTTAACAGAAGCTTCTATTCACACATCTCCATGCAGGAAACGTGCTTCGCCTGTTCTGAGCTTTTGTGACGTTTCAAGCTTGTTACTGTCATTTCAACAGGTTTACATTAGTTTCTTAACAGAAGCTTCTATTCACACATCTCCATGCAGGAAACGTGCTTCGCCTGTTCTGAGCTTTTGTGACGTTTCAAGCTTGTTACTGTCATTTCAACAGGTTTACATTAGTTTCTTAACAGAAGCTTCTATTCACACATCTCCATGCAGGAAACGTGCGCTTCGCCTGTTCTGAGCTTTTGTGACGTTTCAAGCTTGTTACTGTCATTTCAACAGGTTTACATTAGTTTCTTAACAGAAGCTTCTATTCACACATCTCCATGCAGGAAACGTATGCTTCGCCTGTTCTGAGCTTTTGTGACGTTTCAAGCTTGTTACTGTCATTTCAACAGGTTTACATTAGTTTCTTAACAGAAGCTTCTATTCACACATCTCCATGCAGGAAACGTATGCTTCGCCTGTTCTGAGCTTTTGTGACGTTTCAAGCTTGTTACTGTCATTTCAACAGGTTTACATTAGTTTCTTAACAGAAGCTTCTATTCACACATCTCCATGCAGGAAACGTGCTTCGCCTGTTCTGAGCTTTTGTGACGTTTCAAGCTTGTTACTGTCATTTCAACAGGTTTACATTAGTTTCTTAACAGAAGCTTCTATTCACACATCTCCATGCAGGAAACGTATTTCGCCTGTTCTGAGCTTTTGTGACGTTTCAAGCTTGTTACTGTCATTTCAACAGGTTTACATTAGTTTCTTAACAGAAGCTTCTATTCACACATCTCCATGCAGGAAACGTGCGCTTCGCCTGTTCTGAGCTTTTGTGACGTTTCAAGCTTGTTACTGTCATTTCAACAGGTTTACATTAGTTTCTTAACAGAAGCTTCTATTCACACATCTCCATGCAGGAAACGTATGCTTCGCCTGTTCTGAGCTTTTGTGACGTTTCAAGCTTGTTACTGTCATTTCAACAGGTTTACATTAGTTTCTTAACAGAAGCTTCTATTCACACATCTCCATGCAGGAAACGTGCTTCGCCTGTTCTGAGCTTTTGTGACGTTTCAAGCTTGTTACTGTCATTTCAACAGGTTTACATTAGTTTCTTAACAGAAGCTTCTATTCACACATCTCCATGCAGGAAACGTGCTTCGCCTGTTCTGAGCTTTTGTGACGTTTCAAGCTTGTTACTGTCATTTCAACAGGTTTACATTAGTTTCTTAACAGAAGCTTCTATTCACACATCTCCATGCAGGAAACGTATGCTTCGCCTGTTCTGAGCTTTTGTGACGTTTCAAGCTTGTTACTGTCATTTCAACAGGTTTACATTAGTTTCTTAACAGAAGCTTCTATTCACACATCTCCATGCAGGAAACGTATGCTTCGCCTGTTCTGAGCTTTTGTGACGTTTCAAGCTTGTTACTGTCATTTCAACAGGTTTACATTAGTTTCTTAACAGAAGCTTCTATTCACACATCTCCATGCAGGAAACGTGCGTTTCGCCTGTTCTGAGCTTTTGTGACGTTTCAAGCTTGTTACTGTCATTTCAACAGGTTTACATTAGTTTCTTAACAGAAGCTTCTATTCACACATCTCCATGCAGGAAACGTGCGCTTCGCCTGTTCTGAGCTTTTGTGACGTTTCAAGCTTGTTACTGTCATTTCAACAGGTTTACATTAGTTTCTTAACAGAAGCTTCTATTCACACATCTCCATGCAGGAAACGTATGCTTCGCCTGTTCTGAGCTTTTGTGACGTTTCAAGCTTGTTACTGTCATTTCAACAGGTTTACATTAGTTTCTTAACAGAAGCTTCTATTCACACATCTCCATGCAGGAAACGTATGCTTCGCCTGTTCTGAGCTTTTGTGACGTTTCAAGCTTGTTACTGTCATTTCAACAGGTTTACATTAGTTTCTTAACAGAAGCTTCTATTCACACATCTCCATGCAGGAAACGTGCGCTTCGCCTGTTCTGAGCTTTTGTGACGTTTCAAGCTTGTTACTGTCATTTCAACAGGTTTACATTAGTTTCTTAACAGAAGCTTCTATTCACACATCTCCATGCAGGAAACGTGCGCTTCGCCTGTTCTGAGCTTTTGTGACGTTTCAAGCTTGTTACTGTCATTTCAACAGGTTTACATTAGTTTCTTAACAGAAGCTTCTATTCACACATCTCCATGCAGGAAACGTGCGCTTCGCCTGTTCTGAGCTTTTGTGACGTTTCAAGCTTGTTACTGTCATTTCAACAGGTTTACATTAGTTTCTTAACAGAAGCTTCTATTCACACATCTCCATGCAGGAAACGTGCGCTTCGCCTGTTCTGAGCTTTTGTGACGTTTCAAGCTTGTTACTGTCATTTCAACAGGTTTACATTAGTTTCTTAACAGAAGCTTCTATTCACACATCTCCATGCAGGAAACGTGCTTCGCCTGTTCTGAGCTTTTGTGACGCAAGCTTGTTACTGTCATTTCAACAGGTTTACATTAGTTTCTTAACAGAAGCTTCTATTCACACATCTCCATGCAGGAAACGTGCGCTTCGCCTGTTCTGAGCTTTTGTGACGTTTCAAGCTTGTTACTGTCATTTCAACAGGTTTACATTAGTTTCTTAACAGAAGCTTCTATTCACACATCTCCATGCAGGAAACGTGCGCTTCGCCTGTTCTGAGCTTTTGTGACGTTTCAAGCTTGTTACTGTCATTTCAACAGGTTTACATTAGTTTCTTAACAGAAGCTTCTATTCACACATCTCCATGCAGGAAACGTGCGCTTCGCCTGTTCTGAGCTTTTGTGACGTTTCAAGCTTGTTACTGTCATTTCAACAGGTTTACATTAGTTTCTTAACAGAAGCTTCTATTCACACATCTCCATGCAGGAAACGTATGCTTCGCCTGTTCTGAGCTTTTGTGACGTTTCAAGCTTGTTACTGTCATTTCAACAGGTTTACATTAGTTTCTTAACAGAAGCTTCTATTCACACATCTCCATGCAGGAAACGTATGCTTCGCCTGTTCTGAGCTTTTGTGACGTTTCAAGCTTGTTACTGTCATTTCAACAGGTTTACATTAGTTTCTTAACAGAAGCTTCTATTCACACATCTCCATGCAGGAAACGTGCGCTTCGCCTGTTCTGAGCTTTTGTGACGTTTCAAGCTTGTTACTGTCATTTCAACAGGTTTACATTAGTTTCTTAACAGAAGCTTCTATTCACACATCTCCATGCAGGAAACGTGCGCTTCGCCTGTTCTGAGCTTTTGTGACGTTTCAAGCTTGTTACTGTCATTTCAACAGGTTTACATTAGTTTCTTAACAGAAGCTTCTATTCACACATCTCCATGCAGGAAACGTATGCTTCGCCTGTTCTGAGCTTTTGTGACGTTTCAAGCTTGTTACTGTCATTTCAACAGGTTTACATTAGTTTCTTAACAGAAGCTTCTATTCACACATCTCCATGCAGGAAACGTATGCTTCGCCTGTTCTGAGCTTTTGTGACGTTTCAAGCTTGTTACTGTCATTTCAACAGGTTTACATTAGTTTCTTAACAGAAGCTTCTATTCACACATCTCCATGCAGGAAACGTGCGCTTCGCCTGTTCTGAGCTTTTGTGACGTTTCAAGCTTGTTACTGTCATTTCAACAGGTTTACATTAGTTTCTTAACAGAAGCTTCTATTCACACATCTCCATGCAGGAAACGTATGCTTCGCCTGTTCTGAGCTTTTGTGACGTTTCAAGCTTGTTACTGTCATTTCAACAGGTTTACATTAGTTTCTTAACAGAAGCTTCTATTCACACATCTCCATGCAGGAAACGTGCGTTTCGCCTGTTCTGAGCTTTTGTGACGTTTCAAGCTTGTTACTGTCATTTCAACAGGTTTACATTAGTTTCTTAACAGAAGCTTCTATTCACACATCTCCATGCAGGAAACGTGCGCTTCGCCTGTTCTGAGCTTTTGTGACGTTTCAAGCTTGTTACTGTCATTTCAACAGGTTTACATTAGTTTCTTAACAGAAGCTTCTATTCACACATCTCCATGCAGGAAATGCTTCGCCTGTTCTGAGCTTTTGTGACGTTTCAAGCTTGTTACTGTCATTTCAACAGGTTTACATTAGTTTCTTAACAGAAGCTTCTATTCACACATCTCCATGCAGGAAACGTATGCTTCGCCTGTTCTGAGCTTTTGTGACGTTTCAAGCTTGTTACTGTCATTTCAACAGGTTTACATTAGTTTCTTAACAGAAGCTTCTATTCACACATCTCCATGCAGGAAACGTGCTTCGCCTGTTCTGAGCTTTTGTGACGTTTCAAGCTTGTTACTGTCATTTCAACAGGTTTACATTAGTTTCTTAACAGAAGCTTCTATTCACACATCTCCATGCAGGAAACGTATGCTTCGCCTGTTCTGAGCTTTTGTGACGTTTCAAGCTTGTTACTGTCATTTCAACAGGTTTACATTAGTTTCTTAACAGAAGCTTCTATTCACACATCTCCATGCAGGAAACGTATGCTTCGCCTGTTCTGAGCTTTTGTGACGTTTCAAGCTTGTTACTGTCATTTCAACAGGTTTACATTAGTTTCTTAACAGAAGCTTCTATTCACACATCTCCATGCAGGAAACGTGCGCTTCGCCTGTTCTGAGCTTTTGTGACGTTTCAAGCTTGTTACTGTCATTTCAACAGGTTTACATTAGTTTCTTAACAGAAGCTTCTATTCACACATCTCCATGCAGGAAACGTGCGTTTCGCCTGTTCTGAGCTTTTGTGACGTTTCAAGCTTGTTACTGTCATTTCAACAGGTTTACATTAGTTTCTTAACAGAAGCTTCTATTCACACATCTCCATGCAGGAAACGTGCGCTTCGCCTGTTCTGAGCTTTTGTGACGTTTCAAGCTTGTTACTGTCATTTCAACAGGTTTACATTAGTTTCTTAACAGAAGCTTCTATTCACACATCTCCATGCAGGAAACGTGCGCTTCGCCTGTTCTGAGCTTTTGTGACGTTTCAAGCTTGTTACTGTCATTTCAACAGGTTTACATTAGTTTCTTAACAGAAGCTTCTATTCACACATCTCCATGCAGGAAACGTGCGCTTCGCCTGTTCTGAGCTTTTGTGACGTTTCAAGCTTGTTACTGTCATTTCAACAGGTTTACATTAGTTTCTTAACAGAAGCTTCTATTCACACATCTCCATGCAGGAAACGTGCGCTTCGCCTGTTCTGAGCTTTTGTGACGTTTCAAGCTTGTTACTGTCATTTCAACAGGTTTACATTAGTTTCTTAACAGAAGCTTCTATTCACACATCTCCATGCAGGAAACGTATGCTTCGCCTGTTCTGAGCTTTTGTGACGTTTCAAGCTTGTTACTGTCATTTCAACAGGTTTACATTAGTTTCTTAACAGAAGCTTCTATTCACACATCTCCATGCAGGAAACGTATGCTTCGCCTGTTCTGAGCTTTTGTGACGTTTCAAGCTTGTTACTGTCATTTCAACAGGTTTACATTAGTTTCTTAACAGAAGCTTCTATTCACACATCTCCATGCAGGAAACGTGCGCTTCGCCTGTTCTGAGCTTTTGTGACGTTTCAAGCTTGTTACTGTCATTTCAACAGGTTTACATTAGTTTCTTAACAGAAGCTTCTATTCACACATCTCCATGCAGGAAACGTGCGCTTCGCCTGTTCTGAGCTTTTGTGACGTTTCAAGCTTGTTACTGTCATTTCAACAGGTTTACATTAGTTTCTTAACAGAAGCTTCTATTCACACATCTCCATGCAGGAAACGTGCGCTTCGCCTGTTCTGAGCTTTTGTGACGTTTCAAGCTTGTTACTGTCATTTCAACAGGTTTACATTAGTTTCTTAACAGAAGCTTCTATTCACACATCTCCATGCAGGAAACGTGCGCTTCGCCTGTTCTGAGCTTTTGTGACGTTTCAAGCTTGTTACTGTCATTTCAACAGGTTTACATTAGTTTCTTAACAGAAGCTTCTATTCACACATCTCCATGCAGGAAACGTGCGCTTCGCCTGTTCTGAGCTTTTGTGACGTTTCAAGCTTGTTACTGTCATTTCAACAGGTTTACATTAGTTTCTTAACAGAAGCTTCTATTCACACATCTCCATGCAGGAAACGTGCGCTTCGCCTGTTCTGAGCTTTTGTGACGTTTCAAGCTTGTTACTGTCATTTCAACAGGTTTACATTAGTTTCTTAACAGAAGCTTCTATTCACACATCTCCATGCAGGAAACGTGCTTCGCCTGTTCTGAGCTTTTGTGACGTTTCAAGCTTGTTACTGTCATTTCAACAGGTTTACATTAGTTTCTTAACAGAAGCTTCTATTCACACATCTCCATGCAGGAAACGTGCGCTTCGCCTGTTCTGAGCTTTTGTGACGTTTCAAGCTTGTTACTGTCATTTCAACAGGTTTACATTAGTTTCTTAACAGAAGCTTCTATTCACACATCTCCATGCAGGAAACGTGCGCTTCGCCTGTTCTGAGCTTTTGTGACGTTTCAAGCTTGTTACTGTCATTTCAACAGGTTTACATTAGTTTCTTAACAGAAGCTTCTATTCACACATCTCCATGCAGGAAACGTATGCTTCGCCTGTTCTGAGCTTTTGTGACGTTTCAAGCTTGTTACTGTCATTTCAACAGGTTTACATTAGTTTCTTAACAGAAGCTTCTATTCACACATCTCCATGCAGGAAACGTATGCTTCGCCTGTTCTGAGCTTTTGTGACGTTTCAAGCTTGTTACTGTCATTTCAACAGGTTTACATTAGTTTCTTAACAGAAGCTTCTATTCACACATCTCCATGCAGGAAACGTGCTTCGCCTGTTCTGAGCTTTTGTGACGTTTCAAGCTTGTTACTGTCATTTCAACAGGTTTACATTAGTTTCTTAACAGAAGCTTCTATTCACACATCTCCATGCAGGAAACGTATGCTTCGCCTGTTCTGAGCTTTTGTGACGTTTCAAGCTTGTTACTGTCATTTCAACAGGTTTACATTAGTTTCTTAACAGAAGCTTCTATTCACACATCTCCATGCAGGAAACGTGTTTCGCCTGTTCTGAGCTTTTGTGACGTTTCAAGCTTGTTACTGTCATTTCAACAGGTTTACATTAGTTTCTTAACAGAAGCTTCTATTCACACATCTCCATGCAGGAAACGTGCGCTTCGCCTGTTCTGAGCTTTTGTGACGTTTCAAGCTTGTTACTGTCATTTCAACAGGTTTACATTAGTTTCTTAACAGAAGCTTCTATTCACACATCTCCATGCAGGAAACGTGCGTTTCGCCTGTTCTGAGCTTTTGTGACGTTTCAAGCTTGTTACTGTCATTTCAACAGGTTTACATTAGTTTCTTAACAGAAGCTTCTATTCACACATCTCCATGCAGGAAACGCGCTTCGCCTGTTCTGAGCTTTTGTGACGTTTCAAGCTTGTTACTGTCATTTCAACAGGTTTACATTAGTTTCTTAACAGAAGCTTCTATTCACACATCTCCATGCAGGAAACGTATGCTTCGCCTGTTCTGAGCTTTTGTGACGTTTCAAGCTTGTTACTGTCATTTCAACAGGTTTACATTAGTTTCTTAACAGAAGCTTCTATTCACACATCTCCATGCAGGAAACGTGCTTCGCCTGTTCTGAGCTTTTGTGACGTTTCAAGCTTGTTACTGTCATTTCAACAGGTTTACATTAGTTTCTTAACAGAAGCTTCTATTCACACATCTCCATGCAGGAAACGTATGCTTCGCCTGTTCTGAGCTTTTGTGACGTTTCAAGCTTGTTACTGTCATTTCAACAGGTTTACATTAGTTTCTTAACAGAAGCTTCTATTCACACATCTCCATGCAGGAAACGTATGCTTCGCCTGTTCTGAGCTTTTGTGACGTTTCAAGCTTGTTACTGTCATTTCAACAGGTTTACATTAGTTTCTTAACAGAAGCTTCTATTCACACATCTCCATGCAGGAAACGTATGCTTCGCCTGTTCTGAGCTTTTGTGACGTTTCAAGCTTGTTACTGTCATTTCAACAGGTTTACATTAGTTTCTTAACAGAAGCTTCTATTCACACATCTCCATGCAGGAAACGTATGCTTCGCCTGTTCTGAGCTTTTGTGACGTTTCAAGCTTGTTACTGTCATTTCAACAGGTTTACATTAGTTTCTTAACAGAAGCTTCTATTCACACATCTCCATGCAGGAAACGTGCGCTTCGCCTGTTCTGAGCTTTTGTGACGTTTCAAGCTTGTTACTGTCATTTCAACAGGTTTACATTAGTTTCTTAACAGAAGCTTCTATTCACACATCTCCATGCAGGAAACGTGCGCTTCGCCTGTTCTGAGCTTTTGTGACGTTTCAAGCTTGTTACTGTCATTTCAACAGGTTTACATTAGTTTCTTAACAGAAGCTTCTATTCACACATCTCCATGCAGGAAACGTGCTTCGCCTGTTCTGAGCTTTTGTGACGTTTCAAGCTTGTTACTGTCATTTCAACAGGTTTACATTAGTTTCTTAACAGAAGCTTCTATTCACACATCTCCATGCAGGAAACGTGCTTCGCCTGTTCTGAGCTTTTGTGACGTTTCAAGCTTGTTACTGTCATTTCAACAGGTTTACATTAGTTTCTTAACAGAAGCTTCTATTCACACATCTCCATGCAGGAAACGTATGCTTCGCCTGTTCTGAGCTTTTGTGACGTTTCAAGCTTGTTACTGTCATTTCAACAGGTTTACATTAGTTTCTTAACAGAAGCTTCTATTCACACATCTCCATGCAGGAAACGTGCTTCGCCTGTTCTGAGCTTTTGTGACGTTTCAAGCTTGTTACTGTCATTTCAACAGGTTTACATTAGTTTCTTAACAGAAGCTTCTATTCACACATCTCCATGCAGGAAACGTGTTGCCTGTTCTGAGCTTTTGTGACGTTTCAAGCTTGTTACTGTCATTTCAACAGGTTTACATTAGTTTCTTAACAGAAGCTTCTATTCACACATCTCCATGCAGGAAACGTGCGCTTCGCCTGTTCTGAGCTTTTGTGACGTTTCAAGCTTGTTACTGTCATTTCAACAGGTTTACATTAGTTTCTTAACAGAAGCTTCTATTCACACATCTCCATGCAGGAAACGTGCGCTTCGCCTGTTCTGAGCTTTTGTGACGTTTCAAGCTTGTTACTGTCATTTCAACAGGTTTACATTAGTTTCTTAACAGAAGCTTCTATTCACACATCTCCATGCAGGAAACGTGCTTCGCCTGTTCTGAGCTTTTGTGACGTTTCAAGCTTGTTACTGTCATTTCAACAGGTTTACATTAGTTTCTTAACAGAAGCTTCTATTCACACATCTCCATGCAGGAAACGTGCGCTTCGCCTGTTCTGAGCTTTTGTGACGTTTCAAGCTTGTTACTGTCATTTCAACAGGTTTACATTAGTTTCTTAACAGAAGCTTCTATTCACACATCTCCATGCAGGAAACGTGCTTCGCCTGTTCTGAGCTTTTGTGACGTTTCAAGCTTGTTACTGTCATTTCAACAGGTTTACATTAGTTTCTTAACAGAAGCTTCTATTCACACATCTCCATGCAGGAAACGTGCGCTTCGCCTGTTCTGAGCTTTTGTGACGCAAGCTTGTTACTGTCATTTCAACAGGTTTACATTAGTTTCTTAACAGAAGCTTCTATTCACACATCTCCATGCAGGAAACGTGCTTCGCCTGTTCTGAGCTTTTGTGACGTTTCAAGCTTGTTACTGTCATTTCAACAGGTTTACATTAGTTTCTTAACAGAAGCTTCTATTCACACATCTCCATGCAGGAAACGTGCTTCGCCTGTTCTGAGCTTTTGTGACGTTTCAAGCTTGTTACTGTCATTTCAACAGGTTTACATTAGTTTCTTAACAGAAGCTTCTATTCACACATCTCCATGCAGGAAACGTGCGCTTCGCCTGTTCTGAGCTTTTGTGACGTTTCAAGCTTGTTACTGTCATTTCAACAGGTTTACATTAGTTTCTTAACAGAAGCTTCTATTCACACATCTCCATGCAGGAAACGTGCTTCGCCTGTTCTGAGCTTTTGTGACGTTTCAAGCTTGTTACTGTCATTTCAACAGGTTTACATTAGTTTCTTAACAGAAGCTTCTATTCACACATCTCCATGCAGGAAACGTGCGCTTCGCCTGTTCTGAGCTTTTGTGACGTTTCAAGCTTGTTACTGTCATTTCAACAGGTTTACATTAGTTTCTTAACAGAAGCTTCTATTCACACATCTCCATGCAGGAAACGTGTTTCGCCTGTTCTGAGCTTTTGTGACGTTTCAAGCTTGTTACTGTCATTTCAACAGGTTTACATTAGTTTCTTAACAGAAGCTTCTATTCACACATCTCCATGCAGGAAACGTATGCTTCGCCTGTTCTGAGCTTTTGTGACGTTTCAAGCTTGTTACTGTCATTTCAACAGGTTTACATTAGTTTCTTAACAGAAGCTTCTATTCACACATCTCCATGCAGGAAACGTATGCTTCGCCTGTTCTGAGCTTTTGTGACGTTTCAAGCTTGTTACTGTCATTTCAACAGGTTTACATTAGTTTCTTAACAGAAGCTCTATTCACACATCTCCATGCAGGAAACGTGCGCTTCGCCTGTTCTGAGCTTTTGTGACGTTTCAAGCTTGTTACTGTCATTTCAACAGGTTTACATTAGTTTCTTAACAGAAGCTTCTATTCACACATCTCCATGCAGGAAACGTGCTTCGCCTGTTCTGAGCTTTTGTGACGTTTCAAGCTTGTTACTGTCATTTCAACAGGTTTACATTAGTTTCTTAACAGAAGCTTCTATTCACACATCTCCATGCAGGAAACGTGCGCTTCGCCTGTTCTGAGCTTTTGTGACGTTTCAAGCTTGTTACTGTCATTTCAACAGGTTTACATTAGTTTCTTAACAGAAGCTTCTATTCACACATCTCCATGCAGGAAACGTGCGCTTCGCCTGTTCTGAGCTTTTGTGACGTTTCAAGCTTGTTACTGTCATTTCAACAGGTTTACATTAGTTTCTTAACAGAAGCTTCTATTCACACATCTCCATGCAGGAAACGTGCGCTTCGCCTGTTCTGAGCTTTTGTGACGTTTCAAGCTTGTTACTGTCATTTCAACAGGTTTACATTAGTTTCTTAACAGAAGCTTCTATTCACACATCTCCATGCAGGAAACGTGCGCTTCGCCTGTTCTGAGCTTTTGTGACGTTTCAAGCTTGTTACTGTCATTTCAACAGGTTTACATTAGTTTCTTAACAGAAGCTTCTATTCACACATCTCCATGCAGGAAACGTATGCTTCGCCTGTTCTGAGCTTTTGTGACGTTTCAAGCTTGTTACTGTCATTTCAACAGGTTTACATTAGTTTCTTAACAGAAGCTTCTATTCACACATCTCCATGCAGGAAACGTGCGCTTCGCCTGTTCTGAGCTTTTGTGACGTTTCAAGCTTGTTACTGTCATTTCAACAGGTTTACATTAGTTTCTTAACAGAAGCTTCTATTCACACATCTCCATGCAGGAAACGTATGCTTCGCCTGTTCTGAGCTTTTGTGACGTTTCAAGCTTGTTACTGTCATTTCAACAGGTTTACATTAGTTTCTTAACAGAAGCTTCTATTCACACATCTCCATGCAGGAAACGTGCTTCGCCTGTTCTGAGCTTTTGTGACGTTTCAAGCTTGTTACTGTCATTTCAACAGGTTTACATTAGTTTCTTAACAGAAGCTTCTATTCACACATCTCCATGCAGGAAACGTATGCTTCGCCTGTTCTGAGCTTTTGTGACGTTTCAAGCTTGTTACTGTCATTTCAACAGGTTTACATTAGTTTCTTAACAGAAGCTTCTATTCACACATCTCCATGCAGGAAACGTGCTTCGCCTGTTCTGAGCTTTTGTGACGTTTCAAGCTTGTTACTGTCATTTCAACAGGTTTACATTAGTTTCTTAACAGAAGCTTCTATTCACACATCTCCATGCAGGAAACGTGCGCTTCGCCTGTTCTGAGCTTTTGTGACGTTTCAAGCTTGTTACTGTCATTTCAACAGGTTTACATTAGTTTCTTAACAGAAGCTTCTATTCACACATCTCCATGCAGGAAACGTATGCTTCGCCTGTTCTGAGCTTTTGTGACGTTTCAAGCTTGTTACTGTCATTTCAACAGGTTTACATTAGTTTCTTAACAGAAGCTTCTATTCACACATCTCCATGCAGGAAACGTGCTTCGCCTGTTCTGAGCTTTTGTGACGTTTCAAGCTTGTTACTGTCATTTCAACAGGTTTACATTAGTTTCTTAACAGAAGCTTCTATTCACACATCTCCATGCAGGAAACGTGCGCTTCGCCTGTTCTGAGCTTTTGTGACGTTTCAAGCTTGTTACTGTCATTTCAACAGGTTTACATTAGTTTCTTAACAGAAGCTTCTATTCACACATCTCCATGCAGGAAACGTGCTTCGCCTGTTCTGAGCTTTTGTGACGTTTCAAGCTTGTTACTGTCATTTCAACAGGTTTACATTAGTTTCTTAACAGAAGCTTCTATTCACACATCTCCATGCAGGAAACGTGCGTTTCGCCTGTTCTGAGCTTTTGTGACGTTTCAAGCTTGTTACTGTCATTTCAACAGGTTTACATTAGTTTCTTAACAGAAGCTTCTATTCACACATCTCCATGCAGGAAACGTGCGCTTCGCCTGTTCTGAGCTTTTGTGACGTTTCAAGCTTGTTACTGTCATTTCAACAGGTTTACATTAGTTTCTTAACAGAAGCTTCTATTCACACATCTCCATGCAGGAAACGTGCGCTTCGCCTGTTCTGAGCTTTTGTGACGTTTCAAGCTTGTTACTGTCATTTCAACAGGTTTACATTAGTTTCTTAACAGAAGCTTCTATTCACACATCTCCATGCAGGAAACGTGCTTCGCCTGTTCTGAGCTTTTGTGACGTTTCAAGCTTGTTACTGTCATTTCAACAGGTTTACATTAGTTTCTTAACAGAAGCTTCTATTCACACATCTCCATGCAGGAAACGTGCGCTTCGCCTGTTCTGAGCTTTTGTGACGTTTCAAGCTTGTTACTGTCATTTCAACAGGTTTACATTAGTTTCTTAACAGAAGCTTCTATTCACACATCTCCATGCAGGAAACGTGCGCTTCGCCTGTTCTGAGCTTTTGTGACGTTTCAAGCTTGTTACTGTCATTTCAACAGGTTTACATTAGTTTCTTAACAGAAGCTTCTATTCACACATCTCCATGCAGGAAACGCGCTTCGCCTGTTCTGAGCTTTTGTGACGTTTCAAGCTTGTTACTGTCATTTCAACAGGTTTACATTAGTTTCTTAACAGAAGCTTCTATTCACACATCTCCATGCAGGAAACGTGCGTTTCGCCTGTTCTGAGCTTTTGTGACGTTTCAAGCTTGTTACTGTCATTTCAACAGGTTTACATTAGTTTCTTAACAGAAGCTTCTATTCACACATCTCCATGCAGGAAACGTGCGTTTCGCCTGTTCTGAGCTTTTGTGACGTTTCAAGCTTGTTACTGTCATTTCAACAGGTTTACATTAGTTTCTTAACAGAAGCTTCTATTCACACATCTCCATGCAGGAAACGTGCTTCGCCTGTTCTGAGCTTTTGTGACGTTTCAAGCTTGTTACTGTCATTTCAACAGGTTTACATTAGTTTCTTAACAGAAGCTTCTATTCACACATCTCCATGCAGGAAACGTGCGCTTCGCCTGTTCTGAGCTTTTGTGACGTTTCAAGCTTGTTACTGTCATTTCAACAGGTTTACATTAGTTTCTTAACAGAAGCTTCTATTCACACATCTCCATGCAGGAAACGTGCGTTTCGCCTGTTCTGAGCTTTTGTGACGTTTCAAGCTTGTTACTGTCATTTCAACAGGTTTACATTAGTTTCTTAACAGAAGCTTCTATTCACACATCTCCATGCAGGAAACGTGCTTCGCCTGTTCTGAGCTTTTGTGACGTTTCAAGCTTGTTACTGTCATTTCAACAGGTTTACATTAGTTTCTTAACAGAAGCTTCTATTCACACATCTCCATGCAGGAAACGTGCGCTTCGCCTGTTCTGAGCTTTTGTGACGTTTCAAGCTTGTTACTGTCATTTCAACAGGTTTACATTAGTTTCTTAACAGAAGCTTCTATTCACACATCTCCATGCAGGAAACGTGCGTTTCGCCTGTTCTGAGCTTTTGTGACGTTTCAAGCTTGTTACTGTCATTTCAACAGGTTTACATTAGTTTCTTAACAGAAGCTTCTATTCACACATCTCCATGCAGGAAACGTATGCTTCGCCTGTTCTGAGCTTTTGTGACGTTTCAAGCTTGTTACTGTCATTTCAACAGGTTTACATTAGTTTCTTAACAGAAGCTTCTATTCACACATCTCCATGCAGGAAACGTGCGCTTCGCCTGTTCTGAGCTTTTGTGACGTTTCAAGCTTGTTACTGTCATTTCAACAGGTTTACATTAGTTTCTTAACAGAAGCTTCTATTCACACATCTCCATGCAGGAAACGTATGCTTCGCCTGTTCTGAGCTTTTGTGACGTTTCAAGCTTGTTACTGTCATTTCAACAGGTTTACATTAGTTTCTTAACAGAAGCTTCTATTCACACATCTCCATGCAGGAAACGTGCTTCGCCTGTTCTGAGCTTTTGTGACGTTTCAAGCTTGTTACTGTCATTTCAACAGGTTTACATTAGTTTCTTAACAGAAGCTTCTATTCACACATCTCCATGCAGGAAACGTGCGCTTCGCCTGTTCTGAGCTTTTGTGACGTTTCAAGCTTGTTACTGTCATTTCAACAGGTTTACATTAGTTTCTTAACAGAAGCTTCTATTCACACATCTCCATGCAGGAAACGTGCGTTTCGCCTGTTCTGAGCTTTTGTGACGTTTCAAGCTTGTTACTGTCATTTCAACAGGTTTACATTAGTTTCTTAACAGAAGCTTCTATTCACACATCTCCATGCAGGAAACGTGCGCTTCGCCTGTTCTGAGCTTTTGTGACGTTTCAAGCTTGTTACTGTCATTTCAACAGGTTTACATTAGTTTCTTAACAGAAGCTTCTATTCACACATCTCCATGCAGGAAACGTGCGTTTCGCCTGTTCTGAGCTTTTGTGACGTTTCAAGCTTGTTACTGTCATTTCAACAGGTTTACATTAGTTTCTTAACAGAAGCTTCTATTCACACATCTCCATGCAGGAAACGTGCGTTTCGCCTGTTCTGAGCTTTTGTGACGTTTCAAGCTTGTTACTGTCATTTCAACAGGTTTACATTAGTTTCTTAACAGAAGCTTCTATTCACACATCTCCATGCAGGAAACGTGCGCTTCGCCTGTTCTGAGCTTTTGTGACGTTTCAAGCTTGTTACTGTCATTTCAACAGGTTTACATTAGTTTCTTAACAGAAGCTTCTATTCACACATCTCCATGCAGGAAACGTGCGCTTCGCCTGTTCTGAGCTTTTGTGACGTTTCAAGCTTGTTACTGTCATTTCAACAGGTTTACATTAGTTTCTTAACAGAAGCTTCTATTCACACATCTCCATGCAGGAAACGTGCGCTTCGCCTGTTCTGAGCTTTTGTGACGTTTCAAGCTTGTTACTGTCATTTCAACAGGTTTACATTAGTTTCTTAACAGAAGCTTCTATTCACACATCTCCATGCAGGAAACGTGCGCTTCGCCTGTTCTGAGCTTTTGTGACGTTTCAAGCTTGTTACTGTCATTTCAACAGGTTTACATTAGTTTCTTAACAGAAGCTTCTATTCACACATCTCCATGCAGGAAACGTGCTTCGCCTGTTCTGAGCTTTTGTGACGTTTCAAGCTTGTTACTGTCATTTCAACAGGTTTACATTAGTTTCTTAACAGAAGCTTCTATTCACACATCTCCATGCAGGAAACGTGCTTCGCCTGTTCTGAGCTTTTGTGACGTTTCAAGCTTGTTACTGTCATTTCAACAGGTTTACATTAGTTTCTTAACAGAAGCTTCTATTCACACATCTCCATGCAGGAAACGTGCGCTTCGCCTGTTCTGAGCTTTTGTGACGTTTCAAGCTTGTTACTGTCATTTCAACAGGTTTACATTAGTTTCTTAACAGAAGCTTCTATTCACACATCTCCATGCAGGAAACGTATGCTTCGCCTGTTCTGAGCTTTTGTGACGTTTCAAGCTTGTTACTGTCATTTCAACAGGTTTACATTAGTTTCTTAACAGAAGCTTCTATTCACACATCTCCATGCAGGAAATGCTTCGCCTGTTCTGAGCTTTTGTGACGTTTCAAGCTTGTTACTGTCATTTCAACAGGTTTACATTAGTTTCTTAACAGAAGCTTCTATTCACACATCTCCATGCAGGAAACGTGCGCTTCGCCTGTTCTGAGCTTTTGTGACGTTTCAAGCTTGTTACTGTCATTTCAACAGGTTTACATTAGTTTCTTAACAGAAGCTTCTATTCACACATCTCCATGCAGGAAACGTGCGCTTCGCCTGTTCTGAGCTTTTGTGACGTTTCAAGCTTGTTACTGTCATTTCAACAGGTTTACATTAGTTTCTTAACAGAAGCTTCTATTCACACATCTCCATGCAGGAAACGTGCGCTTCGCCTGTTCTGAGCTTTTGTGACGTTTCAAGCTTGTTACTGTCATTTCAACAGGTTTACATTAGTTTCTTAACAGAAGCTTCTATTCACACATCTCCATGCAGGAAACGTATGCTTCGCCTGTTCTGAGCTTTTGTGACGTTTCAAGCTTGTTACTGTCATTTCAACAGGTTTACATTAGTTTCTTAACAGAAGCTTCTATTCACACATCTCCATGCAGGAAACGTGCGCTTCGCCTGTTCTGAGCTTTTGTGACGTTTCAAGCTTGTTACTGTCATTTCAACAGGTTTACATTAGTTTCTTAACAGAAGCTTCTATTCACACATCTCCATGCAGGAAACGTGCGCTTCGCCTGTTCTGAGCTTTTGTGACGTTTCAAGCTTGTTACTGTCATTTCAACAGGTTTACATTAGTTTCTTAACAGAAGCTTCTATTCACACATCTCCATGCAGGAAACGTGCTTCGCCTGTTCTGAGCTTTTGTGACGTTTCAAGCTTGTTACTGTCATTTCAACAGGTTTACATTAGTTTCTTAACAGAAGCTTCTATTCACACATCTCCATGCAGGAAACGTGCGCTTCGCCTGTTCTGAGCTTTTGTGACGTTTCAAGCTTGTTACTGTCATTTCAACAGGTTTACATTAGTTTCTTAACAGAAGCTTCTATTCACACATCTCCATGCAGGAAACGTGCGCTTCGCCTGTTCTGAGCTTTTGTGACGTTTCAAGCTTGTTACTGTCATTTCAACAGGTTTACATTAGTTTCTTAACAGAAGCTTCTATTCACACATCTCCATGCAGGAAACGTGCGCTTCGCCTGTTCTGAGCTTTTGTGACGTTTCAAGCTTGTTACTGTCATTTCAACAGGTTTACATTAGTTTCTTAACAGAAGCTTCTATTCACACATCTCCATGCAGGAAACGTGCGTTTCGCCTGTTCTGAGCTTTTGTGACGTTTCAAGCTTGTTACTGTCATTTCAACAGGTTTACATTAGTTTCTTAACAGAAGCTTCTATTCACACATCTCCATGCAGGAAACGTGCGCTTCGCCTGTTCTGAGCTTTTGTGACGTTTCAAGCTTGTTACTGTCATTTCAACAGGTTTACATTAGTTTCTTAACAGAAGCTTCTATTCACACATCTCCATGCAGGAAACGTATGCTTCGCCTGTTCTGAGCTTTTGTGACGTTTCAAGCTTGTTACTGTCATTTCAACAGGTTTACATTAGTTTCTTAACAGAAGCTTCTATTCACACATCTCCATGCAGGAAACGTGCGCTTCGCCTGTTCTGAGCTTTTGTGACGTTTCAAGCTTGTTACTGTCATTTCAACAGGTTTACATTAGTTTCTTAACAGAAGCTTCTATTCACACATCTCCATGCAGGAAACGTGCTTCGCCTGTTCTGAGCTTTTGTGACGTTTCAAGCTTGTTACTGTCATTTCAACAGGTTTACATTAGTTTCTTAACAGAAGCTTCTATTCACACATCTCCATGCAGGAAACGTATGCTTCGCCTGTTCTGAGCTTTTGTGACGTTTCAAGCTTGTTACTGTCATTTCAACAGGTTTACATTAGTTTCTTAACAGAAGCTTCTATTCACACATCTCCATGCAGGAAACGTGCGCTTCGCCTGTTCTGAGCTTTTGTGACGTTTCAAGCTTGTTACTGTCATTTCAACAGGTTTACATTAGTTTCTTAACAGAAGCTTCTATTCACACATCTCCATGCAGGAAACGTGCTTCGCCTGTTCTGAGCTTTTGTGACGTTTCAAGCTTGTTACTGTCATTTCAACAGGTTTACATTAGTTTCTTAACAGAAGCTTCTATTCACACATCTCCATGCAGGAAACGTGCTTCGCCTGTTCTGAGCTTTTGTGACGTTTCAAGCTTGTTACTGTCATTTCAACAGGTTTACATTAGTTTCTTAACAGAAGCTTCTATTCACACATCTCCATGCAGGAAACGTGCGCTTCGCCTGTTCTGAGCTTTTGTGACGTTTCAAGCTTGTTACTGTCATTTCAACAGGTTTACATTAGTTTCTTAACAGAAGCTTCTATTCACACATCTCCATGCAGGAAACGTATGCTTCGCCTGTTCTGAGCTTTTGTGACGTTTCAAGCTTGTTACTGTCATTTCAACAGGTTTACATTAGTTTCTTAACAGAAGCTTCTATTCACACATCTCCATGCAGGAAACGTATGCTTCGCCTGTTCTGAGCTTTTGTGACGTTTCAAGCTTGTTACTGTCATTTCAACAGGTTTACATTAGTTTCTTAACAGAAGCTTCTATTCACACATCTCCATGCAGGAAACGTATGCTTCGCCTGTTCTGAGCTTTTGTGACGTTTCAAGCTTGTTACTGTCATTTCAACAGGTTTACATTAGTTTCTTAACAGAAGCTTCTATTCACACATCTCCATGCAGGAAACGTGCGTTTCGCCTGTTCTGAGCTTTTGTGACGTTTCAAGCTTGTTACTGTCATTTCAACAGGTTTACATTAGTTTCTTAACAGAAGCTTCTATTCACACATCTCCATGCAGGAAACGTGCTTCGCCTGTTCTGAGCTTTTGTGACGTTTCAAGCTTGTTACTGTCATTTCAACAGGTTTACATTAGTTTCTTAACAGAAGCTTCTATTCACACATCTCCATGCAGGAAACGTGCTTCGCCTGTTCTGAGCTTTTGTGACGTTTCAAGCTTGTTACTGTCATTTCAACAGGTTTACATTAGTTTCTTAACAGAAGCTTCTATTCACACATCTCCATGCAGGAAACGTGCTTCGCCTGTTCTGAGCTTTTGTGACGTTTCAAGCTTGTTACTGTCATTTCAACAGGTTTACATTAGTTTCTTAACAGAAGCTTCTATTCACACATCTCCATGCAGGAAACGTATGCTTCGCCTGTTCTGAGCTTTTGTGACGTTTCAAGCTTGTTACTGTCATTTCAACAGGTTTACATTAGTTTCTTAACAGAAGCTTCTATTCACACATCTCCATGCAGGAAACGTTTCGCCTGTTCTGAGCTTTTGTGACGTTTCAAGCTTGTTACTGTCATTTCAACAGGTTTACATTAGTTTCTTAACAGAAGCTTCTATTCACACATCTCCATGCAGGAAACGTATGCTTCGCCTGTTCTGAGCTTTTGTGACGTTTCAAGCTTGTTACTGTCATTTCAACAGGTTTACATTAGTTTCTTAACAGAAGCTTCTATTCACACATCTCCATGCAGGAAACGTGCTTCGCCTGTTCTGAGCTTTTGTGACGTTTCAAGCTTGTTACTGTCATTTCAACAGGTTTACATTAGTTTCTTAACAGAAGCTTCTATTCACACATCTCCATGCAGGAAACGTGCGTTTCGCCTGTTCTGAGCTTTTGTGACGTTTCAAGCTTGTTACTGTCATTTCAACAGGTTTACATTAGTTTCTTAACAGAAGCTTCTATTCACACATCTCCATGCAGGAAACGTGCGCTTCGCCTGTTCTGAGCTTTTGTGACGTTTCAAGCTTGTTACTGTCATTTCAACAGGTTTACATTAGTTTCTTAACAGAAGCTTCTATTCACACATCTCCATGCAGGAAACGTGCGCTTCGCCTGTTCTGAGCTTTTGTGACGTTTCAAGCTTGTTACTGTCATTTCAACAGGTTTACATTAGTTTCTTAACAGAAGCTTCTATTCACACATCTCCATGCAGGAAACGTATGCTTCGCCTGTTCTGAGCTTTTGTGACGTTTCAAGCTTGTTACTGTCATTTCAACAGGTTTACATTAGTTTCTTAACAGAAGCTTCTATTCACACATCTCCATGCAGGAAACGTATGCTTCGCCTGTTCTGAGCTTTTGTGACGTTTCAAGCTTGTTACTGTCATTTCAACAGGTTTACATTAGTTTCTTAACAGAAGCTTCTATTCACACATCTCCATGCAGGAAACGTGCGCTTCGCCTGTTCTGAGCTTTTGTGACGTTTCAAGCTTGTTACTGTCATTTCAACAGGTTTACATTAGTTTCTTAACAGAAGCTTCTATTCACACATCTCCATGCAGGAAACGTGCGCTTCGCCTGTTCTGAGCTTTTGTGACGTTTCAAGCTTGTTACTGTCATTTCAACAGGTTTACATTAGTTTCTTAACAGAAGCTTCTATTCACACATCTCCATGCAGGAAACGTGCGCTTCGCCTGTTCTGAGCTTTTGTGACGTTTCAAGCTTGTTACTGTCATTTCAACAGGTTTACATTAGTTTCTTAACAGAAGCTTCTATTCACACATCTCCATGCAGGAAACGCGCTTCGCCTGTTCTGAGCTTTTGTGACGTTTCAAGCTTGTTACTGTCATTTCAACAGGTTTACATTAGTTTCTTAACAGAAGCTCTATTCACACATCTCCATGCAGGAAACGTGCGTTTCGCCTGTTCTGAGCTTTTGTGACGTTTCAAGCTTGTTACTGTCATTTCAACAGGTTTACATTAGTTTCTTAACAGAAGCTTCTATTCACACATCTCCATGCAGGAAACGTGCGCTTCGCCTGTTCTGAGCTTTTGTGACGTTTCAAGCTTGTTACTGTCATTTCAACAGGTTTACATTAGTTTCTTAACAGAAGCTTCTATTCACACATCTCCATGCAGGAAACGTGCTTCGCCTGTTCTGAGCTTTTGTGACGTTTCAAGCTTGTTACTGTCATTTCAACAGGTTTACATTAGTTTCTTAACAGAAGCTTCTATTCACACATCTCCATGCAGGAAACGTGCTTCGCCTGTTCTGAGCTTTTGTGACGTTTCAAGCTTGTTACTGTCATTTCAACAGGTTTACATTAGTTTCTTAACAGAAGCTTCTATTCACACATCTCCATGCAGGAAACGTGCTTCGCCTGTTCTGAGCTTTTGTGACGTTTCAAGCTTGTTACTGTCATTTCAACAGGTTTACATTAGTTTCTTAACAGAAGCTTCTATTCACACATCTCCATGCAGGAAACGTGCGCTTTCGCCTGTTCTGAGCTTTTGTGACGTTTCAAGCTTGTTACTGTCATTTCAACAGGTTTACATTAGTTTCTTAACAGAAGCTTCTATTCACACATCTCCATGCAGGAAACGTGCGCTTCGCCTGTTCTGAGCTTTTGTGACGTTTCAAGCTTGTTACTGTCATTTCAACAGGTTTACATTAGTTTCTTAACAGAAGCTTCTATTCACACATCTCCATGCAGGAAACGTGCGCTTCGCCTGTTCTGAGCTTTTGTGACGTTTCAAGCTTGTTACTGTCATTTCAACAGGTTTACATTAGTTTCTTAACAGAAGCTTCTATTCACACATCTCCATGCAGGAAACGTATGCTTCGCCTGTTCTGAGCTTTTGTGACGTTTCAAGCTTGTTACTGTCATTTCAACAGGTTTACATTAGTTTCTTAACAGAAGCTTCTATTCACACATCTCCATGCAGGAAACGTGCTTCGCCTGTTCTGAGCTTTTGTGACGTTTCAAGCTTGTTACTGTCATTTCAACAGGTTTACATTAGTTTCTTAACAGAAGCTTCTATTCACACATCTCCATGCAGGAAACGTGCGCTTCGCCTGTTCTGAGCTTTTGTGACGTTTCAAGCTTGTTACTGTCATTTCAACAGGTTTACATTAGTTTCTTAACAGAAGCTTCTATTCACACATCTCCATGCAGGAAACGTGCGCTTCGCCTGTTCTGAGCTTTTGTGACGTTTCAAGCTTGTTACTGTCATTTCAACAGGTTTACATTAGTTTCTTAACAGAAGCTTCTATTCACACATCTCCATGCAGGAAACGTTTTCGCCTGTTCTGAGCTTTTGTGACGTTTCAAGCTTGTTACTGTCATTTCAACAGGTTTACATTAGTTTCTTAACAGAAGCTTCTATTCACACATCTCCATGCAGGAAACGTGCGCTTCGCCTGTTCTGAGCTTTTGTGACGTTTCAAGCTTGTTACTGTCATTTCAACAGGTTTACATTAGTTTCTTAACAGAAGCTTCTATTCACACATCTCCATGCAGGAAACGTGCGCTTCGCCTGTTCTGAGCTTTTGTGACGTTTCAAGCTTGTTACTGTCATTTCAACAGGTTTACATTAGTTTCTTAACAGAAGCTTCTATTCACACATCTCCATGCAGGAAACGTGCGCTTCGCCTGTTCTGAGCTTTTGTGACGTTTCAAGCTTGTTACTGTCATTTCAACAGGTTTACATTAGTTTCTTAACAGAAGCTTCTATTCACACATCTCCATGCAGGAAACGTGCTTCGCCTGTTCTGAGCTTTTGTGACGTTTCAAGCTTGTTACTGTCATTTCAACAGGTTTACATTAGTTTCTTAACAGAAGCTTCTATTCACACATCTCCATGCAGGAAACGTGCTTCGCCTGTTCTGAGCTTTTGTGACGTTTCAAGCTTGTTACTGTCATTTCAACAGGTTTACATTAGTTTCTTAACAGAAGCTTCTATTCACACATCTCCATGCAGGAAACGTGCTTCGCCTGTTCTGAGCTTTTGTGACGTTTCAAGCTTGTTACTGTCATTTCAACAGGTTTACATTAGTTTCTTAACAGAAGCTTCTATTCACACATCTCCATGCAGGAAACGTATGCTTCGCCTGTTCTGAGCTTTTGTGACGTTTCAAGCTTGTTACTGTCATTTCAACAGGTTTACATTAGTTTCTTAACAGAAGCTTCTATTCACACATCTCCATGCAGGAAACGTGCTTCGCCTGTTCTGAGCTTTTGTGACGTTTCAAGCTTGTTACTGTCATTTCAACAGGTTTACATTAGTTTCTTAACAGAAGCTTCTATTCACACATCTCCATGCAGGAAACGTGCTTCGCCTGTTCTGAGCTTTTGTGACGTTTCAAGCTTGTTACTGTCATTTCAACAGGTTTACATTAGTTTCTTAACAGAAGCTTCTATTCACACATCTCCATGCAGGAAACGTGCGTTTCGCCTGTTCTGAGCTTTTGTGACGTTTCAAGCTTGTTACTGTCATTTCAACAGGTTTACATTAGTTTCTTAACAGAAGCTTCTATTCACACATCTCCATGCAGGAAACGTGCGTTTCGCCTGTTCTGAGCTTTTGTGACGTTTCAAGCTTGTTACTGTCATTTCAACAGGTTTACATTAGTTTCTTAACAGAAGCTTCTATTCACACATCTCCATGCAGGAAACGTGCGTTTCGCCTGTTCTGAGCTTTTGTGACGTTTCAAGCTTGTTACTGTCATTTCAACAGGTTTACATTAGTTTCTTAACAGAAGCTTCTATTCACACATCTCCATGCAGGAAACGTGCGTTTCGCCTGTTCTGAGCTTTTGTGACGTTTCAAGCTTGTTACTGTCATTTCAACAGGTTTACATTAGTTTCTTAACAGAAGCTTCTATTCACACATCTCCATGCAGGAAACGTGCGCTTCGCCTGTTCTGAGCTTTTGTGACGTTTCAAGCTTGTTACTGTCATTTCAACAGGTTTACATTAGTTTCTTAACAGAAGCTTCTATTCACACATCTCCATGCAGGAAACGTGCGCTTCGCCTGTTCTGAGCTTTTGTGACGTTTCAAGCTTGTTACTGTCATTTCAACAGGTTTACATTAGTTTCTTAACAGAAGCTTCTATTCACACATCTCCATGCAGGAAACGTGCGTTTCGCCTGTTCTGAGCTTTTGTGACGCAAGCTTGTTACTGTCATTTCAACAGGTTTACATTAGTTTCTTAACAGAAGCTTCTATTCACACATCTCCATGCAGGAAACGCTTCGCCTGTTCTGAGCTTTTGTGACGTTTCAAGCTTGTTACTGTCATTTCAACAGGTTTACATTAGTTTCTTAACAGAAGCTTCTATTCACACATCTCCATGCAGGAAACGTGCGCTTCGCCTGTTCTGAGCTTTTGTGACGTTTCAAGCTTGTTACTGTCATTTCAACAGGTTTACATTAGTTTCTTAACAGAAGCTTCTATTCACACATCTCCATGCAGGAAACGTGCGCTTCGCCTGTTCTGAGCTTTTGTGACGTTTCAAGCTTGTTACTGTCATTTCAACAGGTTTACATTAGTTTCTTAACAGAAGCTTCTATTCACACATCTCCATGCAGGAAACGTGCGTTTCGCCTGTTCTGAGCTTTTGTGACGTTTCAAGCTTGTTACTGTCATTTCAACAGGTTTACATTAGTTTCTTAACAGAAGCTTCTATTCACACATCTCCATGCAGGAAACGTTTCGCCTGTTCTGAGCTTTTGTGACGTTTCAAGCTTGTTACTGTCATTTCAACAGGTTTACATTAGTTTCTTAACAGAAGCTTCTATTCACACATCTCCATGCAGGAAACGTGCGCTTCGCCTGTTCTGAGCTTTTGTGACGTTTCAAGCTTGTTACTGTCATTTCAACAGGTTTACATTAGTTTCTTAACAGAAGCTTCTATTCACACATCTCCATGCAGGAAACGTGCGTTTCGCCTGTTCTGAGCTTTTGTGACGTTTCAAGCTTGTTACTGTCATTTCAACAGGTTTACATTAGTTTCTTAACAGAAGCTTCTATTCACACATCTCCATGCAGGAAACGTATGCTTCGCCTGTTCTGAGCTTTTGTGACGTTTCAAGCTTGTTACTGTCATTTCAACAGGTTTACATTAGTTTCTTAACAGAAGCTTCTATTCACACATCTCCATGCAGGAAACGTGCGTTTCGCCTGTTCTGAGCTTTTGTGACGTTTCAAGCTTGTTACTGTCATTTCAACAGGTTTACATTAGTTTCTTAACAGAAGCTTCTATTCACACATCTCCATGCAGGAAACGTGCGTTTCGCCTGTTCTGAGCTTTTGTGACGTTTCAAGCTTGTTACTGTCATTTCAACAGGTTTACATTAGTTTCTTAACAGAAGCTTCTATTCACACATCTCCATGCAGGAAACGTGCGTTTCGCCTGTTCTGAGCTTTTGTGACGTTTCAAGCTTGTTACTGTCATTTCAACAGGTTTACATTAGTTTCTTAACAGAAGCTTCTATTCACACATCTCCATGCAGGAAACGTGCGTTTCGCCTGTTCTGAGCTTTTGTGACGTTTCAAGCTTGTTACTGTCATTTCAACAGGTTTACATTAGTTTCTTAACAGAAGCTTCTATTCACACATCTCCATGCAGGAAACGTGCGTTTCGCCTGTTCTGAGCTTTTGTGACGTTTCAAGCTTGTTACTGTCATTTCAACAGGTTTACATTAGTTTCTTAACAGAAGCTTCTATTCACACATCTCCATGCAGGAAACGTGCGTTTCGCCTGTTCTGAGCTTTTGTGACGTTTCAAGCTTGTTACTGTCATTTCAACAGGTTTACATTAGTTTCTTAACAGAAGCTTCTATTCACACATCTCCATGCAGGAAACGTGCGTTTCGCCTGTTCTGAGCTTTTGTGACGTTTCAAGCTTGTTACTGTCATTTCAACAGGTTTACATTAGTTTCTTAACAGAAGCTTCTATTCACACATCTCCATGCAGGAAACGCTTCGCCTGTTCTGAGCTTTTGTGACGTTTCAAGCTTGTTACTGTCATTTCAACAGGTTTACATTAGTTTCTTAACAGAAGCTTCTATTCACACATCTCCATGCAGGAAACGTGCGCTTCGCCTGTTCTGAGCTTTTGTGACGTTTCAAGCTTGTTACTGTCATTTCAACAGGTTTACATTAGTTTCTTAACAGAAGCTTCTATTCACACATCTCCATGCAGGAAACGTGCGTTTCGCCTGTTCTGAGCTTTTGTGACGTTTCAAGCTTGTTACTGTCATTTCAACAGGTTTACATTAGTTTCTTAACAGAAGCTTCTATTCACACATCTCCATGCAGGAAACGTGCTTCGCCTGTTCTGAGCTTTTGTGACGTTTCAAGCTTGTTACTGTCATTTCAACAGGTTTACATTAGTTTCTTAACAGAAGCTTCTATTCACACATCTCCATGCAGGAAACGTGCGCCTGTTCTGAGCTTTTGTGACGTTTCAAGCTTGTTACTGTCATTTCAACAGGTTTACATTAGTTTCTTAACAGAAGCTTCTATTCACACATCTCCATGCAGGAAACGTGCGCTTCGCCTGTTCTGAGCTTTTGTGACGTTTCAAGCTTGTTACTGTCATTTCAACAGGTTTACATTAGTTTCTTAACAGAAGCTTCTATTCACACATCTCCATGCAGGAAACGTGCTTCGCCTGTTCTGAGCTTTTGTGACGTTTCAAGCTTGTTACTGTCATTTCAACAGGTTTACATTAGTTTCTTAACAGAAGCTTCTATTCACACATCTCCATGCAGGAAACGTGCTTCGCCTGTTCTGAGCTTTTGTGACGTTTCAAGCTTGTTACTGTCATTTCAACAGGTTTACATTAGTTTCTTAACAGAAGCTTCTATTCACACATCTCCATGCAGGAAACGTATGCTTCGCCTGTTCTGAGCTTTTGTGACGTTTCAAGCTTGTTACTGTCATTTCAACAGGTTTACATTAGTTTCTTAACAGAAGCTTCTATTCACACATCTCCATGCAGGAAACGTGCTTCGCCTGTTCTGAGCTTTTGTGACGTTTCAAGCTTGTTACTGTCATTTCAACAGGTTTACATTAGTTTCTTAACAGAAGCTTCTATTCACACATCTCCATGCAGGAAACGTGCGTTTCGCCTGTTCTGAGCTTTTGTGACGTTTCAAGCTTGTTACTGTCATTTCAACAGGTTTACATTAGTTTCTTAACAGAAGCTTCTATTCACACATCTCCATGCAGGAAACGTATGCTTCGCCTGTTCTGAGCTTTTGTGACGTTTCAAGCTTGTTACTGTCATTTCAACAGGTTTACATTAGTTTCTTAACAGAAGCTTCTATTCACACATCTCCATGCAGGAAACGTGCGCTTCGCCTGTTCTGAGCTTTTGTGACGTTTCAAGCTTGTTACTGTCATTTCAACAGGTTTACATTAGTTTCTTAACAGAAGCTTCTATTCACACATCTCCATGCAGGAAACGTGCGTTTCGCCTGTTCTGAGCTTTTGTGACGTTTCAAGCTTGTTACTGTCATTTCAACAGGTTTACATTAGTTTCTTAACAGAAGCTTCTATTCACACATCTCCATGCAGGAAATGCTTCGCCTGTTCTGAGCTTTTGTGACGTTTCAAGCTTGTTACTGTCATTTCAACAGGTTTACATTAGTTTCTTAACAGAAGCTTCTATTCACACATCTCCATGCAGGAAACGTGCGTTTCGCCTGTTCTGAGCTTTTGTGACGTTTCAAGCTTGTTACTGTCATTTCAACAGGTTTACATTAGTTTCTTAACAGAAGCTTCTATTCACACATCTCCATGCAGGAAACGTGCGCTTCGCCTGTTCTGAGCTTTTGTGACGTTTCAAGCTTGTTACTGTCATTTCAACAGGTTTACATTAGTTTCTTAACAGAAGCTTCTATTCACACATCTCCATGCAGGAAACGTGCGTTTCGCCTGTTCTGAGCTTTTGTGACGTTTCAAGCTTGTTACTGTCATTTCAACAGGTTTACATTAGTTTCTTAACAGAAGCTTCTATTCACACATCTCCATGCAGGAAACGTGCGCTTCGCCTGTTCTGAGCTTTTGTGACGTTTCAAGCTTGTTACTGTCATTTCAACAGGTTTACATTAGTTTCTTAACAGAAGCTTCTATTCACACATCTCCATGCAGGAAACGTGCGCTTCGCCTGTTCTGAGCTTTTGTGACGTTTCAAGCTTGTTACTGTCATTTCAACAGGTTTACATTAGTTTCTTAACAGAAGCTTCTATTCACACATCTCCATGCAGGAAACGTGCTTCGCCTGTTCTGAGCTTTTGTGACGTTTCAAGCTTGTTACTGTCATTTCAACAGGTTTACATTAGTTTCTTAACAGAAGCTTCTATTCACACATCTCCATGCAGGAAACGTATGCTTCGCCTGTTCTGAGCTTTTGTGACGTTTCAAGCTTGTTACTGTCATTTCAACAGGTTTACATTAGTTTCTTAACAGAAGCTTCTATTCACACATCTCCATGCAGGAAACGTATGCTTCGCCTGTTCTGAGCTTTTGTGACGTTTCAAGCTTGTTACTGTCATTTCAACAGGTTTACATTAGTTTCTTAACAGAAGCTTCTATTCACACATCTCCATGCAGGAAACGGCGCTTCGCCTGTTCTGAGCTTTTGTGACGTTTCAAGCTTGTTACTGTCATTTCAACAGGTTTACATTAGTTTCTTAACAGAAGCTTCTATTCACACATCTCCATGCAGGAAACGTATGCTTCGCCTGTTCTGAGCTTTTGTGACGTTTCAAGCTTGTTACTGTCATTTCAACAGGTTTACATTAGTTTCTTAACAGAAGCTATTCACACATCTCCATGCAGGAAACGTGCTTCGCCTGTTCTGAGCTTTTGTGACGTTTCAAGCTTGTTACTGTCATTTCAACAGGTTTACATTAGTTTCTTAACAGAAGCTTCTATTCACACATCTCCATGCAGGAAACGTGCTTCGCCTGTTCTGAGCTTTTGTGACGTTTCAAGCTTGTTACTGTCATTTCAACAGGTTTACATTAGTTTCTTAACAGAAGCTATTCACACATCTCCATGCAGGAAACGCTTCGCCTGTTCTGAGCTTTTGTGACGTTTCAAGCTTGTTACTGTCATTTCAACAGGTTTACATTAGTTTCTTAACAGAAGCTTCTATTCACACATCTCCATGCAGGAAACGCGCTTCGCCTGTTCTGAGCTTTTGTGACGTTTCAAGCTTGTTACTGTCATTTCAACAGGTTTACATTAGTTTCTTAACAGAAGCTTCTATTCACACATCTCCATGCAGGAAACGTGCGTTTCGCCTGTTCTGAGCTTTTGTGACGTTTCAAGCTTGTTACTGTCATTTCAACAGGTTTACATTAGTTTCTTAACAGAAGCTTCTTTCACACATCTCCATGCAGGAAACGTGCGCTTCGCCTGTTCTGAGCTTTTGTGACGTTTCAAGCTTGTTACTGTCATTTCAACAGGTTTACATTAGTTTCTTAACAGAAGCTTCTATTCACACATCTCCATGCAGGAAACGTATGCTTCGCCTGTTCTGAGCTTTTGTGACGTTTCAAGCTTGTTACTGTCATTTCAACAGGTTTACATTAGTTTCTTAACAGAAGCTTCTATTCACACATCTCCATGCAGGAAACGTGCGCTTCGCCTGTTCTGAGCTTTTGTGACGTTTCAAGCTTGTTACTGTCATTTCAACAGGTTTACATTAGTTTCTTAACAGAAGCTTCTATTCACACATCTCCATGCAGGAAACGTGCGTTTCGCCTGTTCTGAGCTTTTGTGACGTTTCAAGCTTGTTACTGTCATTTCAACAGGTTTACATTAGTTTCTTAACAGAAGCTTCTATTCACACATCTCCATGCAGGAAACGTGCGCTTTCGCCTGTTCTGAGCTTTTGTGACGCAAGCTTGTTACTGTCATTTCAACAGGTTTACATTAGTTTCTTAACAGAAGCTTCTATTCACACATCTCCATGCAGGAAACGTGCGTTTCGCCTGTTCTGAGCTTTTGTGACGTTTCAAGCTTGTTACTGTCATTTCAACAGGTTTACATTAGTTTCTTAACAGAAGCTTCTATTCACACATCTCCATGCAGGAAACGTGCTTCGCCTGTTCTGAGCTTTTGTGACGTTTCAAGCTTGTTACTGTCATTTCAACAGGTTTACATTAGTTTCTTAACAGAAGCTTCTATTCACACATCTCCATGCAGGAAACGTGCGCTTCGCCTGTTCTGAGCTTTTGTGACGTTTCAAGCTTGTTACTGTCATTTCAACAGGTTTACATTAGTTTCTTAACAGAAGCTTCTATTCACACATCTCCATGCAGGAAACGTGCGTTTCGCCTGTTCTGAGCTTTTGTGACGTTTCAAGCTTGTTACTGTCATTTCAACAGGTTTACATTAGTTTCTTAACAGAAGCTTCTATTCACACATCTCCATGCAGGAAACGTGCGCTTCGCCTGTTCTGAGCTTTTGTGACGTTTCAAGCTTGTTACTGTCATTTCAACAGGTTTACATTAGTTTCTTAACAGAAGCTTCTTCACACATCTCCATGCAGGAAACGTGCGTTTCGCCTGTTCTGAGCTTTTGTGACGTTTCAAGCTTGTTACTGTCATTTCAACAGGTTTACATTAGTTTCTTAACAGAAGCTTCTATTCACACATCTCCATGCAGGAAACGTGCGTTTCGCCTGTTCTGAGCTTTTGTGACGTTTCAAGCTTGTTACTGTCATTTCAACAGGTTTACATTAGTTTCTTAACAGAAGCTTCTATTCACACATCTCCATGCAGGAAACGTATGCTTCGCCTGTTCTGAGCTTTTGTGACGTTTCAAGCTTGTTACTGTCATTTCAACAGGTTTACATTAGTTTCTTAACAGAAGCTTCTATTCACACATCTCCATGCAGGAAACGTGCGTTTCGCCTGTTCTGAGCTTTTGTGACGTTTCAAGCTTGTTACTGTCATTTCAACAGGTTTACATTAGTTTCTTAACAGAAGCTTCTATTCACACATCTCCATGCAGGAAACGTATGTTCGCCTGTTCTGAGCTTTTGTGACGTTTCAAGCTTGTTACTGTCATTTCAACAGGTTTACATTAGTTTCTTAACAGAAGCTTCTTTCACACATCTCCATGCAGGAAACGTGTTTCGCCTGTTCTGAGCTTTTGTGACGTTTCAAGCTTGTTACTGTCATTTCAACAGGTTTACATTAGTTTCTTAACAGAAGCTCTATTCACACATCTCCATGCAGGAAACGTGCGTTTCGCCTGTTCTGAGCTTTTGTGACGTTTCAAGCTTGTTACTGTCATTTCAACAGGTTTACATTAGTTTCTTAACAGAAGCTTCTATTCACACATCTCCATGCAGGAAACGTGCTTCGCCTGTTCTGAGCTTTTGTGACGTTTCAAGCTTGTTACTGTCATTTCAACAGGTTTACATTAGTTTCTTAACAGAAGCTTTTCACACATCTCCATGCAGGAAACGTGCGTTTCGCCTGTTCTGAGCTTTTGTGACGTTTCAAGCTTGTTACTGTCATTTCAACAGGTTTACATTAGTTTCTTAACAGAAGCTTATTCACACATCTCCATGCAGGAAACGTATGCTTCGCCTGTTCTGAGCTTTTGTGACGTTTCAAGCTTGTTACTGTCATTTCAACAGGTTTACATTAGTTTCTTAACAGAAGCTTCTATTCACACATCTCCATGCAGGAAACGTGCGCTTCGCCTGTTCTGAGCTTTTGTGACGTTTCAAGCTTGTTACTGTCATTTCAACAGGTTTACATTAGTTTCTTAACAGAAGCTATTCACACATCTCCATGCAGGAAACGTGTTTCGCCTGTTCTGAGCTTTTGTGACGTTTCAAGCTTGTTACTGTCATTTCAACAGGTTTACATTAGTTTCTTAACAGAAGCTTCTATTCACACATCTCCATGCAGGAAACGTGCGTTTCGCCTGTTCTGAGCTTTTGTGACGTTTCAAGCTTGTTACTGTCATTTCAACAGGTTTACATTAGTTTCTTAACAGAAGCTTCTATTCACACATCTCCATGCAGGAAACGTGCGTTTCGCCTGTTCTGAGCTTTTGTGACGTTTCAAGCTTGTTACTGTCATTTCAACAGGTTTACATTAGTTTCTTAACAGAAGCTTCTATTCACACATCTCCATGCAGGAAACGTGCTTCGCCTGTTCTGAGCTTTTGTGACGTTTCAAGCTTGTTACTGTCATTTCAACAGGTTTACATTAGTTTCTTAACAGAAGCTTCTATTCACACATCTCCATGCAGGAAACGTGCGTTTCGCCTGTTCTGAGCTTTTGTGACGTTTCAAGCTTGTTACTGTCATTTCAACAGGTTTACATTAGTTTCTTAACAGAAGCTTCTATTCACACATCTCCATGCAGGAAACGTGCTTTCGCCTGTTCTGAGCTTTTGTGACGTTTCAAGCTTGTTACTGTCATTTCAACAGGTTTACATTAGTTTCTTAACAGAAGCTTCTATTCACACATCTCCATGCAGGAAACGTATGCTTCGCCTGTTCTGAGCTTTTGTGACGTTTCAAGCTTGTTACTGTCATTTCAACAGGTTTACATTAGTTTCTTAACAGAAGCTTCTATTCACACATCTCCATGCAGGAAACGTATGCTTCGCCTGTTCTGAGCTTTTGTGACGTTTCAAGCTTGTTACTGTCATTTCAACAGGTTTACATTAGTTTCTTAACAGAAGCTTATTCACACATCTCCATGCAGGAAACGTGCGTTTCGCCTGTTCTGAGCTTTTGTGACGTTTCAAGCTTGTTACTGTCATTTCAACAGGTTTACATTAGTTTCTTAACAGAAGCTTCTATTCACACATCTCCATGCAGGAAACGTGCGTTTCGCCTGTTCTGAGCTTTTGTGACGTTTCAAGCTTGTTACTGTCATTTCAACAGGTTTACATTAGTTTCTTAACAGAAGCTTCTATTCACACATCTCCATGCAGGAAACGTGCTTCGCCTGTTCTGAGCTTTTGTGACGTTTCAAGCTTGTTACTGTCATTTCAACAGGTTTACATTAGTTTCTTAACAGAAGCTTCTATTCACACATCTCCATGCAGGAAACGTATGCTTGGCCTGTTCTGAGCTTTTGTGACGTTTCAAGCTTGTTACTGTCATTTCAACAGGTTTACATTAGTTTCTTAACAGAAGCTTTTTCACACATCTCCATGCAGGAAACGTGCGTTTCGCCTGTTCTGAGCTTTTGTGACGTTTCAAGCTTGTTACTGTCATTTCAACAGGTTTACATTAGTTTCTTAACAGAAGCTTCTATTCACACATCTCCATGCAGGAAACGTGCTTCGCCTGTTCTGAGCTTTTGTGACGTTTCAAGCTTGTTACTGTCATTTCAACAGGTTTACATTAGTTTCTTAACAGAAGCTTCTATTCACACATCTCCATGCAGGAAACGTGCGTTTCGCCTGTTCTGAGCTTTTGTGACGTTTCAAGCTTGTTACTGTCATTTCAACAGGTTTACATTAGTTTCTTAACAGAAGCTGCTTTCACACATCTCCATGCAGGAAACGTGCGTTTGCCTGTTCTGAGCTTTTGTGACGTTTCAAGCTTGTTACTGTCATTTCAACAGGTTTACATTAGTTTCTTAACAGAAGCTTCTATTCACACATCTCCATGCAGGAAACGTGCGTTTCGCCTGTTCTGAGCTTTTGTGACGTTTCAAGCTTGTTACTGTCATTTCAACAGGTTTACATTAGTTTCTTAACAGAAGCTGCTATTCACACATCTCCATGCAGGAAACGTGCGCTTCGCCTGTTCTGAGCTTTTGTGACGTTTCAAGCTTGTTACTGTCATTTCAACAGGTTTACATTAGTTTCTTAACAGAAGCTTCTATTCACACATCTCCATGCAGGAAACGTGCTTCGCCTGTTCTGAGCTTTTGTGACGCTTCAAGCTTGTTACTGTCATTTCAACAGGTTTACATTAGTTTCTTAACAGAAGCTTCTATTCACACATCTCCATGCAGGAAACGTGCTTCGCCTGTTCTGAGCTTTTGTGACGTTTCAAGCTTGTTACTGTCATTTCAACAGGTTTACATTAGTTTCTTAACAGAAGCTGCTATTCACACATCTCCATGCAGGAAACGTGCGTTTCGCCTGTTCTGAGCTTTTGTGACGTTTCAAGCTTGTTACTGTCATTTCAACAGGTTTACATTAGTTTCTTAACAGAAGCTTCTATTCACACATCTCCATGCAGGAAACGTGCGCTTCGCCTGTTCTGAGCTTTTGTGACGTTTCAAGCTTGTTACTGTCATTTCAACAGGTTTACATTAGTTTCTTAACAGAAGCTGCTATTCACACATCTCCATGCAGGAAACGTGCGCTTCGCCTGTTCTGAGCTTTTGTGACGTTTCAAGCTTGTTACTGTCATTTCAACAGGTTTACATTAGTTTCTTAACAGAAGCTTCTATTCACACATCTCCATGCAGGAAACGTGCGTTTCGGCCTGTTCTGAGCTTTTGTGACGTTTCAAGCTTGTTACTGTCATTTCAACAGGTTTACATTAGTTTCTTAACAGAAGCTTCTTTTCACACATCTCCATGCAGGAAACGTGCTTCGCCTGTTCTGAGCTTTTGTGACGTTTCAAGCTTGTTACTGTCATTTCAACAGGTTTACATTAGTTTCTTAACAGAAGCTGCTTTTCACACATCTCCATGCAGGAAACGTGTTTGGCCTCTTCTGAGCTTTTGTGACGTTTCAAGCTTGTTACTGTCATTTCAACAGGTTTACATTAGTTTCTTAACAGAAGCTTCTTTTCACACATCTCCATGCAGGAAACGTGCGTTTCGCCTGTTCTGAGCTTTTGTGACGTTTCAAGCTTGTTACTGTCATTTCAACAGGTTTACATTAGTTTCTTAACAGAAGCTTCTATTCACACATCTCCATGCAGGAAACGTGCGCTTCGCCTCTTCTGAGCTTTTGTGACGTTTCAAGCTTGTTACTGTCATTTCAACAGGTTTACATTAGTTTCTTAACAGAAGCTGCTTTCACACATCTCCATGCAGGAAACGTGCGTTTCGCCTGTTCTGAGCTTTTGTGACGTTTCAAGCTTGTTACTGTCATTTCAACAGGTTTACATTGGTTTCTTAACAGAAGCTGCTTTTCACACATCTCCATGCAGGAAACGTGTTTCGGCCTCTTCTGAGCTTTTGTGACGTTTCAAGCTTGTTACTGTCATTTCAACAGGTTTACATTAGTTTCTTAACAGAAGCTTCTATTCACACATCTCCATGCAGGAAACGTGCGTTTCGCCTCTTCTGAGCTTTTGTGACGTTTCAAGCTTGTTACTGTCATTTCAACAGGTTTACATTAGTTTCTTAACAGAAGCTGCTATTCACACATCTCCATGCAGGAAACGTGCGTTTCGGCCTCTTCTGAGCTTTTGTGACGTTTCAAGCTTGTTACTGTCATTTCAACAGGTTTACATTAGTTTCTTAACAGAAGCTGCTTTCACACATCTCCATGCAGGAAATGCGTTTCGCCTCTTCTGAGCTTTTGTGACGTTTCAAGCTTGTTACTGTCATTTCAACAGGTTTACATTAGTTTCTTAACAGAAGCTGCTTTCACACATCTCCATGCAGGAAACGTGCGTTTCGCCTCTTCTGAGCTTTTGTGACGTTTCAAGCTTGTTACTGTCATTTCAACAGGTTTACATTAGTTTCTTAACAGAAGCTGCTATTCACACATCTCCATGCAGGAAACGTGCGTTTGGCCTGTTCTGAGCTTTTGTGACGTTTCAAGCTTGTTACTGTCATTTCAACAGGTTTACATTAGTTTCTTAACAGAAGCTTCTATTCACACATCTCCATGCAGGAAACGTGCGTTTCGCCTGTTCTGAGCTTTTGTGACGTTTCAAGCTTGTTACTGTCATTTCAACAGGTTTACATTAGTTTCTTAACAGAAGCTGCTTTTCACACATCTCCATGCAGGAAACGTGCTTCGGCCTCTTCTGAGCTTTTGTGACGTTTCAAGCTTGTTACTGTCATTTCAACAGGTTTACATTAGTTTCTTAACAGAAGCTTTTCACACATCTCCATGCAGGAAACGTGCTTCGCCTGTTCTGAGCTTTTGTGACGTTTCAAGCTTGTTACTGTCATTTCAATAGGTTTACATTAGTTTCTTAACAGAAGCTGCTTTTCACACATCTCCATGCAGGAAACGTGCGCTTCGGCCTCTTCTAAGCTTTTTGTGACGTTTCAAGCTTGTTACTGTCATTTCAACAGGTTTACATTAGTTTCTTAACAGAAGCTGCTTTTCACACATCTCCATGCAGGAAACGTTTCGCCTCTTCTGAGCTTTTGTGACGTTTCAAGCTTGTTACTGTCATTTCAACAGGTTTACATTAGTTTCTTAACAGAAGCTGCTTTCACACATCTCCATGCAGGAAACGTGCGTTTCGGCCTCTTCTGAGCTTTTGTGACGTTTCAAGCTTGTTACTGTCATTTCAATAGGTTTACATTAGTTTCTTAACAGAATCTGCTTTTCACACATCTCCATGCAGGAAACGTGCGTTTCAGCCTCTTCTAAGCTTTTTATAACGTTTCAAGATTGTTAATGTCATTTCAACAGGTTTACATTAGTTTCTTAACAGAAGCTGCTTTTCACACATCTCCATGCAGGAAATGCGCTTCGCCTGTTCTGAGCTTTTGTGACGTTTCAAGCTTGTTACTGTCATTTCAACAGGTTTACATTAGTTTCTTAACAGAAGCTTCTTTCACACATCTCCATGCAGGAAACGTGCTTCGGCCTCTTCTGAGCTTTTGTGACGTTTCAAGCTTGTTACTGTCATTTCAACAGGTTTACATTAGTTTCTTAACAGAAGCTGCTATTCACACATCTCCATGCAGGAAACGTGCGTTTCGCCTCTTCTGAGCTTTTGTGACGTTTCGCTTGTTACTGTCATTTCAACAGGTTTACATTAGTTTCTTAACAGAAGCTTCTTTCACACATCTCCATGCAGGAAACGTGCGTTTCGCCTCTTCTGAGCTTTTGTGACGTTTCAAGCTTGTTACTGTCATTTCAACAGGTTTACATTAGTTTCTTAACAGAAGCTTCTATTCACACATCTCCATGCAGGAAACGTGCGTTTCGCCTCTTCTGAGCTTTTGTGACGTTTCAAGCTTGTTACTGTCATTTCAACAGGTTTACATTAGTTTCTTAACAGAAGCTGCTATTCACACATCTCCATGCAGGAAACGTGCTTGGCCTCTTCTGAGCTTTTGTGACGTTTCAAGCTTGTTACTGTCATTTCAACAGGTTTACATTAGTTTCTTAACAGAAGCTGCTTTTACACATCTCCATGCAGGAAACGTGCGTTTCGCCTCTTCTGAGCTTTTGTGACGTTTTGCTTGTTACTGTCATTTCAACAGGTTTACATTAGTTTCTTAACAGAAGCTTCTTTTCACATCTCCATGCAGGAAACGTGCTTCTGGCCTCTTCTGAGCTTTTGTGACGCTTCTGCTTGTTACTGTCATTTCAACAGGTTTACATTAGTTTCTTAACAGAAGCTTCTATTCACACATCTCATGCAGGAAACGCGTTTCGCCTGTTCTGAGCTTTTGTGAGGCTTCCTGCTTGTTACTGTCATTTCAACAGGTTTACACAGTTTCTAACAGAAGCGCATTTACTTATAATTTGCATACTCGTGAGTGACTGTGCGCTTTAGGGCGCGCCACTTCACCTGGTACAACGGCCTTGAGTCCGTCATCCTCACAGATGCCTGGAATAACTGTATGGTCGTATATGTGCGATGGCTTCGACAAATTCATCTGCAGCTGCCAAATCTCAAGTAAGTCTCTTTACTTCTGCAGTTGGTTTGTTGTTGTTTTTTTCCAATACAAGCAGGCAGGTTTAATGTTAACTTTTAATGGACGTGGTTGCTGTGTTGGCAGATGTTAGCGAACACAAGCTAGCGTTAACGATTGCTAATATGCATGTCAGCTAACATTGGCTAAATTGTGGATAATAGTAAAGTTTGCTAATTTCTCCTGTCTGGATTAATCTCAATATGTCCTCTATAATCTAGTATTTCTTCATATTCTGTCTTCTAGGAGTTTGAGGCCAGTGTTATTGCTGCTGCTCAGGCCTCATAACCGTGCTAACAAAATATTCAGCAGCATCGGCCCCTAGTACTGCTCAACACGAACATTAGCTAATCAGCCAAAGGAGGTCTTGCTGAACTGGATGGAAATGGCAGACTCGCGGCTCCAACAGATAACGGTAATCAAATTTGTCTTTCTAATATTGTATATTATTTCTAATACTTTTATGTTGATCTGTAAATAAAAATAGAGGCCGCGTTGGCTGCTCCGGGCTATTTAATCAATCAGACATTAGCTTGCTAGCTAGTTGTATAACGTTAGCACGGTTCCATACATTGCTGTTAGGGGTGTCCATTTAAAGAAGTTCCAAACCGACGCTTTTTAACTATTATTAATCGATGTAAATATTAATATTAAACTTAGAACAGATGAGTGTACGTTGCACCTGACTACACCTGTCGCGCTGTGTATGACCACATATAGACCAGATCTTCATGTAGGAAAATGTTAATGTAATGTATCCTTTATTATTAATGAGCTGGGAGAAAGTGACTGCGTTTGCCCCCATGACTTTATTCCAAAGGTACCAGTATTTCTGTTGACTGATTTTCTGGTTGACTGGCACTCTGGCAAAGACACATTCACTAACAGGCATAACGCGTACACTGACTTTTCTTAAACAAACAACATTGTTTGTTGTTTGAGAAAGAAAGAACACAACATTATAAACATGTATCTCAATCCAGTACATTTTTAACTGATAGTGTTAATTACAAGAGTTACTTGGACATCCCGTATTGCAATACATTAATGTATTTTTTGTAAACAAAAATAAGTATTTTTATGGTATTTCTGGATGAAGGCATAACTATTACTTACATGTCTCATCCAATTTCAGTGTGTATATTTTGTATAATTACAGGCGCCTTCGATCGGAGGCAGTTCATGGAAAGAATGTTAAGAAGGATTCAGGAAGTTCTTCAACATCAGCCAGTGGATTTGGACTATTTACATTTTGTTTTAAGCCATGAAATGGGACTTGTGCACTCTTTTGCTAATGTAGTAGAACTGCCACAAGATGTTGTTCGTGCCTTGTCTGATGTTTTGAGAATTCTTCGCTTGCAAGAGGAGCAGCAAAGACCTTTAGCTTCTTCCTATGTAGAGGTTGTGGCGGGTAGTAGGGGACAGCCAAAATTTGTTGTATCAAAAGAACATCTGCAAAACCTCATTGATATGCAGCTGTCCATCCCTTGCATAGCTAAGTTACTGGGTGTCTGCAAAGGACTGTGTTTCGGCGGATGCGAGAAGAGGGATTGTCAGTTAAGGGATCATACAGCAACCTGACAAATGAGGAGCTGGACAGCCTTGTGCGTTCAGTTAAATTGAGGATGCCTCATATTGGCTACAGAATGATGAAGGGCAAACTGCAAGCTATGGGACACCGTGTAAGATGGGAGCAGGTTTCAGCGTCCATGCACAGGGTGGATTCTGCAGGGATCTTTGAGAGATTCACAGGCTTGGGCTGTGTCGCTAGAAGAATATATTCCGTCAAGGGTCCCCACTCACTGGTCCACGTGGACACAAACCACAAACTTATCAGGTACAGTACAGCTCTCTGTAGAATATGGGTGAGCCATATAAATAAATAAAATAAGTCTTTTTCTGGCTTGTTCTGTCTGAGCTCACAAATAATTTGTAACTATGACTTTCTGAAGAACATTGTCTCAAATACTAAGGCAGTGAAGTTTTTTTTTTTGTTGCACAATCCTAGTTGACAATTGTGAAATAAACTGATATGTTTATTTATATCACATACCCCATAGTAAAGCATCTATTTATATTGTCACTAAATTGTGTAAAATTTAAACTTCATGATCACATTTATTTTACATAAATTTTCCTGTATATTGTCACATTTGTATGAAAGGTGCTGGTTACATCTTCTGACTATGATGCTTATACATTCAAAAGCCATTGTTTGAGTAACACTTCTCCTGTCACTAAATTATTGTAGGTTTTATTTATTTTAAAGCTCATGTAAGTTCATGTACAGCAGTAGGTGTCACTTCACCACTCCTTTTCTGTGCTATTCTAGTCACATGATCATCTTGAATAATATTAACATCAGTTATCTTTGAATAGTCTGACAAGTACCTGGTATGAAAATAAACTCTTCTATTATTTTTTATTTTTTCCAGATATGGCATTGTCATCTTTGCGGGATAGATGGTTATTCACGAAAGGTAAACATTGGATGGAACAAACTCATTGTAACTGGACCTACCATATTCCATAATGTATATTTACTAAAGTATTTTGTTTCTATGCTGTAGATCATGTACCTGGGTGCTTCTAATAACAACAAGGCATCTACTGCACTTGGCTTCTTCATGAGCTCTGTTGAAAAGTTTGGCTTTCCATTAAGGTAATAGGATGGCAAGAGACTCCAGTATTGTCCTTTTTCATCAAGATGCATTTGCTAAAAACATTAAGCTTTGTCTGTGTTTCTTATGTTACAATTTAGAGTTAGAGGAGACCAAGGGGTAGAAAACGTTGGCATCGCTCACTGCATGTTCACTGTTCGTGGCTGTGGCAGAGCAAGCTACATATCTGGAAAAAGTGTGCATAATCAAAGGTAAATATCACAATAAGGGTTACTTTTGTTTGTTGGTATAAGGTTCGGTACCCCGAATCACAAGACAGTACAGTATTTCCCAATTATCCTGTTTATTTAGATATCTTACCACTTATACTCATACTATGTATGTGATCAGCTTTTCAGCTTTAAAAAAAAAAAAAAAAAAAAGTCAACAGCAGCATCTTGTCTAGAAACTATTTAGATACAATGGGATAATCAGCACTTGCTGTAAACTGTTGGTGACAGAAGTTTTAGAGGTTGCAGTTTCAAAACCATCAAAATGTCTGTTTTGTATATTTATGCCTGTAATATAAAATATATACACATTCTTTAAAATGATGCACTGAATTTTTGTATTTATCTTGTAGGGTGGAGCGCTTGTGGCGTGATGTGTGGATGGCGATAACGTGTGTATATTACGAACTACTTCAGTCTTGAAGAGGATTGCCTGCTAGATCCCTCCAACAGTCTGCATTTATTTTGTGCCCACTACGTATTTGTACCACGCCTCCAGAGGGACCTTGACACTTTCAAAGACGGGTGGGACAACCATGGCATGCGACGGAACAAAACCTGACTCCAAATCAACTTTGGACAATAGGACTTCTCCAGAACCCTGTGCCTGCTCCAGAGAACTTGGAGGTACAGCCAAAAATGTTCACTTCAACCTTTTTTTTTTGGTTCATTTTTATATGAATGAAATGCAAACCTAATCATTTGAGTTTAATTGATTTGTGAAGCATCTTTACAAGGCTGCACTTGACTATGTGATTCATCATGCATAAACATGGCAGAATAACACAAAAACTAAGGTACATAACAGTAACCGAATAGTGTGACTGATCCTGTCTCTCTCCAGCATGATGCAGCAACTTTTCTTCATCACATTGGATGTCTGCATCATCTCTTTATATTAATTAATGTGGTGTTTCCATTACTTTCTGAAAAACAGTAAGAATGCAGTTTTACTATTGTAAAGGTAGTTTTTCACTTTATTTTTATAGCTGTGTACGTAACCTCATCTGACCTGGACATGTTATCTTTGCTCTTTTACCTGTTTCTCTCTTTGTATAATTTTGTTTAATTTGTATTTGGTGTTTGTACACAAAAAAGGCTTTTTTCTTTCTATATAAATACTATATATGTTCACTGCTGTGTAGACTGTAAGTTATGCACGAACAAATAAATGTAGCATAGTAAGAACTTGACTATTGACCATGGTGTTACTGGCCTATGCACATTAACTTATGCAGTTAAACTTCATAAAGAAAGAGACCCCAAATCAAATTAGAGGTCTATTTGACAACATCAACCAAATTTGTTATCAAGTCAATATTGAGGACCATTTAAATTAAATATACTTGTAAAGAACTCCAAATTCCACAGAAAATGTATTTCACTTGAATAACATGAAAGTAGTACTACATCTGTGGATGATGGAAAATTTGAAAGCTCTTCAGTAACTTTGATCAGAGAAACAGAAACAGAGCATCACATTTGCAGTTTTATCCTTAAAGTTCTTTACTTATTTTTCAGTCTGTTAACAATGGTCCTAAAATACATTTTGCAATTTTTCAGTACAAAAAAAAAAACATGCGACTGCGGAATCAGCACTAATTTCCTATGCAAATGTCTTTAGATTCAATATTCACACTTTTTTTTTTTTTTTTTTTTAAACATCTTGCCCTTAACAGCATCTCTTAAAATGCCTTACTAACAATACTGCCTGACTTTGGCTAGTAAAACATGGGTGGTCATGAAAACATGGCTTCTAAACTCGGCCGAAACCTCTACTCATTCTGATTGCTACGGTCATTATATCTCTGAACTCTCTGTATGTATTCATATGTGCAACAGGAAGAGTTATTGTATTTGTGCAGGCACTCACAAGTGGGTAGCAAATGTGGTGACCAGGCATTTGTTCTTTGCAGTGGTGTTCAAATCTTACATTTATTCTAAAATCTGCCCTTTCTGAGGGAAGAAGGGGTTTGTGCCTTTGTCCAGTTAACCACTGCATCACTGTTAGGACCGACAGGCTTGAGTTTTGCTGTTCCAGACAATATTCATTCAGACCTTGTTGTGCTTCTTGGGTCAAAGGCTCACAAACACCCTGGTCTTCATCCTGACCTGCATGATTGGAAAAACAACAAAACCATTTTTACACCATATTTACAAATACAAAACGCGGCCAATTCAGCACTTACTGCATTTTTTTAATGTACACTTAATGAAAGTAGAAGAAAATTTTAAACAGTTATTTTTCAAGTTAACAACTGTCTGCATGGCAAATTGTGCTGAAAATTTGCTGTAAGAAAAAATAAATCAAACCTGTGATTTCAAGGTCTTGCAGAAAGTCCTGGAAGAAGTTTATGATGGCATTTTCTCTTAGATGCCTTGGACTTCCCTCTCACTCAGCTCAGGCACTAGAATGCTCATTATGTAATCAGCATCTGCCTAAAGATAATTTAAAAATAAAAACTAAAGTCAACACTTTACATTATATACTTTATATTCTTCCAAAATTATGTACAACAAAATAACAGCTAGTCATGAAAAGATGATGGTGCAATAATCAAAAAGAGATTCAGCTATACAACATATACAATCCTGTCAAAAGCAATGAAGCAAATGTGGATGAGGAAATGTCCGGCATATTTACTCTGTTATCATCCTCTTTTGGGACAAACAGGTTTGAGCAGAGATCTGGGTGCCTCCCAATCAACTCCACAAGGTTGTAGACTTTCATGCCTTTTCTGATTTGCTGAAGGATAGGAGTCAGACGCATTGTAGCATGTAGAACAATGGCTCTGTAGTGAACAGGAAACATTTGTCTTGATTAGTGGAGGAGCAAAACAAACCAAAAAAAACTTCCACTAACAGTGTAGCTGAGTTATTGTTTGTTTTAATACATTTGTATGTTTTTGCCTTTAATCATCATCAACCCTCTTTCAAACCAAAAGTATTTTGACATCAGCTTATGTATATACACCATAGCGGCCAAGAAACTCCAGATCTAAGCTATGCCTTGGTCAAAGGCTTTGGCAGTAGAATTGACCTAATGTTTGTTTTATTTTATGTATAATATAAACATTCTCTGCTAAATGTATGTGTACATACATAATTTACACACCTTATAATACTGTCCTTCCTGTCCAACTTTACAATCCCTGTGTAACCACAGCTTACAATTTCTTCTGTCAACTCTGTGAGATCAGTTGCCGCCTCCACCTAAAATTACAACCCTAATTCTTTACAGGATAGCAATGGAATATTGTACATCAAGGAAAGCAGTCTGTCTTTGTTTCTTTCATTGTTTTCTAAAGCTACTTACAACAGGTATACTCACCCTTTCTATGAGTGAAGAATATTCCTGATCGTCAACATCATCTTTGGTCAACTGCAAAGTGTCAAAGTCTCCTGTTGCAAGAAACTGGAAACACCAATTTCTTAAGAAGCATGGTGCCGGGCCACCCTGAGCGAGACTGACTGACAACACTTCTCCTGCTGTTCTGCAAGTCATCAACACAAAATGCAAACATTGTACATGACCTTTTCACACTTACATGTATAAACGTTAGAACGAGGACTAGTATGAAACAATGCAAACCTGTAGAAACCATTTTCTAAGTCACTTATGGAGTAGAGAGGACTTTTCCCTTCTTGACATTGCCCTCAAACAGTCGCCTCTCAATGCCATTCATCATTTCTTATATAACAAATGAAGACAACACAATTAAGGAAATAACAAAATGTAATTGAACCTGTACTTCTGAAGAGTCAGTACATTACCTGTCAAAACTCTTTGCTTAATGCACCAGTGTCAATTCCTGCTTCTCCAATGAAAGTTACATTGAGCTTGTTGACAGGGGAGCCCTTCTTTTGTCTTTGCCACTGAATGAAGCCTCTTTGGACAAGGTCATCTCGGGTAACACAGATCTTAAAATCTTTGCTTGCATCAATTCGATTGGCAAGCAACTGGAGGATATCATCTTCACTATTAAGAAAAGCAAAACAAGTTTGTAATTTTTAAGAAAACCGATGAATGATAAATGCAGAACACAAAAATCACCTAGATATATCAGCCATAGGCACACTTCCCTCGCATAGCACGCCACTAGTGTGACAGAAGTCAGAATTGTAGTCAGGAGTATCCTGTGGACTGAGAATGATCAATATTAAAACACTACATTTTCCAGAAAATTATATTGATAATTATCCATTTAAACCAAACACATCTGCAATCATATGTACTCTTAAGCATTTAGAATTTCTATCTGTCCAGAGCTAACTATGGACAGGAAAATTACAACCCAAAAAATGTTAATGAAAGATCAAACATTTGTGAAATAAAATTAACATGTTAATATGTGCACATTTAACATGACAGAACAGCAAACCTTTCTCCACACAAGCTGGCATGCAGAGCAATGTCATCTGATGGAAAGCAACCACAATATATAGGGCATTCCTTTCTATCCTGTGAACAGTTGTAAAATTTCAATTTAAAGCACAAATATCTTGATATCTTAAGTGTAGAATTCTAAACAGATTACAGTGCATCATTATCACCTGTGCATCTTTGGACTCTTTCTTAGGGTGCTCAATTGATGAATTTATGACAGAAAGAACCTGGACCTCACTTCGCCAGTCCTAAAAGTAGCACAGTTGTATCCATAAACAGAAGTAAGGACAAATAATCAATATTAAAGTATAATATTGTGATAAAATAGATAAAAAAGGACCAATATTGGGACATTGTATAATTACTAAGGCCAAATGGTCTCTTCCCCAGCATAACTTTGAACTCTGATATGTTGAAGATTTTTTGAGATTGAAATGGGGTGTTCAATCCAAACTCTCTACAAAAAGAAAATCAAAGCAACTGAAGATTTAATGAACTAACATAGTGCAGGTTTAATTCGGATTTTGCAAGAACAAATTTGGCCAATTAAAGGAATAGCAGTAGTAGTAGTTTTTAGTCTTCAGTACTGCAGATACTAGGACATGTGTTGTAATATGGTTGCCAAGGACAAAATATTATAGCATTGTACGACTATTCTATCTGTGTACAAATGTGTAAAACAATCTTGCATATGCATTTACCTCATCATCTGTTGCAGACTGAGACCCTATACAACCCTCAATGTGCAATGCTAGAATATGCAGAGGCATGCTTTCTTTGCACACTTGACATGCAGTCTTCGGCATTTTTTGAAATTCAGGTGCATCATATGGCAATGGCGTGAGATTAAGGTCCTGCTGTAGTGGAACAACATACAAAATGGTCTTCCCAGCACCCGAAACAGTGCGAATTAGTCTTCCTGTATAACCATCTACATCAGGAGGAACTGCAGCCAGTTTCCTTCTACCGTGGCCACCTGCATACAGCCAGTGAGAGAAAGAGTTTCAATGTTGGTGAACATTTTGGAAACGCTGCACTTTCCAAAGGAACAAAGTAATGTATGTGTAATACACCTGAAGCCTTGTAGAACAGCCACCCTTCCTTCCCCTCCATCTTGGGATATTCTTCAATGAGAAGTTTGTTTATCTAAGAAAACAACCACATAAAAGGAAAGCTTAAAAACAGTATTATACAACTTCCAAAAATACAGTAATATAGTAAAGGGTTTTCAAAATAACTTGACATTGCTAACAGTATACATTGTACTGTAAAGTCTATAATAAAAATGTATTGAAATAAATAAAAAAGTGGTTACACTACCACTGCGTGGCTCATATCGTCTGTCATGGTGAGGGACCTCTTCCCCAACCCTGCTTGGCTTAACTCCAACTCTTCAGCAGCAGAAGGAGTGCTGGTACAGCCTTTGTTAACCAAATATACATATATGGTGAATGGCTTAACATTACATACTTTAGGCTTCCCTGGAGTGGTTTGTAACGGAGAGAAGCGGTTTTGCCTTTCCTTTTGGAAAAGAAGCCAGGAAAAGACCTGCATGTGAGAGATTAACATTATGAAATACAACTCACCATTGAACAAGTCCAATATCAATATATTGTCAATATAGTTCAAAACCTAGTCATCTCCTCCTGAAGTGTTTGTTTAGTTTGCGGATTCTGCTGCTCTTGTGACTGCACTGAATTCTGCTGTACTAGGGCCGATGCTGCTGAATATTTTGCGTAAGCACGGTTATGAGGCCTTGAGCAGCAGCAATAACACTGGCCTCAAACTCCTAGAAGACAGAATATGAAGAAATACTAGATTATAGAGGACATATTGAGATTAATCCAGACGGGAGAAATTAGCTAACTTTACTATTATCCACAATTTAGCCAATGTTAGCTGACATGCGCTATTAGCCATCGTTAACGCTAGCTTGTGTTCGCGCTAACATCTGCCAACACAGCAACACGTCCATTAAAAGTTAACATTAAACCTGCCTGCTTGTATTGGAAAAAAAACAACAACAAACCAACTGCAGAAGTAAAGAGACTTACTTGAGATTTGGCAGCTGCAGATGAATTTGTCGAAGCCATCGCACATATACGACCATACAGTTATTCCAGGCATCTGTGAGGATGACGGACTCAAGGCCGTTGTACCAGGTGAAGTGGCGCGCCCTAGGCGCGCAGTCACTCTCACGAGTATGCAAATTATAAGTAAATCGCGCCCTCTTAGTCCCTCCCCTCAAGCCACGCCCCCCTGCGCCAAAACAGTGACAGAAAGTTGAAACTGAAAACAGTGACATTGTAAAAATCCTGACAGCGTAAAAAAACTTTAATTGAAAAAAAAAACAGAAATCAACAAACTTTGTAAAGATTGGAATTGAAAAACATATATATATATAAAATAATCGGATTTTGAGATTTTTTTTTCTTCAGTTGAACATTATTCAGTGCCAATACTTGAAGTTTCAATGCCAAATTTGATTTTCAATACCTCAGGTTACTGTCACCGTTATAGCTCCATACCTTTGCAGCCTCCGAATCATCCATAACATTGCTACACTATTAGAACAACCACAAACGGCAACAAATCATTTTGATCCATGTTGTTCATAACTAGACTAAATGCCAAACTATTTAGACTACTTACTTTTATGGTGGCAAAATATCCAAAATAAAAATCCAAGGAAAAATAACTAACTAAACTGAATCTGCAAACAGTGTGGTGTGAGGATGAAACAAAACCACAGCACAGCCAGAATGCAGTGCATCTGCGCATGGTGGAATCCCCGATTAAATACAGAGAGCAAGTAAATGTTGGGGTTACATTTATCAGGTGGTCATTAAACAGGACTCCAAATGAAATCTAATGTTGCCTTGCGTCTTGCCTTGTGTTAGCACATCATTTTTGTTATGCCAGTGAGCTTGTTTCTACTGCTCCCATGAGCAAACAATTCAGTTAATGCAGGTTTAAATGTTTCTGTACTTTAACACTGTGCTCTGTTTGCTGAAGGCGACCTGTTCAACCAGTTAATTAGGCATGTTAGTTGATTCTAACTCCTGTTACCCTGGCTGGAAACGCATGATCTTGAGGCTCTCAAACAGCTACAATAACAAGTTCCTTGGATTTATGAAAAGAAGCAGAAAAAGGCTCAAATGCCCAATACCCTACAATGTTATGTTTACAATGGAAGATAAGTATTTGAAACCCCTAACTACAATAGAAAGTTCTGTTTAATAAATTTGAAAATAGTTTGCGCCCAACCTTTTGAAATGTTTTTGTTGTAGCCTATAGGCTATATTGTGTCACCTATGTACCCGGATATCAGAAAATCAGTTTTGAAAGTGGTGTAAGATGAAATGTGAATGTTGTTTTTAACACTCGTCTTAAGAGTGCACCATTGCAAATTGTTTCAGACCAATTCAGAAACAAGCTCCATGTGCTTACGTGATTGCAAGATAAATGAGGTTGGAAGACAATGTGTGGGAATATTTGCGAACGTGGTAAGGCTTAATGTCATAAAATGAAAAGCAGGGATTCCTTTATTGGTTAAATATTTTTCTCCACTTGTCTTCTGTCATGAACATAGCGTTGTATAACTTTGGAAACGTAGATGTAGGCAGTTGAGCCATGTTAATAGAAATATTGCTTCTTTTCATAAATCTAAGGAACTTCATATTGTAGCTGTTTGATAGCCTCAAGATTGTACGTTTTCAGCCTAGGGTAGCCAGTTGTTTTAGACCTATTGTTTCAGGATCTGTGTGTTGCCTGGTATAATTTATGACAAATCCTTGAACATGGATAGTGCAGAGGTGTAGCAGAAGGTTATAGTGCACAAAATAGTTATATTTTTGTTGTTTTGGAGTACTCAGAAAATGAGTGATTCATGGCCTCCTACTGAGAAAAAACTAACTGTAGAATCTTCATGTATCCTTAGCCTTTTTCTCTAGTGCTCAATAGGCTGCTTTAAGGTGTGTGTGTGTGTGTGTGTGTATGTGTGTGTGTGTATGTGTGTGTGTGTGTGTGTGTGTGTGTGTGTGTGTGTGTGTGTGTGTGCGCGCGCCTCTTCCTCTGGGTAGTGGTGTGTGTATGCATCTCAGTTTGCTTACAATGTGTGCTTTCTTCTGATAGGGGTTTCAGTCGTCTGTAACGGCTGAAATTGTATTTGCTAATGGAGCCATTTTGGGACAAGCAGGCTCAGACAGAAACAGAGCTATCTGACCCAAGATAATACCTTTTGTTTGTCGCCATTTCTTCCCATTGCTGCACCTCATTCATCAGGCATTTGGACTGTGCTATTTATTCTCTATAAAACTCGAATAGTATAGGAATACAGTTCATTTACACTACATCTTGGTGTGTTTCTAAGATCAATTTTAACAGTCATAACATGAGATCCCTTGAGCAAGGCACTTAATGCTCCCATTCCTCCAGCAGTGCTGTTCACTCACTAACAGTACAAAACAGATTTTTCCTAGGTTTGAATGTGTGTGACTGTGTGAATGTAAACCAGGCTGGTGTTGAGCAACAGCATCAATACAGGTTCAAAAAAGCAAATTGCTACATTTTGGGTGAGTTCATCTTATAATTGCAAATTACTAATACCAATATCAGTAGAGACATAATGATATTTATTCTCATGAGGGATAATGATGGATAATCGTTTCATCAGTTCAGTGCATTTGCCGTAGAAAAAAATGACCGCCTGCCATTAAATTGCATGCATGTGACATCTGCGGGCACATCTGGAATTGCATAACAGTTTGGTATCCACCCACGCTACTTCCAATTGGTTAAATAAAAAAATCTGTTCCAAAATGAGAAGACAACCTGAAAAAGCAATGCCTTGCACAGAAATTGATGGTATGAAATTGAAACAAAATGGTGTTTTGTTGATGAATACACTGCTTTTTACAGATGTTAGAAATGTATGTGAAAGATACTGAATGACAATCTTTGGGTATTGACTTTTTAATTTCTTTAAAAATATAGTTGTCAAATAAACTTTTACAGATCAATAATTTTGGATGGAAAAGATATGTTTATTTATAGTGAAAGGTTAGCAAAATATTGCAAATACGACATTACATTTCCCAATCGTACAGGCCTAATATTGTATAGTGTCGAGACTTCTGCAGTAGTTGATCCAATCCCTCTAGTTTTACCCCTTAGTGGCAAAACGCCTGTGGCATTAATAAAAAATAATAGAACATGACTGTGGAATTATCTTGGTCTCCCAGCATCCTGATTATTATGGTGTTATTGCCAATCATATATATACATACTGAAATGGGTCGTCCTCTCACCTCCAAAGTAATTGAAAAGGTCTCTATCTTTCTTCAGCCCTGGTCACTTTTCCATTAGCCCCAAACTCTGCACTGAAATGAGTCGTCAGGCTTCCCAATTGGAATTACCTGGGACAAGACATTACCATCATTGGAGGAAATATTACATCGTCATACTTTTAATAATAAAACGGTGTGTGTGGGTAAGCTGCTGGTGATGAGAGATGGTGATAATGATATTGAAAGGTATGGTATGAGGTGAGTTTGAGTTCATGGATGAAATAATGAGGGTGTTAGGTGAATTAATATTTTTGGTTCGGGACGCAAATACATGAATGTAAAAGTATCGCTTATAAAATCCTATCCACCAAATCGATGTATATTTTAAAACGTGAGATGGCTTGGTTAAATCTCAGAGGAAAATATTGCTGTAATATTGAGAAGACACGGGTGCCCATTACTTTTTTTATGCTATTGAGTAATGTACCCATTATTAAATGCAATTGTGAAAGTTAATCTCTCAAAGGGTTCAAGTTTAAGTTCAAGGGATTGTGTTATAATATTTTTGAAAAGGGACAATTATTATACTGCAATAATACATGGCAGATTTGTATCATTTTGCGGTTTTGAGTCAGTATCCTTCAAGTGCAGTAGTTTCCAATGAAAAGAGCAGTTGGAAGCAGTATTGACTTTTTTTTGTGAGCATATTTTCTTTGTTTTACGCTTATTCTCAGTCAAGCAAGACACATCAATGAATAACATAACTCTTTTGTGTTCAAACCTGTATTTGTTGACCTCAAAACTTCAGTTAGAACAAAAGATTATAAATTATTCAATTATTCATCCATGTTGTTGTTGTAATTGTCGAGTAGGGTCAGTGCAATGTGAAAAATCGGAACAATACTGTAAGGAGTGCATGCATAATGTATTCAGTAGAAAGTGTATTGGCTACATTGGAGAGATTTGGCAGAAAGATGTAAGAGGAGAGGTGTGTGTGTGTGTGTGTATGCATGTATGTATGTGCTTGGAGGTGGGGGTTGTGGGATCCAGAAAGACCTGGGAGCAGGGCTTGGGATTCTAGAATATGAAGCAGGGCAAAAGGGCAGCTGTCCATATTTGGAGGTAGCCAGCTAATCATCATGGATTAGGAGGCATTACGACGTTATAGTCTCCAACAAGAATTAAAATCTGGAAACAAATAGTGCCTACACACACACACACACACACACACACACACACACACACACACACACACACACACAGACTTCCTCGCTCAGAAACACATTATTTGAGAGTAAGGACAAGCTGGTAAAGAAAGCCTTGGATTTGCTATTATAAATCCATCTTATGGACGAATAGCCACCACAAACTGAGAAAATGCCTTCACAGCAAAATCACAAACGCTGAGGGCTAGAAAGAGCAGGAGAGTCTGTTTTTGGCTGCGGGTGAGAGTGATAAAGAGTGGAGCTGTGACAAAAGAGAGGAGGCATTTCAAGGAAGAAAATAAATAAAGCATGTGGTGCATGAGAGAGATCGGGATTTTTCCTACCTACCTTATTTTGGGTAGCCTAGTTTGGAATCATGCCATGGCCTCTCCACCTTATCCTCAAGTTGAGGGAATACCATCCAGATATTTAACCCTCAACACATTTTTTGATGTTTCTTATCAATGTTTTTAACTTTTTCTCACATTTTTGTCCCTTTTTTCAACACTTTTGATGTTTTTTTTTTCTTCTTATTTGTCACTTTTGACACTACGTAACACTAACTTATTAACTTTAGTTTTACAGTTATTTTTTGGAATTTATGGTCAATAAACCTAGTTTATAGGAAATTATACCTAATGTTTGAGTTAGAAAAACTGATTATTTAGGTTTATTTATATAGGAATTATTTAGTCTAAAATTAAAGGAAATTATGTTGATAGATAATCACAGACTAGAATATGTCAACTTTTACTCAATACCATTTCAAAACCACAAATGCTATAAAATTGAATAAGACACCCCAAAATTGAGCGTTGTGTGGAATCAATCATGTTATTTTGGGTAGTTAAAAAGAACATTGATATAGGAAAACGGGTCAATTTGACTCGAGGACAACATGAGGGTTAAACAAGACTCTCCAGCCATACTAGTTTTGTAAAGCTATACTTTAGGTAAAACAGTGCTTTAAGCTAAATGCTAATGTTTGCATGTTAACAAACTTACAATAACAATGTTAATATATATTTAGCAGGTAAAATGTTTACCATGTTGACCACTGTAGTTAGCATGCTTACATTTGTAAATTAGCACTAAACACACAGTACAACTGAGGCTGATTGGATTGGCATGTATTTGGTTATAAACCAAATGATTGGCAAATTTGAATTCTGACCTGATAATGGCACTACCTGGAAAGATAAGGGATCACCAAAGTTATTACAATTCATCCTGATGGGGACATGCCACATTTCATTGTGTTCCACCCAATAGTTTCAAGACATTTTTCCCAAAACCACAGATTTCAAACTCATGGTGGTTCTACAGGAAAAGTAAGGGATCACCTAAGTCCTTAAGAAACGTTCGTCTGGGAGCCATGGATGTCTGTACAAAGTTTTTCACCAATCCACAAAGTAGATGTTAAGATAATTCTCTGTGTGAAAACTTTGACCTGCGGTTATCCTATAGTTGACATGATGCCATGAATTTCCTTTCTCTTCATTTGAATGAGGGACATCCTCATTCAGATCTGATGGTGATCAGCCCTCTAATTCTATTTTAAATAGCCATCCATTAGTGCCTTGGCCACACCTGCTCAGACACGCGCCACCGCTCCGCCCCCTCGTTAGGGGGAGAATGTTCCATCATTAACGAGACGCCCAATATCCACAGTGACCTGGCAACACATTCCCAAAACATTCCATCAGTCAGTAGAGCATGTGCATAAGATCGTTAACAGAACACTCATTAATTACAAAGCGATGGGATTGGCTGAGTTTGGGGTCGCTGTGGCACTTGAGATGATAAAGATATGGCTAATGTGATCTGTCATTAGCATTTAACAGTAGGCAACTAAGATGAAACATGTTTTATAATCATCTTATCGCTAGACAAGGTAAAGTGAGTAGAACAAGGTAATTCAAATATGCAAACTTCTGTTGTGGTGGAAAGTATTTAAATGAGAAGGATGGGAGGTAGAAAGCAGAGAATGAATGGAGGAAGGAGAGAAGGAAGGAGGGAAAGTTAATGAGCTTTTTAATATTCAAGCTCCTTTGCAGACATTAATGTTCTTTACAGGTCTTTGGCTCAAGCAGTTGTCCTTCTTTTTATGACACACTGAAGATGCAATTAGTGTTTTCAATTTTCCAGACCCTTCTTCTCCAGTCAGTCATAAAACGAGACCAGGTAATGTCCAAAAATGTTGCTTTATAAACATATTTGGATCGCTGATTTCACATTTCACTTTAATTTAACTGTAAAAGATCAAAATCTATTACTTTGAGCTGAGTTGAACTGACAAAATATCACAGCATGGACAAAAGAGTGAGAACTTTGCACATACCACCAGACCAGAACAACATAGGCATTTAAGGAAGATTTGGTCACCAATACACAACCTACAGTGTTTTATTTTTTATAGTCTGTTTCTCTGTCTAGTCCTGTCTAGTTTTTCTACCTGCCTTGTGTTTTCCCGCCTTTGTGATTGTCGTCCTCACCCTGATGTATCACCTGTTCCTTGTTTGATCGTTACCTCTTGTATTTAACCTGTTTTCCCTTTGTCTCTCAATTTGTCTTTTTTTTTTTTTTTTTGGTGTTTGCGGTCGGCCTGGTCCTGTCAGTATTTTCTTTGTTTGGCCTCTTCCCTGAGATCAGTATTTCCCTGGGAATTCTTCCCAGTGTCTGTTTTCCAGTTTTTGTTTTCCCTTTTCTTTTTGGATTTTTGTCTTTTTGGAGTTGGGAGTTTTCCCTGTGTCGTTGGTTTTTGCATTTTGGATCCCTGTGGTTATTAGGACTCTTTTGGTTAATAAATCCTTGTTAATCTTTCTCCTGCCTGCCTGCTTCATCTCTGCTTTTGGGTCCTCAATTCTGTTAATTGTGATGTTTTTGGCTTTGTTTTGTTCTTTTGCTTGCTGGATACACTCCCCAATGTGCAAATGCCTGTCCAACCATGTCACTAACAACTACCAAATGGGAAGTTAAAAGCAGCTGCTGTGGTTAAAGAAACGTCTGACTCCTCAGTACATCACTCTGCAACTAGTGGGTAAAGACTGGCAGTGTCTTGTACATCGCCCATCACCCTTGTTCTTCATGACAGTAGCTGTGAGATTTTTATTGGTGCAAACTCAGTTCACTGCTGAGCAGAAAATGACTGCGAGCACACCGCTGACCTGAGGCTATCATCTTGAAATCACAGCATATCGGTTTATTTGTAGGTCTTAAAGGAACAGTGTTTCCTCGCCTACAAATTTCATCAGAAAACCCCATGCTCCTTTGGACGGGGTCAAAATCGGAGTCTTTGTATAGTTTTCTTTTCTTACGATGTCCGAACTCCCGATGAGGGGCCAGTGCAATCAGAGGTGTGACTCTTGGTGATATTGGGGGAATGGTTGAGTTTCTGTAAATTAGGTGTGGTCTAGACCTACTCTATCTGTAAAGTGTCTTAAACTAACGTCTGTTGTGATTTGACACTATAAATAAAATTGAATTGAATCCATCCAAAATGTCTTTAGACTTGTTATAACTGACTTTCTTTTTTTTACTTGCATGTAAATATTGTGCTGTCACACAAACCGATCACATTATTTATAATCAACCTCATTGATCTTAAGGCTGCACAATTAATCGCAATTATCAAATTGGAAATATGGATTACTGCAATATCCAAATACCGCAATATTTGTTAAAGTCAAAGTATGTGTCAAACCGGTCTGAATTAAGTATTGCGGTGCTGCAGAGATGTCCCAGCCTACAAATCCTATCCTACAGACTAAAAATAAAGCTTTGGTACTGATCCTTGCAAAAATCACACTTATTTAAATTTCAATATTTTTCAATGAAAATGAGAATTATATTAACATTACCTCAATACATGAATCGTATCACAATCACAATATCAGTCAAAAAAAAAATCACAACAAGATATTTTCCTCATATTGTGCAGCCCTTACTAATTTTTCAGCATTACATAACGGAAGGCTTAAACATGGATTGTTTTTGATCGTAAGCAACTCTGCTGTCTTGTCTTATTCGTGCCACCCTCATGCTAGAAGAAATATGCTAAATGTGCTTCAATGCTTCTGAAAATGCTATATAATAGTTGCCCTTTAAGAATTAAAAATGTGGACTGGCAAAATGATATTGAGGTCACAAAATACAGTATACTGCAGGTGCATTTTTATACAACAACATAAGACAGCTAACCAGTATGGCCTAAGAGCTTTGCTCACCCAAGTAATATTATTAGTAAATATTTATGAATTTTATTTTTTACTAACATCTAAGTGTCTGTACACGTGAACATTTCTTGAAATTATTTTTACTTTGAGGGGTCACAAAGATAATTGCTGCATATGCCACATTTAATCATATGTTATTTAACAATGTTAAAGATAGACCAGGTCAGCACTTTATTTGAAGGGCCACAAACATGATGAAGTAATGAAGAAATAATAATGTTTACCTCATAAATACAAATTTACAATTCAGGGTTAGAAATTCTGAAATTATGACATTACAAATATGACAAAAATTATGGAAAAGCATATTACGTCACCTTTTAACAAAAACCCATCATAGGCATATATTCTATAAATATATATAAACTATCTTGCTCCTTATGAGGTCATAAGGGGCCCACCCATGAGAGAAAGACATCATTGCTTTCAAACAAGCATAGTGACAGTTGGTCAAGCCCCCCCCTTCCTCAAAAGCTACAGACTCAGAATGGCATGTCCTAAGGAAAGCTCATTGTGGGACTGGCTCTAGTGGCCATGGTTCAAGGCTGAACTTTGGGAAAGAGACTTCAGATACAGTATTAGGGGACCACTAAGGTCTATATAAAAGAGACTTCAGATACAGTATTAGGGGACCACTAAGGTCTATATAAAAGAGACTTCAGATACAGTATTAGGGGACCACTAAGGTCTATATAAAAGAGACTTCAGATACAGTATTAGGGGACCACTAAGGTCTATATAAAAGCATCCAAAGACCACCATCTCATGAAACCTTTAATGTATTTGCCTTGCACACAATGTAGAAATACAAATAGATTGATTGCTAGTACCACCACATCCCACAAAAGGAGAATCAGTCAGTCAGTGAATAAGAATCTTAAAAAAAACAATCTTCCTTGCAACATTAAAACAGCCAAATATCCTAGAACTTCCATTCATGTGCAACCGTTTTACAATGATAATTATTTTCTCCGGGAAAGCCCCAAAATGTTCTCAGCAATCATTTTTGATTTGGTTACTCCTAAAACATTTGTGCACGGGAATTAAAAAATGGTTTAAGTAACGTGTGTTTAATGTGTTTATAAGTCTTTGGTGATTATAGTTTCTTTAATATTTTTACATTTTTACAGAAGAGGATTAGGACCAATGTGAAAAATGTATTTGAATTCTGTTTAATGTCAGAATTCCAACTTTATTTTCTCAGAAATCAAATACATTTTTCACATGTGGTCCTAATTTTTGTTTGTGAAAAGAAAAAAGAGAGAGACCATCCCTTTAGAAATGGGGGCAGTTTAAGTGTTCCTTTCTGTTATGTCTAAAATGTTATTACTAATGCAGAATAGTTTCACATAAACATAGTTTTTATGAGACCAGGTTGAATCGAAACCAAGGCAAATCAGCCATTGAGGTAGAAACTCTGGCCATCCATTTGAGAGCCTTTACAATGTTCAGTGCTACCACAAAAAGCAGCCCATAGTCGGGTGTTCATTTTTACCTGGCGTGTGCTGGAGACAGCCTTTGAATGTAAAGTAGATTAATTTGAGTTGAGAGAAGGAAACCTTTTGTGTGGGTAAGAGGACCAGGAATGAACAGCAGACTTAACTGAAGAGATAAGCTATCTGATCTCAATCGTTTTTTACTCCCTGCTCTTTCTTTTCCCTTCTTCCTCTCTTCCCCTGCCCCTCACTGATTCCTTTAGGCCCATTTAGTTAATTAAGGCCATGAAATGTTTCAGAAACAAATTATGCTGTGACATTATTAAAAGACCACCCTTCTTTGTAAGTGCAGATTGTGTCCGTCTCTTGTCTACCAACAGAAAGGAAACTTTGGCTGACCTAAGCGGCCATTGAAACAGGGTTTGGATTTATACTGTAAAATGCAACATCAGCAACTTTCAGTTTCCATTGTGTAATTTCAGTTTCACTTCACTTGTGGATCCATAATTTATTTCATTATTATATTATTCGAGAAACTCTTACATGGCAGTGACAGACTTCGACATTCTTTGGAGCTGGATTTTCTATTAGGGATAAGAAGGGCCTGACATCAGATTACAGTGCTTGGGCACTGATAGGATCTCTTGTTAATTTTGCGGATGTGGCAGGTTGTAACCAGTAGCTGGAGATTTTTAATAAATAATCTTAAGCATTGCCGAGACTGAAAGGGGAATCCATCTGACTCAAACCATTAAAACTGAGAAGATAGTTTTTACACACAACCTTTTGTTTTCTCATGTCACTGTTGCCTTTTGAGGGTTGTACTGCTTCCCTTAACTACTACGGTGGTCAGTGCATCTATTATAGCCGAAGATCATCTATGTAAGGCACTAAAATACTGTTTTATTTAAGAGAATGACATCATACCTTATCCTATTGATAAAAGCAAACATGTACTGTGCTGTATGTGGGAAATGTTCATGAAAAGACACAATCCATTGTTGACTAGGAGCTCCAAATTCCCAAATTCCTCAAACACAGAGAAAGACAACAAATGTACCAAGACAGGGATGACTAAGGGAATTTTCTCATGCTAATCAACATACTGCATACGCTACAGTGATTTGTACAACCTGCTTAGTGATTTGTATGATTTGTATTGCAGTGATATGATGCGTTTGAAGAGGGAGAAGCAAGGAGAGTTTTACATGAGTGCAGATGTTGATTTTCCTACTTCTAGTGCTATTTTGAGAATATGCAAATAATTCCTGGAATGATTGACACCAAAGGTCGTTAATTAACATAAGTCAATTTCACTGTGCTTCTTTTGGGAGCGAAATGTAGCGACATTCTACCCCTCTCCCAGTACACGTACATTGCAAATGAAGGCAGACACATGCACTATACAGCAAGCAGCAAGTTTAATAAGTTGAGAGCGATGAGGTTGACTTTATTTTCTAATTTTTGATCCCAAATACCATGCTACATATTACATTTGTTGATATGTTAGACTGATTATAGTCCATCCCGTTAATTTTCTCAACTTTTCATTTTGTTTAGGGTCAAGGGGGGCTGGAAGGTTTCCCAGTGGTGTGAGAGGCAGAATAATTCTTGAACAGTTCACCTGTCTACCGAAAATATAAGAATAAGTGTACACAGACTTGTTTTCTTTCTACAGTGGGTTCATACTTAAGTATGATAAATTCAAGCTTTGAGGAAAATGGTCAGTTATTACTTGGCTTGCAACAATGATACAGAACGTGAAACATTTATACAATGCTGTTGAAATTATGTATTAATATAATTAAGTATTATTGATCATCTACTACTACTACTACTAATAATAATAAATGTGAGCAATGGGCAAAGCAGCTAGCTCATTTACATTATGTTATATTTAGGGAAAGGTGTGCGCTGGAACAGTCATGAGGACCCAAAAGCAGAGATAGGCAGGCAGGCAGGAGAATGTCAAATATGAGGATTTATTAACAAGAGTCCAAACCAATGCACAGGTCCAAAATGCAACAAAGCAAACGACAAGGACAAAACAAAGTCCAAAAGCCAAAATCCAAAACAGAACACCAAACACGAAACACTACAATGATCTGACAACGGACAAGGGGAACACCAAGACTAAATACAGAGGGTAACGAGATAACAAGTTGGGGCCAGTTGCACGAAACCAGGATAAGGGATTATGCGGGATATTCAAGTTATTCTGTATTAATTTAGCTTTGATTTGGCTGCACAAAACCAGGTTGAATTAAACCCAGCCAAGTAACCATGGAGATGTATTCTTTGTGGCTAGCCTGGTCCAGAGCAGGCTAACAGCCAGGCTAAGATTAATCCTGGAGTCTCATGTGTTAAATCAGCTGCCGCTCTGATCCGAAATAAACGTGTTCTGCTTTAATTTTTATTAACATGCATTACTTGGCACCATTGTTGTCACAAGTTTGATTTAAACCCTACTATAGCAGTTGTATGAGAAATGGTTAGGCTACTGGTACCCAGATGCAGATTGGTCAGAGATTAATAGGCCTACATTCATTATTTAATTTTATTGTTGATTGTCCTACTCTAATAAAAGGATACTTTGTGCTACTCCTTAATATGTAGGCCTAATAATTTTTATTATAACTTACATTGGTACATTTTATTTATATTGTGCTTTGTGCTTGACATAGCTTCACCTGTTTCATCCTGGCTTGGCAAACATGCAACCGATTAAGCCGCTGAGCGGATCACACTAAATCTAGCAGCGCTTTTTCACTTATCCTTGATATCTATTTTCTACTTTCGTAGAACAGGCCCCGGGTCATCACAAGAGCGGGAAAACACCGGAAGTAAAACTAAAGTCAAGACAGCACAAAAAACAAGACTATCAAAATAAAACAGGAATCAGAACATACTACACTCACAAGAGACCACAAGACAGAAACCACAACTAGACACGACAACCAGGACTACAAGACCAAAAAAAAAAATAACACAATCACAAAGACGAACTATATAACAAAATACAAAACCATATCATCATTTTGCAATGCAGGAACTATTGCACTGATTCATTACTGTCCAGGCTGTCAGGAGTGCAAGGATGAACACAAAGAAAAACTGGAAAATAAAGAACAACGCAGGTACTGTCATAAGTCGACTCTGTTGTTTTTAAGTTGAAGACAAGGTAATGCTAACATTACCTTAGCTACCTGCACATCTGCTGAAAAGCTTTTAGTAGCTGGAGCCCAAGCGCTAACGTAACACCATATTTTAATTAGTTAGCTAAAACATGACATCGGTAATTTTAGCAGGTCTAATATTACTGTTGTTATTTCTCACTGCAGGGACTTAAAGTTGTCAAACACAGGTGTAACAAATCACATTAATTATAGCCGCATTCAGGTGTGCCAGTAGGGCTCCATTGAAGTTAGCTTAGTGAGAAAAGCCTATGGCTAACTGGCAATGCCTTACTTAGCGTATGTAAATGGAAACAAGCCATGGTAGCTAGAAAACGTTTTGACCATATCAGGAAAGTACTTTTCCTGATATGGTCAAAACGTTTTCTTACAGTTTAGCCAGGTGTTACAGCTGAAAGACAAAAAATAACAGGGAAAATCTAGTTGTAAGCTAATATTTTGATTTGAGGCCTAACGTCACGTAAACTGACGTTAGCTGGACTCTGCCTATATTTTCTATCAATCCCGTCTGATGAAAAAGCTGTTATAGTGCTAAACTGTAGGCTTATTGGTAACAGTGAGATATGTCTGGTGCTGAATTTAATAAAGAGGGAATTTCCGGATAGCAAATGTTCGTGACAGTCAAAACGATTAATAAAGTTGAATAGACTTAGACTAGAGTTTTATGGCAAGATGGAGCTAGCTCTCATATTACTGCATAGTGTCAGGACTCAGGCGGTAGCTATCACTTTATGTACAGTCTGTACATTAACGTTAATGATTATTGGAGATTATAATTGCCCTTCTATAATTTAGTAGGTGGTAATGTATCTCACAGTGAAACTATCATTATTTATCAGAAATTATGGCTTCTATTTGCTTTTACTTTGATATTTTGATCAGAGTGCAGGATGTGAAGTTTATCGAGACACTTTAATGATCCAGAAATGCAGTCCCTACATTCCAGGGGAACTCCATTGGATCTCTGTCCAGCCCCTCTCAGGGTGGTTGACATGATGAATTGTTTTTACTTTCCACTAATTTGAGCCGTTTCCCTCTCCTGTCTCTATCACCATCACTTAGCTCTGTTCTCTTCCGTTCTCCAGTCTATCTTCTCCCCTCTTCCTCACCTTTCTTCTCCACCTCCCCTTATTTCTCTTCAATCTTACTTTCTTTCACCACCTACTGTCCTCTCTCATTCCTATACTTCTTTTTCAATCTCTGTCTTCTTTCCAATGTTTGTAAGGCTGATTAGCCAATTGCATTTGCATGTATGTATGATATTTTAAAACATACCTGTTTAACTGCAAATAAACTGACATCTTTTACACTGCAAATGACTTGACGCAAAAATTAACATGGATGCAAGTTGTGTTTTATATAGAGATTTCTTTGACACGTTTGAAAAAATGGCATGCTATTTTATGTAAAAATAAAGTTAGTATTGCTTGCTTTATGAGTTACTGCTTTTACTTTATTAAATGATTATGCTGCTTTATTGACTGTTTTCAAAGTAGGGACCTTGATTTTAGGACTTTTTGTGTAGTGTTACGGGGAAATGGATGTGGTTTATAATTTGAATGAACTCAATGACAGTAAATGTCCAATCATTTTAAATAACATTATAGTGTGGTTTTGATGTGTGGTGCCTTAGAATTTCTAAGCTCATCCAGAAAAGTGACAGTTTGAATGGGATATACATGTGAAAATAAAAACTGCTAACCATGTTCATATGTGCAGGTCAAGGAACAAGCTGGCATCTCCACACACTACTACTGCTCTAAAGTATGCAGACGTCCAATCAACAGCAACATTGTCTACATGCGAGTACAACAATACATCAACTCTACATCATGCTGTCTGGCTGAGCCAGTCTAATAAGGTAATTACATGGATAACTAAAGTGACTGCAATGACAGCATTGCTCCATCTTCTGTTATTGTTAATACAGAAAATTACATATTGTGCATTTAAGGTGTACCCATGTCTGATATAATATACAGTATGAAACCTGGCATTTGTAATGCCATCCAACAAATTCATAGTATTGTGCAGGGGTATTGTTTGTGAGATATTGCAAGCAAAATCTGTTAAAACCCTGAAAACCCACGATTTAAAAAACAAACAAAACATATCCGCTTGCTATGGAGCCTTTGAGAGATTGCTTGACCTATTTTATCTTGTATGTGTGAGCTTTCTCTGACCTAAAGAAGGGCTTTTTCTAGGAGTGATGCATAATTTTGACTTAAAAATAAACCCAGTAGGATTTGGTGTACAGTTAAGTGTTCATGTCTGCCACCAAATGAACCAGAGATAGTCACTTAGACAACACATTTGCTTATCACACTTTGGAAAAGTAGAACCTCATATCATACATAAAGGAACTTCCCATTTATTGTCAGTAAGATGGGCTCTATCTTTACATCTAAAACAAATTAAGCCTGTACGTCATGTTAAACTGGAAGTTTTCTCCTACCCTGTGACTGTGTTTGTCACAATAACTCAATAATAGGAGTTCCTGATGAAATTGTGGAGGATGGATGCTTGTGTTCCTTTTATTTTACTTTACCCCAAAGCAGTGAATCACTCTATAGACCACTCCTGAGTTCCTCCCTGAGGTAGCAATTTGGTCACATCATTCTCCAACCCTCCAATTGTATTGGGCATTTCAACAATGAATTCCCTTTTCACCTTAGACCACTTACAGTACATTTTTATCCAATCATTTCCTCTCCAGTGTATATTGAATACATTACAGTGTTTTACCTTCATTGAGATTCTACTTTATTGTGGTGAGTCAGGATCTGTAATAATTCATGTTATCACCACAGTAATTTCCACTCATAAAACAGACCATAGATTCTTATCTAAGTCTTGTTCAGGTCTCTCTAGAGACACTACTTGGTGAACTGTTTAGCGAAACAGACATTTCTTCATATTGTTTGTAAGAGAAAACAGGTGACACCTATTCTACTGATCCCACAGAAATTATGTGACATCAACTCAGAGCCTTATTTTCTCAATCCTACGGTGGGTAGATAACAGCAGCGAGTCAGCCAGGATAGCCGCCTTCTGTGAAAATCGCTCCTTTCTCACAAGAGTTTTACTTTAAGTGCCTATATTATGAAAAAATAACTTTTTCAGGGATTTGGTGTGTTATTTTGTGTCTCTGGTACTTCTACACATTACTACACAACTTAACCCATCCTTGCTGTTTTGAGTGAGAGACGGGTTTCTGAATATATCTTGCTTTAAGTTTCCGGGTGAGCTACGTCATTGGTGGTGGTGAAACATTTGGTGTGTGCTAACCACTTTAGCCAATGCCACATCAGCTAGCTCTATCTCAAACTTCAGTCAGTACAAGGCAAGATTAGCCGGGAGACTTCTCCTAGACGAGGGCACACTTCCAACTTTGCGTGGAATACCTGCAGACGAGGGTCCTCTAAGTAGTTATATACAATTTCTTTTGTAGATTAGGGTGAACGTGTGTGTGTTGTAGCCGTGTTTTGCCATTGAGAACTAGGTAGTTAACCGTTAACAGCACTAGCTTTTAGCTAGTAACGCTGTGCAGCACCTAGTTACTGCGCATGTGCGACTCCCAACAAAGATGGGATAAAAGTGTGATGTCTCAATCTGTAGCTTAAACAGAGCTCAGCACACAGGGTGAAAATAGGAGCTGCAGTAATGTGCAGTACAACAAAAATATGGCATTTTCTTTTTTTCTTTTTTTTTTTTTTGAAAATGAAACCATGTAAACCTATTCTGGTACCACCTCAAAATAAGATTATGAACCTGAAAATGAGCATAATGTGGGCACATTAACAAAACAGCCTTCCTCGTGAGATTCATCACTGCTCAACTTTTTTGTTCAAAATCTATGGGCCATCAGTCATCGCTATTTTTTTTATGAGATGAATGATGGCTGTAAATTACCATGCATGACATATTGACAAACCCATTTGCAGTCCTTGTGGAGACAGAGCAGTTTTATACAGAAAAATGCATCGTGGATGGAGTAACCAACAAGCAGAGGAGGGAGAATCAGGGAAACTGACAGAAACAGATAACCAGAAAGAGAAGAAAAGGGAGAAAAAGATCTAATAAAACATACTTGATGTTATGGCTCTATGGATGACATTTTAGCTCAGGTACCCAGTCGCCTACTTTTTTCTAAAGTGTCTCAGCTATTGGATAGATTATCACGCAATTTGGTACAGACATATTGGTCCCCACAGGGTAAATTGTAATAGCTTTGGGGCTTCTCTGACAGTTTTCTCTGCCACCATCATCATCAAAATGTTAATTTGTCCAATATTTTGGTTTAGGACCAAATGCCTACAGAAACTATTTGCATTCCCATCTGCCTCAGCTGTACTTGTTAACATCCTAACACGCTAAACTAAGATGGTGAATATTGTAAGCATTTTACCTGTGCATGCATTCAGCTTAAATACCATTGTGCCAAAGTACAGCTTCACCAAGCCACTAGTATGGCTGTAAACTTTTACGCTGGCTTTATTCTTGACACATGGCATTAATGGGATTCCTGCCCTATTTATGGGGTAGATTTTGATTCATAACTCAGCAATGGGTTTCAGCATGACCACAAGATATGGATGTACGATTTCTTACAATATCAGGCAGTATTGTGCTTTAACTATGTACCCCACAGTGTTGACATTCTTTTATTTACGTTGTGAGTAACAGTGGGAAGACCTGCCTTCTTAAAACATTGAATATGATACCATTCCATGCAGGTGCAGTATTTACGCTGGCTGAGTTACTGTGATCAAGTAATCTTTTTTTTAACATTATTTTTTGGGTCATTTTAGGCTTTTATTTATATATGACAGCTGAATACATGAAATGAGAGGGGAATGACATGCAGCAAGGGTGGAGAGGATGATAATGGATGATTATTTTTTCTCAGGCAGAAAGACTGAGATAAATTCAGCACCACGGACAGAGCATCGGAGCGCTGGAGAAATCAGTTAAGTGGATTTGAGCTGCGTACAGTCATGCCTCCTTGAACTACTGGAGCCTATACTGTACTCTACAGTCGCGCCCGCTCGTTCTCGTCCTGTGCAGGTGGGGACACGGTTGTTTTTGTTTTCTTTTATTTGGGAATCGCTAAATAAGGACGCGAGACAGCTGCAGAGAGAAGTGCGTTGCGCTTACAAGCACAAGCCAGCCTGTTAGTCGGCGCGATCCTTACATCATCTCTTTATTGGAGAGAGAGAGAGAGAGAGAGAGAGAGAGAGAGAGAGGGAGGAGAGAGAGAGGGGGGTGAGGAGAGGGAGGGGGGGAGAGTGTGAGAGAGAGTCCGTGCAGCCAGA